>OX393559.1:48762237-48899704 GCA_947650365.1 Chamaelirium japonicum
AAACACGGCCATTCATTGCTATTAGGGTGAGTGTCATTCACTTGAAAGAGATAGATTAATAGTTGTGATTGATCCGACCAGCCCTTCAAAAATGGAAGGACAGCTATGATTATACCATGGGTTAAAAATGGAAGCTGATAATACCCGTCCTAAATTCAATCACCAGCCATGTTGCCAGATTTGGACTAACCCAAAAAAAATCACAACCGTCCATTAAATCATGGCCTCCTCTCTCTCCTCCCTATTTTATCCCGACCCTGTTACCGTTCCGACTTCCCGTCCCCATCCCCGACCCCGACCCCGACCCCAACCCCAACCCCCACCTCCACTCTCTTTCTCTCTCCCTTTCTCTCTCTCTCTCTCTCTCCCTCCGGTGGCCAATGGCTCAAGTTCCTCGTTGTCCCCTCCTCCCCTCTCAAAACCTGGCCCTCGCTGGCCGGGACCCCTCCAAGCTGGCCCGAACCCTAGAATGGGCGACCTCTCTGGCCACCCACCCCCTCTCCTCGTCCCCATCCTCTGCGCCAACGTCTCCGACCCCGGCTCTGCCGGTATCAAGGAATAAGAAAGGGGGAGAACGAGCTCCTCCTCCCCCGGATCTAGAGCACCAGCCGAGGAAGAAGAGGACGAGGAGGACACGAGCTCCTCGTCCTCCGGATCTGTAGCAGCGGCCGAGGAAGAAGAGGAAGGGAGAGGGATCGAGCACCTCCTCTCCCGGATCTGCAGCAGTGACCAATGAAGAAGAGGAGGGGGAGGGCACGATAGCTGCAGGATGTGCTTTCTTAGATCTGAATTTCAGAAAGATCTGAAATTCATTTTCTTTGAAAGGTAATTCATTTTAGAAAGCTTGATAGCTGCAAGATGTGCTTTCTCAGATCTGAAATTCATCTTAGATCTTTATTTCAGAAAGATTTGAAATTCATTTTTTTGAAAGCTAATTCATCTTAGCTTTCTCTGATCGCACTCTCCCTCGGCCGTCAGGTGACCACCGATCTTTGGAGTCGGCACAAAGCAACTGTAAGAATCGATGGAGTCCAGAGTGAAGCTGTCGCCGTAATCGATCATGTGACTCCTTCAGATCCGATCTTCCTAATTTCAGAAAGATCTAAAATTCATCTTTTTTTCTTTTTTTCTTTAAAAGGTAATTCATCTTAGAAAACTTGATAGCTGCAAGATGTGCTTTCTTAGATCTAAAATTAATCTTAGATCTGAATTTCAGAAAGATCTGAAATTCCTGATTGATAACTTTCTCCGATCGCACTCTCCCTAGGTCAGTAGGTGACCATCGGTCTTTGTGAAACCTGAGATTCATCAACGGGAAGATTAGCTTTCTTCGATCTAGGTTCCCTTCAAAGTCCTGATTTTTTTTTTCTTCTATTTTCTACAGGATGTGTTAAAGGGGGCCAGTGGTACGGGGGGTAGTAAGGTCGTCTTTATTGCTGCCTTCAAATTATTCAATCAAATCCCTACTTGAATTGCCTAAAATATAATTTGATGGTATTAGCTTTGAATGTTTTCTTAATCTTTTTTTTTTAGTTGTGGTTTTTAGAAGTAGGTTATTTTTCAATGTTTTGTTTTAAATACCTACTCTCATGATGGATTTATTGATGGGACAATCAAGTGTGTTGGGGTTTTCATATTTTGAAGGAAATGATGGAAAGTTGTCTATTGATTGGATTGAATTTCTTTCATATATTTGTGAGGGACCGTTGCACCATCGCGGACCGCCGGGATCGCGATCCATCGGCCGGCTACTGTCCTCTGCTCGACGGTGCCGCTGTTGTCCGAAGCCCAACAATCAACGGGATTGCAGTTTTCTCCTCCTCGATCACAGTTCAGAAAGAGAGAGAGAAGAGTGCTGTTCAGATGTGCTCAGAGAGAGAGAGAGAGAGAGAGAGAGAGAGAGAGAGAGAGGAGTTTTCAGTACACTGAACAGCAATATCTAATGTGAATGTTAAATTATTTCTGTGTTACTCTACAATGTTGTCTATTAATGGTAAATTTTAGCACAACACCTCCAATGTAGTCTATTTTGTTCTGAATCACTCCATAAAGTTTATATGGAGAGAGCAAATAAATTAGGTAATTACACTTTACCCCCTAACATTTAGCTAAAAAATACTTAACCCCCATGTAGTCTATTTTGTCCCAAATTACTCACTAAAGTTTGAATTCTTAGCACATTACCCCTTGTTGTCAACTACTTAATTTCCTCATTTGATTATTTTTATCCAATTAAAATTGAATTGAAGGGGCAAAAAATGTAGTTTTTTAACTATAGGGGGATTAAGTATTTTTGAGCTAAACTACAGGTGGGCAAAGTGTAATTTATCTAAAAATATTTGTTGTGGAGATTTTGTTGAAGATGTTAAGTGAGACATCTGGGCCGTTGATGTAACACCACGTACAATCCAAAATCGATATATGTTGAATAATAAAAGTCTAAAAGGAGTGCAAGACATACTTCGAGTCTTTGGAATCGGGTCTCAGATGTTTGGGAATTGACGATGTGGACCCCGCAACTTAATGTTGGTGTTCCCGTCGAATGTTGGTGCCGCTGAATGGATTTTGCTGCCCCACCGAATATGAACGTCCCCCATTGAAAATCTTTTGCAGCCGAAGAGGGCCTCAATTGCAGCCAAAGGCAGTCGTCCGAGTGGCGACATGCTCGAGCTTTACCTGTAGTTTCTTATCACCGAAGGCAATCGTTATAGTTTCGAATGTGAGCACATGCAACTCAAAAAATATTATCAAATGTCTCAAAATATAATCACCTCCACGAAATATTGTTATCAATCTCGAAATATTATTATCACATTTGAAATATTGTTATCTCCCACGAAATATTATCGCCGATCTCGAAATATTATGTTGCCACCTTCAAAATATTGTTACCTTTCTCAAAATATTGTCCCCTTCCTTAAAATGTTGTCTCCCTCGAAATCTTTTGTGTGCATTTGAAAAGTTGCCGAAGGCGACCACAAAATATTATCGTCTTTCTTAAAATATTATCATCGCTCACGAAATATTGTTAGCACCGTACCCTCAAAATATTGTTATTTCCCTCAAAATATTGTATCCGCCTTCGAAATCATTTGCGTGCCGCCAAGCACGGGCATTACTAGTGTGTGTGTGTGTGTGTGTGTGTGTGTGTGTGTACACACACACACACATAGGGAAATGAGTTCCTATGACATGTCATAGGGAGTACTCTATGACATATGGTGAGTTAGTAACCCTTGAATATTTAGAATGTTTTGAATTTTTATGAGGATGATCACCCTTTCTTAGATAGGACCCCCATAAAAAATCGGCTCATTCTAAAACTCCTAGAGGCATTAAATATGATTTTCAATCTAACGGTTAAAATGGATGGCCGATAAAGCTTCTAGCATTAGATGCCCAACAAGTTTTAGAATCCTTCGATTTTTTGTGGACATTCTATTTAAGGTATGGTGATCACCCTCAAAAAAATTCAGCACATTCTAAACATTCTAACATTACTAATTCACCATATGTCATAGGGTACTCCCTATGACATGTCATAGGAACCCAGCCCTCATCTACATATACATATATATATATATATATATATATATATATATATATATATATATATATATATATATATATATATATATATATATATATATATATATATATATATATATATATATATATATATATATATATATATACTAGTGAAAACCCCGTGCCCAAGGTCACGCAGAAGATTTCGAGGGCGACGAAAAACATTTCGATGGTGAAAACAATATTTTGAGGGATGTGACAAAAATTCGAGGGTGGCAACAAAATATTTCGAGAACGACAACAATATTTATGGTTTAGGGTCAGAGACTTGGTAGCCTTCTTTTCATCTCGCTCTTTCAGCCTCTTTTCTTCACAGGTGTCCTTCTTTAACCTTGGACATCAGCGGGTACGATATGGAGTTGAGATCAGTGAGAGATACAGCTTTCAACATAGTTTTTTACTAAGAAAATCATACAATATTATGTAACAGAAAATCTAAACAATATACTAAAAAAACAAAATTCTTTGCCCCGATTTTGTTTCAGTCGACGAAAATGTTGTGAGATTGAAATTTAGGAATATTAATCAACTAAAATTTTGTACAAATGATGAAATTATCAAGTATCTAGATTCTCGAAAGAAGTACATAATCGAGAATTTCATCATTCTTATAAAATTTCTATTGAAAAAAATTTAGATTTTTTTTTTTTGTGAATTCTGCATTTCATCAAACAAATCAGAAATGAATATTTTGTGAGCTCTGCAAAGCAAATAAAACAGGTGAATCACACTCGGATGTTTTTCTAATCGAATTCACAAAAAATCAATTGAATCTTAATCACCCTAAACCGTCCCCATCCTTTTTAAATCACCCTAAGCCATTCCCCATCCCTCTCTCTCGATCATAGTTGTCTGTTTCACCCAGAGCTAGCCCCGACCAATGAATTTCACTCAGCCTCTTAAATCCCCCACGTACCCTAACCCGTCCCCACCTTCTTAAATCACCCTAACCCATTCCCCATTCATCTCTCTCGATCATAGTCGTTCATTTCACCCAGTGCTAGCCCCGACCAACGAATCCACTCAGCCTCTTAAAATCCCCTAATTAAATCACTCTAACCAATTCCTAATTCTCTTAAATCACCCTAACCCATTCCCCATCCCTTTCTTTCGAAATTGTGATCCCCCTCTTAAATAGCCGACCTAACCCGTTCCCCATCCCTCTCTCTTGAAATTGAATCCTTTTTTGAGATTTACCTTCAAACAAAATTCAGACTCGAATTTTGAGGCCAAGCTATAGTTTTGAGTATCTAGATTCGGACTTGAATTCACAAAATTCACAGAAAGCGACTCATTCGAGACTGAGTCTACATACTCAAAAGTATAAAATCGAGAATTTCATCATTCTCATAAAATTTCAGATACTCAAACACTGAATCTAGATACAAAATTCATAAAATATATTTTATGGATTTTTTGATAAAATTTGATTAGATCCAAGACAATCCATATAGAACAGGGAAGAAATGGCAAAATTTCTAAATGTCAAATAGAATTTGCATACAAAAGAATCTCATCCCATTCTCTTTTCACTTAAAAGATTAAATGCTCATCAACAATACAGAGAATTTATTTCCAAAAAAAAAAAACAATACAAACACTTGAAGGATTAAATATTCATCTGCAATACAGAGATTAAGAGGAAACTTCAAACTGTAGCTTGGCTAAATCTAACAGCCGAGCATCTAAAGCTTCGACTATGCCGCGAGGTATGAGATGCAGCTCCGATTAATACCTACATGGACTCCTCTGCGACGAATGCTCATCTTCAAGACCTTTGGGGGGAGATTCGGGTCCGATGTCAGAGTCACTTAAACAAAAAATCTGCCATCAAACCATTAATCCACTATCATCATCATCATCACAGAGGGAGAAAGAGAGAGAAGAGAGTAATACCTGAGTTTTTTGTTGTCAGACTTTTGAGAAAATTAATAATCAGGTGCACACAAAAATTTGATTAGATCCAAGACAATCCATATAGAACAGGGAAGAAAGGGCAAAATTCCCAAATATCAACAAAATTTTCATACAAAAGAATCTCATCCCATTCTCTTTTCACTTGAAGGATTAAATGCTCATCAAAAATGCAAAGAATTTATTTCCAAAAAAAAAAGTGCAAAGACTTAAAGGATTAAATATTCATCTGTAATACAGAGATTAAGAGGAAGCTTCAAACTATAACTTGGCCACATCTAACAGTCAAGCATCTAAGGCTCCAACTATGACGTGAGGTATGAGATGCAGCTTCCATTAATACCCACATGGACTCCTCTGCGGTGACTGCTCATCTTCAAGACCTTCGGGGGGAGCTTCGGGTCCGATGTCAGAGTCACCTTAAACAAAAAATCAGCCAAAAAATAAGTCATCAAACCTCTAATCCACTATCATCATCATAGAGGGGGGGAGAGAGAGAGAGAGAGAAGAGAGTAATACTTGAGTTTTTTGGTTGTCAGACCTTTGAGAAAAGTAGTAATCGGGTGCACACAAAAATTTGATTAGATCCAAGACAATCCATATAGAACAGAGAAGAAATGACAAAATTCCCAAATGTCAATAGAATTTACATATAAAAGAATCTCATCCTATTCTCTTTTCACTTGAAGTATTAAATGATCATCAACAATGCTGAGAATTTCTTTCCAAAAAAAAAAACAATGCAAAGACTTGAAGGGTTAAATATTCATCTATAATGCAGAGATTAAGAGAAAGCTTCAAACTGTTGATTGGCCACATCTAATAGTAGACATCTAAAGCTCTGACTATGCCGCAAGGTATGAGATGCAGCTTCAAACTGTAGCTTGGCCACATCTAACAGTAGAGCATCTAAAGCTCCGACTGCGTCGTAATGTCCGATGGCAAAGTCATCTTAAACAAAAAATCAGTCAAAAAATCAGCCTTCAAACCACTAATCCACAATCATTATCATCATCATCACAGAGGGAGAGAGAGAGAAAGAGAGAGAGAGAGAGAGAGAGAGAGAGAGAGAGAGAGAAAGAGAAAGAAGAGAGTAATACCTGAGTCTTTTGTTGTCAGACATTTGAGAAAATTAATAATCAGGTGAACACAAAAATTTGATTAGATCCAAGACAATCCACATAGAACAGGGAAGAAAGGGCAAAATTCCCAAATGTCAAAAGAATTTGCATACAAAAGAATCTCATCCCATTCTCTTTTCACTTGAAGGATTAAATGCTCATCAACAATACAAAGAATTTCTTTCCAAAAAAAAAAATGCAAAGACTTAAAGGATTAAATATGCATCTGCAATGCAGAGATTAACCGAGCGAGTTTTAATCGGGTGCTCACTATGTAAATGCAGTTCTATTGAATCCATCAGCAAATTCAATTGATGGTTCACTATGCAAAATTGGATGGTTCACTATGTAAATGCTCACTTAATGGTTCACTATTGAATTCACAGTGGGTTGCATGCAGACAGTTACTAACTTGATAGCATATGCATTTTTCATATCATTTATGTAACTTTAAACAATAAACAGGAACCTTATGGGCATTATGTTGCTCAATACAAATATTTAGAGCACCAAAATTGTTACTTGAAGAATTCAAAGCAAAAGAAAAGCAGGTCAGAGATAAAAAAATAGACCATATTGCGTTTTCAATTCAAAATTGCCCCATAATAGTTTTTCCTGATGGTACCTACTACTTATTGTATATTGAATTTTACTTACTCCGATCACCTCTGTCTCTTGATCCGCTCTCTCTTGCAGCCTCCTCTCTCTCTCTCTCTCTCTTGCAGATGGGACCTCCATAGCTTGATTCTCTTGAAACATAGAAAGGGAAAAAAAAAGGGGGGGGGGGACCCTCCGATCAGGCAAGCGAAAGAGACAAAAAAAAAAGAGGATTGCAGTTGCAGTCTATTCAATTGCTCTAATTATGAAAAAAAAATCAGCAAAATAAGGGTAGATCCGAATTCGATTTGTTTATTAATCGGATCATTGGGTCGGATCTTGTTTAATCGGATCTCGGACCGAAAAAAAGACACTTAAAGCAAACCACAAAACAGACACTTAAACATCTACTCAACAATCAAGCATTCACCGTTCAATTAAATATTTCCTATATAAAACATCACTTTCAACTTCAGTTTTGGGTCCTTTATGCAGTCTTAGGTATCCAGTTTCTTACCAAATTTACGTATTATAACAACACAAATACACCTTTACCTTATTCCACCTTACTTGTTAATTTAAAATTTAAAAAATCAGCCTACCAAGATGCATATCATGTATATATGTGTAGTGCATTCAGCACCGCAGAAACTACTAACACTACAAAAAAAACAGTTATTACCGACGGACAATATCCATCGGTAATATTAATATTCCGTCGGTAATATTTTATAGCGACGGAAGATATTTCCGTCGCCAGCTGTCGGAAAAAAAGGTGTCGGGGAAAACAATACGATGGACCAAATATTACCGTCGTTAATAATAATTAATACCGACGGTAATATATAAGCCGTCGGTAAGATTTAAACAATTAAAAATTAATATAATATATTATTACCGACGATACATAATAATCTGTCGGTAATATATAAGACTTTTACCGACGATTATAATATTACCTGTCGGTAATACTTTATATATTACCGACGAATACATAGTTCCCGTCGGTAATAATACATATATTACCGACGGCTATATATTTCCAGTTGGCAATAATATATATATTACCGACGGATATTATATTCCGTCGGCAACTTATTTATAATTTAAAAAAAAAATAAAAACTTTAGTACCGACGAAATAATTAATTTCCATCGGTAATAAGTATGTTTTTTTTTTAATAAATTTACCTAAATAATGTTATTTAATTCCTGTGATTTACAACAATACCACAATATATTACCACAATTTATCAAATATTACCACAATTTATAAAATATTACCGCAAATTTAAAAATATTACCTAAATTGATAAAAAATTACAGCAAATTATCAAATAATAACCACATATTACAAAATAATATTTACACAATCCAAAACTGAGAGATGCCCTATCTCAACCAGCCCCGCCCGTCACCAATGCTGGTGCTCTCATCGATCCCCCGCCCTGCTCCTGTAATTAACATATATTTGTAAAAAAATGGTTTATATCTATAACTAAGTCTAAGCGTTAAAAAATCATAAGTTAGCGTGTTTCGGTTTTGAAATAGGTTTGGATTCGATCGGATCGACATCCGATAATTCGAAGTTGGAATTATTCTGTATTTCGGACTTGTGAGCGAGTTCTAATTGGATATTTGATCAATTTACGCTCCAATTCACCGATTTAGAGTCTAAGTGTTTGAAAATCATAACTTAGTGTGTTTCGGATATGAAATAGGTTTGGATTCGATCGGATCGTCATCGGATCGGCATCCGATAATTCGAACTTGGAATTATTCCGTATTTCGGACTTGCGAGCGAGTTCTAATTGGATATTTGACCAATTTACGTTCCGATTCACCGATTTAGAGTCTAAGTGCTGGAAAATGATAAGTTAGCGTGTTTCGGATTTAAAATAGGTTTGGATTCGATCGGATCATCATCGGATCGGCATCCGATAATTCAAAGTTGGAATTATTCCGTATTTCGGACTTGCGAGCGAGTTCTAATTGGATATTTGACCAATTTACGATCCGATTCACCGATTTAGAGTCTAAGTGTTGGAAAATCATAAGTTAGCGTGTTTCGGATATGAAATAGGTTTGGATTTGATCCGATCGTCATCGGATCGGCATCCGATAATTCGAAGTTTGAATTATTCCATATTTCGGACTTGCGAGCGGGTTCTAATTGGATATTTGACCAATTTACGCTCCGATTCACCGATTTAGAGTCTAAGTGTTGGAAAATCATAAGTTAGCGTGTTTCGGATATGAAATAGGTTTGGATTCGATCCGATCATCATCGGATCGGCATCCGATAATTTGAAGTTGGAATTATTCCGTATTTCGGACTTGCGAGCGAGTTCTAATTAGATATATATTTGACCAATTTACGCTTCGATTCACCGATTTAGAGTCTAAGTGTTGGAAAATCATAAGTTAGCGTGTTTCGGATATGAAATAGGTTTGGATTCGATCCGATCGTCATCGGATCGGCATCCGATAATTCGAACTTGGAATTATTCCATATTTTGGACTTGCGAGTGGGTTCTAATTGGATATTTGACCAATTTACGCTCCGATTCACCGATTTAGAGTCTAAGTATTGGAAAATCATAAGTTAGCGTGTTTTGGATATGAAATAGGTTTGGATTCGATCCGATCGTCATCGGATCGGCATCCGATAATTTGAACTTGGAATTATTCCGTATTTCGGACTTGCGAGCGGGTTCTAATCGGATATTTGAACAATTTACGATCCGATTCACCGATTTAGAGTCTAAGTGTTGGAAAATCATAAGTTAGCGTGTTTTAGATATGAAATAGGTTTGGATTCGATCGGATCGTCATCGGATCGACATTCGATAATTCCAAGTTGGAATTATTCCGTATTTCGGACTTGCGAACGGGTTCTAATCGGACATTTGAACAATTTACGATCCGATTCACCGATTTAGACTCTAAGTGTTGGAAAATCATAAGTTAGCGTGTTTCGGATATGAAATAGGTTTGGATTCGATTGGATCGTCATCGGATCGGCATCCGATAATTCCAAGTTGGAATTATTCTGTATTTCGGACTTGCGAGCGGGTTCTAATCGGATATTTGAACAATTGACAATCCGATTCACCGATTTAGAGTCTAAGTGTTGGAAAATCATAAGTTAGCATGTTTCGGATTTGAAATAGGTTTGGATTCGATCGGATCATCATCGGATCGGCATCCGATAATTCGAAGTTGGAATTATTCCGTATTTCGGACTTGCGAGTTGGTTCTAATTGGATATTTGACCAATTTACGCTCCGATTCACCGATTTAGAGTCTAAGTGTTGGAAAATCATAAGTTAGCGTGTTTCGGATTTGAAATAGGTTTGGATTCGATCGGATTGTCATCGGATCGGCATCCGATAATTCAAAGTTGGAATTATTCCGTATTTCGGACTTGCGAGCGAGTTCTAATTGGATATTTGACCAATTTACTCTTCGATTCACCGATTTAGAGTCGAAGTGTTGGAAAATCATAAGTTAGCGTGTTTCGGATATGAAATAGGTTTGGATTCGATCGGATCGTCATCGGATCGGCATCCGATAATTCCAAGTTGAAATTATTCCGTATTTCGGACTTGCGAGTGGGTTCTAATTGGATATTTGAACAATTTACGATCCGATTCACCGATTTAGACTCTAAGTGTTGGAAAATCATAAGTTAGCGTGTTTCGGATATGAAATAGGTTTGGATTCGATCGGATCGTCATCAGATCGGCATCCGATAATTCCAAGTTGGAATTATTCCGTATTTCGGACTTGCGAGCGGGTTCTAATTAGATATTTGAATAATTTACGATCCGATTCACCGATTTAGAGTCTAAGTGTTGGAAAATCATAAGTTAGCGTGTTTCGGATATGAAATAGGTTTGGATTCGATCAGATCGTCATCGGATCGGCATCCGATAATTCGAAGTTGGAATTATTCTGTATTCCGGACTTGCAAGCGGGTTCTAATTGGGTATTTGACCAATTAACGCTCCGATTCACCGATTTAGAGTCTACGTGCTGGAAAATCATAAGTTAGCGTGTTTCGGATTTGAAATAGGTTTGGATTCGATCGGATCGTCATCGGATCGGCATCCGATAATTCGAAGTTGGAATTATTCTGTATTTCGGACTTGCGAGCGGGTTCTAATTGGATATTTGACCAATTTACGCTCTGATTCACCGATTTAGTGTCGAAGTGTTGGAAAATCAAAAGTTAGTGTGTTTCGGATATGAAATAGGTTTGGATTCGATCGGATCGTAATCGGATCGGCATCCGATAATTCCAAGTTGGAATTATTCCGTATTTCGGACTTGCGAACGGGTTCTAATCGGATATTTGAACAATTTACGATCCGATTCACCGATTTAGAATCTAAGTGTTGGAAAATAATAAGTTAGCGTGTTTCGAATATGAAATAGGTTTGGATTCGATCGGATCGTCATCGAATCGGCATCCGATAATTCCAATTCTGAATTATTCCGTATTTCGGACTAGCGAGCGGGTTCTAATCGGATATTTGAACAATTTACGATCCGATTCACCGATTTAGAGTCTAAGTGTTGGAAAATCATAAGTTAGCGTGTTTCGGATATGAAATAGGTTTGGATTTGATCGGATCGTCATCGAATCGGCATCCGATAATTCCAAGTTTGAATTATTCCGTATTTCGGACTTGCGAGCGGGTTCTAATCGGATATTTGAACAATTTACGATCCGATTCACCGATTTAGAGTCTAAGTATTGGAAAATCATAAGTTAGCGTGTTTCGGATATGAAATAGGTTTGGATTCGATCGGATCATCATCGGATCGGCATCCGATAATTCGAACTTGGAATTATTCCGTATTTCGGACTTGCGAGCGGGTTCTAATTGGATATTTGAGCAATTTACGATCCGATTCACCGATTTAGAGTTTAAGTGTTGGAAAATCATAAGTTAGCTTGTTTCAGATATGAAATAGGTTTGGATTCGATCGGATCTTCATCGGATCGGCATCTGATAATTCGAACTTGGAATTATTCCGTATTTCGGACTTGCGAGTGGGTTCTAATTGGATATTTGAGCAATTTACGATCCGATTCACCGATTTAGAGTCTAAGTGTTGGAAAATCATAAGTTAGCGTGTTTCGGATTTGAAATAGGTTTGGATTCGATCGGATCGTCATCGGATCGGCATCAGATAATTCCAAGTTGGAATTATTCCGTATTTCGGACTTGCGATCAGGTTCTAATCGGATATTTGAACAATTTACGATCAGATTCACCGATTTAGAGTCTAAGTGTTGGAAAATCATAAGTTAGCGTGTTTCAGATATGAAATAGGTTTGGATTCGATCGGATCGTCATCGGATCGGCATCCGATAATTCCAAGTTGGAATTATTCCGTATTTCGGAATTGCGAGCGGGTTCTAATTGGATATTTGAGCAATTTACGATCCGACTCACCGATTTAGAGTCTAAGTGTTGGAAAATCATAAGTTTGCGTGTTTCGGATTTGAAATAGGTTTGGATTCGATCGGATCGTCATCGGATCGGCATCCGATAATTCAAAGTTGGAATTATTCCGTATTTCAGACTTGCGAGCGGGTTCTAATTGGATATTTGACCAATTTATGCTCCGATTCACCGATTTAGAGTCTAAGTGTTGGAAAATCATAAGTTAGCGTGTTTCGGATTTGAAATAGGTTTGGATTCGATCGGATCATCATCGGATCGGCATCCGATAATTCAAAGTTGGAATTATTCCATATTTCGGACTTGCGAGCGAGTTCTAATTGGATATTTGACCAATTTACGCTCCGATTCACCTATTTAGAGTCGAAGTGTTGGAAAATCATAAGTTAGCGTGTTTCGGATATAAAATAGGTTTGGATTCGATCGGATTGTCATCGGATCGGCATCCGATAATTCCTAGTTGGAATTATTCTGTATTTCGGACTTACGACCGGGTTCTAATCGGATATTTGAACAATTTACGATCCGATTCACCGATTTAGAGTCTAAGTGTTGGAAAATCATAAGTTAGTGTGTTTCAGATATGAAATAGGTTTGGATTCGATCGGATCGTCATCGGATCAGCATCCGATAATTCCAAGTTGGAATTATTCTGTATTTCGGACTTGCGAGCGGGTTCTAATCGGATATTTGAACAATTTACGATCCGATTCACCGAATTAGAGTCTAAGTGTTGGAAAATCATAAGTTAGCGTGTTTCGGATATGAAATAGGTTTGGATTCGATCGGATTGTCATCGGATCGGCATCCGATAATTCCATGTTGGAATTATTCTGTATTTTGGACTTGCGAGCGGGTTCTTTTCGGATATTTGAACAATTTACGATCCGATTCACCGATTTAGAGTCTAAGTGTTGGAAAATCATAAGTTAGCGTGTTTCGGATATGAAATATGTTTGGATTCGATCGGATCGGCATCCGATAATTCGAACTTGGAATTATTTCGTATTTCGGACTTGCGAGCGGGTTCTAATCGGATATTTGAGCAATTTACGATCCGATTCACCGATTTAGAGTCTAAGTGTTGGAAAATCATAAGTTAGCGTGTTTCGGATATGAAATAGGTTTGGATTCGATCAGATCGTCATCGGATCGGCATCCGATAATTCGAACTTGGAATTATTCCGTATTTCGGACTTGCGAGCGGGTTCTAATAGGATATTTGAGCAATTTACGATCCGATTCACTGATTTAGAGTCTAAGTGTTGGAAAATCATAAGTTAGCGTGTTTCGGATTTGAAATAGATTTGGATTCGATCGGATCATCATCGGATCGGCATCCGATAATTCCAAGTTGGAATTATTCCGTATTTCGGACTTGCGAGCGGGTTCTAATCGAATATTTGACCAATTTACGCTCCGATTCACCGATTTAGAGTCTAAGTGTTGGAAAATCATAAGTTAGCGTGTTTCGGATATGAAATAGGTTTGGATTCGATCGGATCGTCATCGGATCGGCATCCGATAATTCCAAGTTGGAATTATTCCGTATTTCAGACTTGAGAGCGGGTTCTAATCGGATATTTGAATAATTTACGATCCGATTCACCGATTTAGAGTCTAAGTGGTTGAAAATCATAAGTTAGCGTGTTTCGGATATGAAATAGGTTTGGATTCGATCGGATCGGCATCAGATAATTCCAAGTTGGAGTTATTCCGTATTTCGGACTTGTGAGCTGGTTCTAATCGGATATTTGAATAATTTACGATCCGATTCACCGATTTAGAGTCTAAGTGTTGGAAAATCATAAGTTAGCGTGTTTCGGATATGAAATAGGTTTTTATTCGATCGGATCAGCATCCGATAATTCCAAGTTGGAATTATTCCGTATTTCGGACTTACGAGCGGGTTCTAATGGGATATTTGAACAATTTACGATCCGATTCACCGATTTAGAGTCTAAGTGTTGGAAAATCATAAGTTAGCGTGTTTCGGATATGAAATAGGTTTGGATTCGATCCGATCGTCATCGGATCGGTATCCGATAATTCAAAGTTGGAATTATTCCGTATTTCGGACTTGCGAGCGGGTTCTAATTGGATATTTGAACAATTTACGATCCGATTCACCGATTTAGAGTCTAAGTGTTGGAAAATCATAAGTTAGCGTGTTTCGGATATGAAATAGGTTTGGATTCGATCGGATCGTCATCAGATCGGCATCCGATAATTCCAAGTTGGAATTATTCCGTATTTTGGACTTGCGAGCGGGTTCTAATTAGATATTTGAATAATTTACGATCCGATTCACCGATTTAGAGTCTAAGTGTTGGAAAATCATAAGTTAGCGTGTTTCGGATATGAAATAGGTTTGGATTCGACCGGATCGTCATCGGATCGGCATCCGATAATTCGAAGTTGGAATTATTCTGTATTCCGGACTTGCAAGCGGTTTCTAATTGGGTATTTGACCAATTAACGCTCCGATTCACCGATTTAGAGTCTAAGTGTTGGAAAATCATAAGTTAGCGTGTTTCGGATTTGAAATAGGTTTGGATTCGATCGGATCGACATCGGATCGGCATCCGATAATTCGAAGTTGGAATTATTCTGTATTTCGGACTTGCGAGCGGGTTCTAATTGGATATTTGACTAATTTACGCTCCGATTCACCGATTTAGAGTCGAAGTGTTGGAAAATCAAAAGTTAGCGTGTTTCGGATATGAAATAGGTTTGGATTCGATCGGATCGTAATCGGATCGGCATCCGATAATTCCAAGTTGGAATTATGCCGTATTTTGGACTTGCGAGCGGGTTCTAATCGGATATTTGAACAATTTACGATCCGATTCACCGATTTAGAATCTAAGTGTTGGAAAATAATAAGTTAGCGTGTTTCGGATATGAAATAGGTTTGGATTCGATCGGATCGTCATCGAATCGGCATCCGATAATTCCAATTCTGAATTATTCCGTATTTCGGACTAGCGAGCGGGTTCTAATCGGATATTTGAACAATTTACGATCCGATTCACCGATTTAGAGTCTAAGTGTTGGAAAATCATAAGTTAGCGTGTTTCGGATATGAAATAGGTTTGGATTCGATCGGATCGTCATCGGATCGGCATCCGATAATTCCAAGTTGGAATTATTCCGTATTTCGGACTTGCGAGCGGGTTCTAATCGGATATTTGAACAATTTACGATCTGATTCACCGATTTAGAGTCTAAGTGTTGGAAAATCATAAGTTAGCGTGTTTCGGATATGAAATAGGTTTGGATTCGATCGGATCATCATCGGATCGGCATCCGATAATTCGAACTTGGAATTATTCCGTATTTCGGACTTGCGAGCGGGTTCTAATTGGATATTTGAGCAATTTACGATCCGATTCACTGATTTAGAGTTTAAGTGTTGGAAAATCATAAGTTAGCGTGTTTCAGATATGAAATAGGTTTGGATTCGATCGGATCTGCATCGGATCGGCATCCGATAATTCGAACTTGGAATTATTCCGTATTTCGGACTTGCGAGTGGGTTCTAATTGGATATTTGAACAATTTATGATCCGATTCACCGATTTAGAGTCTAAGTGTTGGAAAATCATAAGTTAGTGTGTTTCGGATTTGAAATAGGTTTGGATTCGATCGGGTCGTCATCGGATCGGCATCCGATAATTCCAAGTTGGAATTATTCCGTATTTCGGACTTGCGATCGGGTTCTAATCGGATATTTGAACAATTTACGATTCGATTCACCGATTTAGAGTCTAAGTGTTGGAAAATCATAAGTTAGCGTGTTTCAGATATGAAATAGGTTTGGATTCGATCGGATCGTCATCGGATCGGCATCCGATAATTCCAAGTTGGAATTATTCTGTATTTCGGAATTGCGAGCGGGTTCTAATTGGATATTTGAGCAATTTACGATCCGACTCACCGATTTAGAGTCTAAGTGTTGGAAAATCATAAGTTAGCGTGTTTCGGATTTGAAATAGGTTTGGATTCGATCGGATCGTCATCGGATCGGTATCCGATAATTCAAAGTTGGAATTATTCCGTATTTCGAACTTGCGAGCGGGTTCTAATTGGATATTTGACCAATTTACGCTCCGATTCACCGATTTAGAGTCTAAGTGTTGGAAAATCATAAGTTAGCGTGTTTCGGATTTGAAATAGGTTTGGATTCGATCGGATCATCATCGGATCGGCATCCGATAATTCGAAGTTGGAATTATTCCATATTTCGGACTTGCGAGCGAGTTCTAATTGGATATTTGACCAATTTACGCTCCAATTCACCTATTTAGAGTCGAAGTGTTGGAAAATCATAAGTTAGCGTGTTTCGGATATGAAATAGGTTTGGATTCGATCGGATCGTCATCGGATCGGCATCCGATAATTCCTAGTTGGAATTATTCTGTATTTCGGACTTACGACCGGGTTCTAATCGGATATTTGAATAATTTACGATCCGATTCACCGATTTAGAGTCTAAGTGTTGGAAAATCATAAGTTAGCGTGTTTCAGATATGAAATAGGTTTGGATTCGATCGGATCGTCATCGGATCAGCATCCGATAATTCCAAGTTGGAATTATTCTGTATTTCGGACTTGCGAGCGGGTTCTAATCGGATATTTGAACAATTTACGATCCGATTCACCGAATTAGAGTCTAAGTGTTGGAAAATCATAAGTTAGCGTGTTTCGGATATGAAATAGGTTTGGATTCGATCGGATCGTCATCGGATCGGCATCCGATAATTCCAAGTTGGAATTATTCCGTATTTTGGACTTGCGAGCGGGTTCTTATCGGATATTTGAACAATTTACGATCCGATTCACCGATTTAGAGTCTAAGTGTTGGAAAATCATAAGTTAGCGTGTTTCGGATATGAAATATGTTTGGATTCGATCGGATCGGCATCTGATAATTCGAACTTGGAATTATTTCGTATTTCGGACTTGCGAGCGGGTTCTAATCGGATATTTGAGCAATTTACGATCCGATTCACCGATTTAGAGTCTAAGTGTTGGAAAATCATAAGTTAGCGTGTTTCGGATATAAAATAGGTTTGGATTCGATCAGATCATCATCGGATCGGCATCCGATAATTCGAACTTGGAATTATTCCGTATTTCGGACTTGCGAGCGGGTTCTAATAGGATATTTGAGCAATTTACGATCTGATTCACTGATTTAGAGTCTAAGTGTTGGAAAATCATAAGTTAGTGTGTTTCGGATTTGAAATAGATTTGGATTCGATCGGATCATCATCGGATCGGCATCCGATAATTCCAAGTTGGAATTATTCCGTATTTCGGACTTGCGAGCAGGTTCTAATCGGATATTTGACCAACTTACGCTCCGATTCACCGATTTAGAGTCTAAGTGTTGGAAAATCATAAGTTAGCGTGTTTCGGATATGAAATAGGTTTGGATTCGATCGGATCGTCATCGGATCGGCATCCGATAGTTCCAAGTTGGAATTATTCCGTATTTCGGACTTGCGAGCGGGTTCTAATCGGATATTTGAACAATTTACGATCCGATTCACCGATTTAGAGTCTAAGTGGTTGAAAATCATAAGTTAGCATGTTTCGGATATGAAATAGGTTTGGATTCGATCGGATCGTTATCGGATCGGCATCCGATAATTCCAAGTTGGAATTATTCCGTATTTCGGACTTACGAGCTGGTTCTAATCGGATATTTGAACAATTTACGATCCGATTCACCGATTTAGAGTCTAAGTGTTGGAAAATCATAAGTTAGCGTGTTTCGGATATGAAATAGGTTTGGATTCGATCGGATCATCATCGGATCAGCATCCGATAATTCCAAGTTGGAATTATTCCGTATTTCGAACTTGCGAGCGGGTTCTAATTGGATATTTGAACAATTTACGATCCAATTCACCGATTTAGAGTCTAAGTGTTGGAAAATCATAAGTTAGCGTGTTTCGGATATGAAATAGGTTTGGATTCAATCCGATCGTCATCGGATCGGCATCCGATAATTCAAAGTTGGAATTATTCCGTATTTCGGACTTGCGAGCGGGTTCTAATTTGATATTTGAACAATTTACGATCCGATTCGCCGATTTAGAGTCTAAGTGTTGGAAAATCATAAGTTTGATAATATGATCTAAACTCAAATTAGTAAGATTCATATTTTTTGCTAATATTATAAAGATTAGTAAGTACCTGATCATGAGGATGAGCCACCGCTACACCGGCTTATGAATTTATAAAATTTACGCTCCAGTTTCCTGCGAGCTTCTTATTCCTCATCGAGGGCCTTCTTCTCCGCCTCAACCCTCTGCTCGAGGGCCTGCCTCTGCTCTCGCTCTGCCTCAATCCTCTGCTCGAGGGCCTACCTCTGCTCTCGCTCCGCGTCTAGCACAGACTGCAGCTGAGTGATAGCACCGGTCTGAGTATCCCGTGCCCTCGAGCGCATACCCTCTCGTCCAAAGTAGGAGGAGGGCGTGACTCCAAGGCCCGTACAGAGGACACGGCCGTGCGTGGCAGGTCTCAGCACAGTATCCATCGCTGAGTCGACAGATACTGAGCTGGAGGAGGAGCCGGCCTCGCCCGACGGGGTCACCAGAAGTCGCATCCTCTCCGATATAAAAACAACCAATGATATTCAATGATATTTTATGGCATATGTATAAGAATATATTAACAGTAATTTAATTACTTACCACTTGCGAGGCAACCCTGTCGTCCAGAAATGCCCCATCGATACGCCGCCTCCTAGAGGCCTCAAAAAGGTCAATCCTATTAGGCTCGTGGCCCAAGGACTGTGTCTGTTGGACATATAAAATAAATATATGAGTTAATATAACATGTATAGAGCTTTAAATAATAACAATATTTGTATCATTTACCAGCTGCTGGGCAAGCTGGGGCATGGAGGTCCTCCCCTTCACTGGAGCAGGTGTCGTCGAGGCACTTCTATTCTGCTTGCCTATAGCAGATTTTGCCTGTGTCAATCAATTAAATTTTGAAACATCAATAAAATTTTTTAGTATAATATTAAAACAAGTACGAATCAACAAAATTATAATTATACCTGAAAGTGAGAGGTGGCCCAGTGAGCGACCAAAAACTGTAGAACGTGTAGCGGTGGCGCGTCTCTCGTCCCGACCGTAGCCTGTACCTCCTCAACTGGCTGGCCGACCAAGTAACCGTAGAGCTGGTAGAGCTCGTGACGGTAATCCTTGTACCGCTCACCCATCATCTTCCATAAGTCCTCCCGATGGGTGTCGGTTTCCATGTTCTCCCATTTAAATTTCTCATATAATATCAATTTAGAAACAAGTCATTTTATCAAATCAAATTATAAAGAAGTACGATATTATTCTAAAATGCTTTAATGAAACTAACGCACCAAAAACTGCTGATACATCCTCTCCTTATAGGATGCATCAATGTTCTTCCACCCCCTGAACCCCACAATCGGGGCATTCCTCTCCTCCCGTACTATAATACCGACCCACGTGGCGGCGTCAGAAGCGTGCTCGCCCACAAAGGTCCTGCCGCTCCACTATAGGGAAAGCGGTTCGCGTAAGGCCGACAAGCGTCGGGCCGTCGTCACGCCCCGGTCGCCTACGTACCTGGTGATCCTCGACCCTGCAAATAAAATATACATTAGTACTGAAAAAGTATTTACAACATGTATAAAACTTTAGATCTAAACATTACCTGTGGGCGTAGACGTTGTAGCCGAGTGCTGAGCACTGCTCGAAGCTTCGGAGGCTGCGACCACATCAGGAGCTGGTGTGGAGAGAGGAACAGCACTACCAGATCTGGACGGCTCAGCCTCGGACCCTGGGGTGGCAGCCGGAGCGCTCCGAGCTACCCCACCCCTGCCTCTACGAACATATGACCGTGATGCCATCTGAAACAGTTTAATTTACATATAAATCAATAAGATTTACATATGAAACAATATGAAACAGTTTGATTTATATATGAAACAGTATGATTTATGAAACAATATGAAACAGTTTGATTTACATATGAAACGGTATGATTTACATATGAAACAGTATAAATTAATATGATATACATATGAAACAATATGATTTATATATGAAACAATTTGATTTAAATATGAAACAATTTGATTTACATACGGTCTAGTCATTTTCTGTCTCATCTCTGTCACTCTCATCGCATCCCTCTTCTATCATTTGATCTGCATTCGCTGTCCAGTTTATATTGTCGACATCTTCATTTTCGTCGTGCACTGCGTCGACAATGATTATCTCATCATTCTGATATGCATCCAAATCATCATCGACGACCCCCGCATCCTTATCTCCCATGTCATAAAAATCTCTGGGTGGTTACCTGATTATAATTTGCCAACCTGGAGAGGTATTATCCGGTGTATAAAATATCTATTGCGCTTGAGAGGCAAGAATGAATGGATCTTCATATTGGGTATTCAATCTCTTGCCAGTGTTGATGCTGATCAAACCGTATTTGTCGACATTATAACCAGTCCCGCGATTATTAACATCATACCAATCGTATTTGAATAATACGATCCGATTTTGGCCAAGAAATTTAATCTCGAGAATCTCGTTGAGGACGCCGTAGAAGTTGATATTTTCTAATTCTTCTTGCTCACCGTTGACGACAACCCCACTATTTTGGGTTCTTCATGATTTTTCACTATCTTTCGTCCGAAATCTATAACCGTTCACGATATAACCATCATACGATATTGCGTCTTGCAAGGGACTACAAGATAAGCGCCAGAGATCCTCATTCATCAGCGGATCGCGGTTGTCGTGCAGCTCTTGTGCCTATAATAACCACATGACATTCATGATATGAACACATAATTATTGTTCGGTAATAGATATCAATGAAATTCAGTAATGATGTGAATACTTACGTGTCTCTCGAACCACGATGGGAATTCACGATCATGAATTTGGGGAGCATTTCGAGTACCCCGATTATTAATGATGGCTTTATGCTTCCTGTTTTACATGTTATGAATTAGATTATAATTAGCACATATACTTAATAAATGGACTGAAAGAATGAGTAAATGATCGTAAAATGCTTACTCAATGAATGGCCACACTTCATCACATTGGCGCAACACATACATATGTGCCTGTTGAATCTCATCTACAGACAATCGACGGGTTTTGCCTCCTCCTACAGGTCTACCCATTTCGGCAAATATAGACAGACCCCCATCGAAGTCTATTGGACCACCGTCATAGTTCCGCTCAAGTTGATTGAATCACGTGTCTATACCATGTAGGTATCTTGAGCAGAATGTTAGACATTCTTCTGCTAGGTATCCTTCAGCAATTGATCCCTCCGGATGACTTTTATTACAAACATATGATTTCAATATTCGCAAGTACCTAATTTAAGAAAAAAATATTTGGATGAATATATCAAGAATGATCAAATACATTGTACGAATGAGACGAGACGATTACCTCTCGATAAAATACATCCAGCGGTAATGAACTGGGCTGCCGAGTTTGGCCTAATTTGCCAAGTGAACGATCAAATGCACCATGATATCAAAGAAGGAAGGTGGAAATATCATCTCTAGCTTGCACAGTGTGAGCTCAATATCCCTCTCCATCTGTTCAAGTTGGTCCACTCTAAGTACCTTCGAGCACAACTGTCTGAAAAAAGTGCTGAGCTCAATTAACGGACCAGACACCTGTTCGGTTAAATTCCCACGTATAGCAAGAGATAACAATCGCTGCATAAGAACATGACAATCGTGGCTCTTTAATCCAGACAACTTTCGACCGTTCTCTTGCACGCATCGTGCGATATTCGAAGAATAACCGTCTGGCGTTTTCACAGACCGTAGGAATGCACATAAGGCTGCCTTTTGCTGTGAGCTCATGGTGTAGCATGCAACTGGAAACACATACTTATCCCCAATCTCTTGGGGATGAAGTGATTTTCGGATGCCCAACTCCTTAAGATCGAGACGAGATTTAAGATTATCCTTCGTCTTACCGTCGAGATTCAGCAGTGTTCCTATAATGTTGTCACACACATTTTTCTTGATATGCATGACATCCAAGTTATGCCGCAAGAGAAGGCTGCTCTAGTACGGTAGTTTAAAGAAAATACTCTTCTTCTTCCAATTATGCTCACGCGTAGAATCTTCATGCGTTCTCTTCTTTTTACCTTTCCCAAGTGCCACGGCATCAAGCTGATCCAATTCACACAAGACTTCTAGCCCCGAAAGCTGCTCCGGGGCCTTTGCAAGTTCCTTCTTGCCGTTGAAAGCTCTTTTGTTCTGCCTCCACTTATGGCCGTCAACAAGGAATCTTCGATGGCCCATATAACAGAACTTGCCTCCGTTCTTCAACCGTAATGAATCTGTCTCCTTATTGTATGTAGGGCATACTAATTTTCCTTTAGTACTCCACCCGGATAAGTTGGCATATGCAGGAAAATCGTTGATGGTCCATAGAAGTGCCGCATGCATCTGAAAATTCTGGCGCAACGAGGCATCATACGTATCGGCCCCAACTTCCCATAACTCGTTCAACTCCTCAATCAATGGCTGCAAGTAAACGTCAATATCATTACCAGGCGACCTGGGTCCGGGAATGAGCAAGGAGAGCATTGTGTATGGCTTTTTTAAGCACATCCAGGGAGGCAAATTGTATGGAACTAGGACAACTGGCCAAATGCTATACGACACACTCATATTCCCAAAGGGATTGAAGCCACCGCTAGCAAGCCCTAACCTGACGTTGCGAACTTCACATGCGAATTCAGGATAGGTATGATCAAAATCTTTCCACGTCAGAGAGTCGGCCGGATGTCTCATAATCCCGTCATCTGTACGTTCTCGTGCATGCCACCTCATGTGCTCAGCAGTCTTCGATGACATAAATAACCTCTGAAGCTTGTCCCTAAGCGGGAAGTATAGGAGAACCTTTGCAGATACATTTTTCTTCCTTCGACTGGTACTAGACTCGGCATCCGTCTCTTTATATCTTGTTGCTCCGCATATGTGGCATGACCGCGCATGTTCGTACTCTTTCCGGTACAACATACAATCGTTCACGCATGCATCAATTTTGTCATAACCCAGACCGAGATCGTTAATTATCTTCTTCGCCTCGTAGAATGATTTCGGTACTGTCTCACCCATAGGAAAAGCCTCTTTCAGCAACTCTACCAATATATTAAATGACTTATTACTCCAACCATTGAGGCACTTCAAATGAAGAACCTTTACAGTGAAAGAGAGTTTTGAAAACTTCTCATACCTCGGGTATAGAGGTTGTTCGGCATCTTTAAGCAATCTGTAGAACTTGTCTGCTTCGATATTGGGCTGATCACCTGACAGTGTTTCCGTGCCTATTCCACCTTGCAAATCATGTATCATACCCTGCATGTCATCGTCATCGTCTGTATTAATATTATCATCAGCGATCACTATGTTTGAAGTTTCACCATGAGCTGCCATGGGGACTGCATCTAGCTCCTCACCGTGTGAGAACCAACGGGTATAGCTAATGTCAATGCCACGCATTACCAGATCAACCTCACATTCCTCTCGAACCTTCCTAATCACCCTTCCGCAGTCTATACAGGGACACACAATTTTTCCATCAAGCACGGCAAGACGCTCAAATGCAAAATCCAGAAATTTCCTGACTCCTTCTCTGTACTCTTGGCTCATGCGATTCGAATTACGCATCCAACTCTTATCGATCGAAGACATCACTACAAAAAAAACAGTTATTACCGACGGACAATATCCGTCGGTAATATTAAAATTCTGTCGGTAATGTTCTATAGCGACAGAAGATATTTCCGTCGCTGGCTGTCGGGAAAGAAGGCGTCGGGGAAAACAATACGACGGATCAAATATTACCGTCGGTAATAATAATTAATACCGACGGTAATATTAAAGCCGTCGATCATATTTAATCACTTAAGAACTAATATAATATAATATAACCGACGAAACTTAAGAATCCGTCGGTAATATATAAGCATTTTACCGACGGTTATGGACTATACTGTCGGTAATACTATATAAATTACCGACGCATATATATATTTCCCGTCGGTAATAATATATATATTACCGACGGATATATAATACCCGTCGGTAATACTATATATATTACCGACGCATATATATAGTCGGTAATAATATATATATTACCGACGGATATTATATCCCGTCGGCAAATTATTTATAATTTAAAAAAAATAAAAATATTATTACCGACGGAATAATTAATTTCCGTCGGTAATAAGTATGTTTTTTTTTTAATAAATTTACCTAAATAATGTTATTTAATTCCTGTGATTTACAACAATACCACAATATATTACCACAATTTATCAAATATTACCACAATTTATAAAATATTACCGCAAATTTTAAAATATTACCTAAATTGATAAAAAATTACAGCAAATTATCAAATATTACCACAGTTCCCGGCCGACAATTATAGACAAGAACAAAAAATAACCACATATTAAAAAATAATATTTACACAATCCAGAACTGAGAGATGATACATGCCCTATCTCAACCACCGCCGCCCGCCACCAACGCTGGTGCTCTCATCGATCCCCTGACGCCGCCCTATCTCAACCACGACCGCCCACCACCAACGCTGGTGCTCTCATCGATCCCCTGACGCCGCCCTGCTCCTGCAATTAACATGTATTTGTTAAAAAAATGTTTTATATCTATAACTGAGTCTAAGCGTTAAAAAATGATAAGTTAGCGTGTTTCGGTTTTGAAATAGGTTTGGATTCGATCGGATCGGCATCCGATAATTCGAAGTTGGAATTATTCCGTATTTCGGACTTGCGAGCGGGTTCTAATTGAATATTTGACCAATTTACGCTCCGATTCACTGATTTAGAGTCTAAGTGTTGGAAAATCATAAGTTAGCGTGTTTCGGATATGAAATAGGTTTGGATTCGATCCGATCGTCATCAGATTGGCATCCGGTAATTCGAAGTTGGAATTATTCCGTATTTCGGACTTGCGAGCGGGTTCTAATTGGATATTTGACCAATTTACGTTCCGATTCACCGATTTAGAGTCTAAGTGTTGGAAAATCATAAGTTAGCGTGTTTCGGATATGAAATAGGTTTGGATTCGATCCGATCGTCATCGGATCGGCATCCGGTAATTCGAAGTTGGAATTATTCCGTATTTCGGACTTGCGAGCGGGTTCTAATTGGATATTTGACCAATTTACGCTCCGATTCACCGATTTAGAGTCTAAGTGTTGGAAACTCATAAGTTAGCGTGTTTCGGATATGAAATAGGTTTGGATTCGATCCGATCGTCATCGGATCGGCATCCGATAATTCGAACATGGAATTATTTCGTATTTCGGACTTGCGAGCGGGTTCTAATTGGATATTTGACCAATTTACGCTCCGATTCACCGATTTAGAGTCTAAGTGTTGGAAAATCATAAGTTAGCTAGCGTGTTTCGGATATGAAATAGGTTTGGATTCGATCCGATCGTCATCGGATCGGCATCCGGTAATTCGAAGTTGAAATTATTCCGTATTTCGGACTTACGAGTGGGTTCTAATTGGATATTTGACCAATTTACGTTCCGATTCACCGATTTAGAGTCTAAGTGTTGGAAAATCATAAGTTAGCGTGTTTCGGATATGAAATAGGTTTGGATTCGATCCGATCGTCATCGGATCGGCATCCGATAATTCGAACTTGAAATTATTCTGTATTTCGGACTTGCGAGCGGGTTCTAATTGGATATTTGACCAATTTACGTTCCGATTCACCAATTTAGAGTCTAAGTGTTGGAAAATCATAAGTTAGCGTGTTTCGGATATGAAATAGGTTTGGATTCGATCCGATCGTCATCGGATCGGCATCCGATAATTCGAACTTGGAATTATTCCATATTTCAGACTTGCGAGCGGGTTCTAATTGGATATTTGACCAATTTACGTTCTGATTCATCGATTTAGAGTCTACGTGTTGGAAAATCAAAAGTTAGCGTGTTTCGGATATGAAATAGGTTTGGATTCGATCCGATCGTCATCGGATCGGCATCCGATAATTCGAAGTTGGAATTATTTCGTATTTCGGACTTGCGAGCGGGTTCTAATTGGATATTTGACCAATTTACGCTCCGATTTACCGATTTAGAGTCTAAGTGTTGGAAAATCATAAGTTAGCTAGCGTGTTTTGGATATGAAATAGGTTTGGATTCGATCCGATCATCATCGGATCGGCATCCGGTAATTCGAAGTTGGAATTATTCCGTATTTCGGACTTGCGAGCGGGTTCTAATTGGATATTTGACCAATTTACGTTCCGATTCACCGATTTAGAGTCTAAGTGTTGGAAAATCATAAGTTAGCGTGTTTCGGATATGAAATAGGTTTGGATTTGATCCGATCGTCATCGGATCGGCATCCGATAATTCGAAGTTGGAATTATTCCGTATTTCGGACTTGCGAGCGGGTTCTAATTGGATATTTGACCAATTTACGCTCCGATTCACCGATTTAGAGTCTAAGTGTTGGAAAATCATAAGTTAGCGTGTTTCGGATATGAAATAGGTTTGGATTCGATCCGATCGTCATCGGATCGGCATCCGGTAATTCGAAGTTGGAATTCTTCCGTATTTCGGACTTGCGAGCAGGTTCTAATTGGATATTTGACCAATTTATGTTCCGATTCACCGATTTAGAGTCTAAGTGTTGGAAAATCATAAGTTAGCGAGTTTCGGATATGAAATAGGTTTGGATTCGATCCGATCATCATCGGATCGGCATCCGGTAATTCGAAGTTGGAATTATTCCGTATTTCGGACTTGCGAGCGGGTTCTAATTGGATATTTGACCAATTTATGTTCCGATTCACCGATTTAGAGTCTAAGTGTTGGAAAATCATAAGTTAGCGTGTTTCGGATATGAAATAGGTTTGGATTCGATCCGATCATCATCGGATCGGCATCCGATAATTCGAACTTGGTATTATTCCGTATTTCGGACTTGCGAGCGGGTTCTAATTGGATATTTGACCAATTTACGCTCCGATTCACCGATTTAGAGTCTAAGTGTTGTAAAATCATAAGTTAGCTAGTGTGTTTCGGATATGAAATAGGTTTGGATTCGATCCGATCGTCATCGGATCGGCATCCGGTAATTCGAAGTTGGAATTATTCGGTATTTCGGACTTGCGAGCGGGTTCTAATTGGATATTTGACCAATTTACGTTCCGATTCACCGATTTAGAGTCTAAGTGTTGGAAAATCATAAGTTAGCATGTTTCGGATATGAAATAGGTTTGGATTCGATCCGATCGTCATCGGATCGGCATCCGATAATTCGAAGTTGGAATTATTCCGTATTTCGGACTTGCGAGCGGGTTCTAATTGGATATTTGACCAATTTACGCTCCGATTCACCGATTTAGAGTCTAAGTGTTGGAAAATCATAAGTTAGCGTGTTTCGGATATGAAATAGGTTTGGATTCGATCCGATCATCATCGGATCGGCATCCGGTAATTCAAAGTTGGAATTATTCCGTATTTCGGACTTGCGAGCGAGCTCTAATTGGATATTTGACCAATTTACGTTCCGATTCACCGATTTAGAGTCTAAGTGTTGAAAAATCATGAGTTAGCGTGTTTCGGATATGAAATAGGTTTGGATTCGATCCGATCATCATCGGATCGGCATCCGGTAATTCGAAGTTGGAATTATTCCATATTTCGGACTTGCGAGCGGGTTCTAATTGGATATTTGACCAATTTACGCTCCGATTCACCGATTTAGAGTCTAAGTGTTGGAAAATCGTAAGTTAGCGTGTTTCGGATATGAAATAGGTTTGGATTCGATCCTATCGTCATCGGATCGGCATCCGATAATTCGAACTTTGAATTATTCCGTATTTCGGACTTGCGAGCGGGTTCTAATTGGATATTTGACCAATTTACGCTCCGATTCACCGATTTAGAGTCTAAGTATTGGAAAATCATAAGTTAGCTAGCGTGTTTCGGATATGAAATAGGTTTGGATTCGATCCGGTCGTCATCGGATCGGTATCCGGTAATTCGAAGTTGGAATTATTCCGTATTTCGGACTTGCGAGCGGGTTCTAATTGGATATTTGACCAATTTACGTTCCGATTCACCGATTTAGAGTCTAAGTGTTGGAAAATCATAAGTTAGCGTGTTTCGGATATGAAATAGGTTTGGATTCGATCCGATCGTCATCGGATCGGCATCCGATAATTCGAACTTGGAATTATTCCGTATTTCGGACTTGCGAGCGGGTTCTAATTGGATATTTGACCAATTTACGCTCCGATTCACCGATTTAGAGTCTAAGTGTTGGAAAATCATAAGTTAGAGTGTTTCGGATATGAAATAGATTTGGATTCGATCCGATCGTCATCGGATCGGCATCCGATAATTCGAAGTTGGAATTATTCCGTATTTCGGTCAAAGTTTACCTGTATGTCAGCATAACTGCAGAGATAGAAATCAAACTCCGTTGGGTGGCATATTGTTGTGTCCACTACAAATGTCACATGAGGGAGATATCCCTCTTCCAACGAGGCACACACCTAGCATGATTAAAAAATAAAATTCTATCATTTAAAAGAAAAACAGAGGCTACATCATTACCATGAGAGAGAGAGAGACCATTTACGATCCGATTTACCGATTTATAGTCTAAGTGTTGGAAAATCATAAGTGTGATAATATGATCTAAACTCAAATTAGTACGATTCATATTTTTTGCTAATATTATAAAGATTAGTAAGTACCTGATCATGAGGATGAGCCACCGCTAGAGCGGCTTATGAATTCATTAAATTTATGCCCCAGTTCCCTGCGAGCTTCTCTTTCCTCATCGAGGGCCTTCTTCTCCGCCTCAACCCTCTGCTCGAGGGCCTACCTCTGCTCTCGCTCGGCCTCCATCCTCTGCTCGAGGGCCTGCCTCTGCTCTCGCTCCACGTCTAGCGCAGACTGCAGCTGAGTGATAGCACCGGTCTGGGTGTCCCGTGCCCTCGAGCGCATACCCTCTCGTCCAAAGTAGGAGGAGGGCGTGACTCCAAGGCCCGTACAGAGGACACGGCCGTGCGTGGCAGGTCTCAGCACAGTATCCATCGCTGAGTCGACAGATACTGAGCTGGAGGAGGAGCCGGCCTCGCCCGACGGGGTCACCAGAAGTCGCATCCTCTCCTATATAAAAACAACCAATGATATTCAATGATATTTTATGGCATATGTATAAGAATATATTAACAATAATTTAATTACTTACCACTTGCGAGGCAACCCTGTCGTCCAGAAATGCCCCATCGATACGCCGCCTCCTAGAGGCCTCAAAAAGGTCAATTCTATTAGGCTCGTGGCCCAAGGACTGTGTCTGTTGGACATATAAAATAAATAGATGAGTTAATATAACATGTATAGAGCTTTAAATAATAACAATGTTTGTATCATTTACCAGCTGCTGGGCAAGCTGGGGCATGGAGGTCCTCCCCTTCATTGGAGCAGGTGTCGTCGAGGCACTTCTATTCTGCTTGCCTATAGCAGATTTCCTCTGTGTCAATCAATTAAATTTTGAAACATCAATACAAATTTTTAGTATAACATTAAAACAAATACGAATCAACCAAATTATAATTATACCTGAAAGCTAGGGGTGGCCCAGTGAGCGACCAAAAACTGTAGAATGTGTAGCGGTGGCGCATCTCTCGTCCCGGCCGCAGCCTGTACCTCCTCAGCCGGCTGGCCGACCAAGTAACCGTAGAGCTGGTAGAGCTCGTGACGGTAATCCCTGTACCGCTCACCCATCGTCTTCAACAAGTCCTCCCGATGGGTGTCGGTTTCCATATTCTCCCATTTAAATTTCTCCTGTAAAATTAATTTAGAAACAAGTCATTTTATCAAATCAAATTATAAAGAAGTACGATATTATTCTAAAATGCTTTAATGAAACTAACGTACCAAAAACTGCTGATACATCCTCTCCTTATAGGATGCATCAATGTTCTTCCACCCCCTTAACCCCATAATCGGGGCATTCCTCTCCTCCCGTACTATCATGCCGACCCACGTGGCGGTGTCAGAAGCGTGCTCGCCCACAAAGGTCTTGCCGCTCCACTGTAGGGACAGCGGCTCGCGTAAGGCCGACAAGCGCCGGGCCGTCGTCACACCCCGGTCGCCTATGTACCTGGTTGACCCTGCAAATAAAATATACATCAGTACTGAAGAAGTATTTATAACATGTATAAAACTTTAGATCTAAATATTACCTGTGGGCGTAGACGCTGTAGCCGAGTGCTGAGCACTGCTCGAAGCTCCGGAGGCTGCGACCACAGCAGGAGCTGGTGTGGAGAGAGGAACAGCACTACCAGATCTGGACGGCTCAGCCTCGGACCCTGGGGTGGCAGCCGGAGCGCTCCGAGCTACCCCACCCCTGCCTCTGCCTCTGCCTCTGCCTCTACGAACATATGACCGTGATGCCATCTGAAACAATTTAATTTACATATGAAACAGTAAGATTTACATATGAAACAATATGAAACAGTTAGATTTACATATGAAACAGTATGATTTACATATGAAAAAATATGAAACAATATGAAACAGTTAGACTCTAAATCGGTTAATCGGATCGTAAAGTTGTCAAATATCCAATTAGAACCCGCTCGCAAGTCCGAAATACGAAATATAATTCCAAGTTTGAATTATCGGATGCCGATCCGATGACGATCGGATCGAATCCAAACCTATTTCATATCCGAAACACGCTAACTTATGATTTTCCAACACTTACACTCTAAATCGGTGAATCGGAGCGTAAATTGGTCAAATATCCAATTAGAACTCGCTCGCAAGTCCGAAATACGGAATAATTCCAACTTCGAATTATCGGATACCGATCCGATGACGATGGGATCGAATCCAAACCTATTTCATATCCTAAACACGCTAACTTATGATTTTCCAACACTTACACTCTAAATCGGTGAATCGGAGCGTAAATTGGTCAAATATCCAATTAGAACTCGCTCGCAAGTCCAAAATACGGAATAATTCCAACTTTGAATTATCGGATGTCGATCCGATGACGATAGGATCGAATCCAAACCTATTTCATATCCGAAACACGCTAACTTATGATTTTCCAACACATACACTCTAAATCGGTGAATCGGAGCGTAAATTGGTCAAATATCCAATTAGAACTCGCTCGCAAGTCCGAAATACGGAATAATTCCAAGTTCGAATTATCGGATGCCGATCCGATGACGATCCGATCGAATCCAAACCTATTTCATATCCGAAACACGCTAACTTATGATTTTCCAACACTTAGACTCTAAATCGGTGAATCGGAGCGTAAATTGGTGAAATATCCAATTAGAACCCGCTCGCAAGTCCGAAATACGGAATAAATCCAACTTCGAATTATCGGATGCCGATCCGATGACGATCGGATCGAATCCAAACCTATTTCATACTAGTAATGCCCGTGCCTGTCGGCACGAAAAAGATTTCGAGAGCGAGGACAATATTTCGAGGAAAGTGATAATATTTTAAACATGACAACAAAATATTTTAAGAGCGATATACTATTTCGAGGGTGATAACAATATTTCGTGAGCAATGGTAATAGTTTGAGGGTAGTGACAATATTTCATAAGCGATGATGATTCTCGTGTTTGTAGGCACTCGAGTAAGGCGAAAAATTGGTTCGGCGATGCCCATAATCAATGGGGACACCCACATTCGGATGGGGAGCCCACACATGAGGAAAACAACCTAATTCGTCGGCAACGCCCACATTTGGCAAATCTAATTCACAACTTAATTGAGCCCCCCAACCTATACATAGTTTCCACATTCGACGGGGGCATCAAAATTTGTTCGATGGTACCCACATTTGGCAAGGGTGCCCACATTAGATAGCGAAAACCATGTGCCCTAGAGCACGCAAAAAATTTCAAGGGCAACACAATATATTTCGAGGGGTTGAAAAAATCATCGGTGGAAACCCACATTTGTGAGCCTTGCACTGGCCCGAGCCGATTAACAGCCCTGCTTCCAGCTTGTGGGGTAATAAAAAATCTTCAGCCCGAGAGAAGGAGTGGGCCGAAGATGCTGAAGGTCGGAAGGGGCTAAGGGTCGGCCGGAGATGCTGCAGATTTGGTGGAACCCATCATCGGAGAGGGGAAGGAAGCAGTCTGACTGTGGGAGCAGCACGCTCCTCCCTCCTCTATCCGCCCGATCTCCCGACCTCCCCTCATCTCCGTCTCCGGCAACCGACCCCCAACCCGACGACTTCTCCCCCCCCCCCCCGGGCTGCAACAAACAAAAAAAGACAGAGAAGTGAGAGAGAGAAAAGCAAAAAGAAAAAAAGAGAGAGAGAGAGAGAGAGAGTGAAAGAGTGGGTGAGAGAAGAAAGAGAACAAAGTGAAAGAGAGAACAGAGAGTTCAAGAGAGAGAGAGAAAGAGAGCAGAGAGAGTTAAGAGAGAGAGGGGGCCTGCGCCCCGCCTGCGCCCCACCCGGTCGCCGCCGCAGCCATCAAGCCCGGCCGCCCCTCCGCTCCGCTCCGCGCCCGCCGTTGCCGCCGCTACCGTCGAGCCCGCACCCGAGCCCTGCTCCGCGCCCGCCACTGCCGCCGGTGCCGTCGATCCCGAACCCGAGCCTGATCTGGAGGAGGTCGCCGGGATGGAGGGTTGTGCGAGGGCCGGATCTGGAGGTGCAGATTACAGGAGGGGGATCCGCTCACCGCTCCCCTTCGGTGGTGCTGCTGACGACTTGAGGAGAGAGAGAGGGTTGCATAGCTACAGGATAGCTACAGGAGAGTGTTGAGCGACCACTTTATACAAATTATCTGATTATTCTCAAGCATATATCATCAGTTTGTTACGTAAAACTTTCATAATACACGTAAACTGCATGATTCTCTTTGCATTACTACATAATTGACTTTTATACGAACATAACGGTATATTGGTTCGCTCTCATACATTGCATTCATGAAAACTATAGAACCCGAAAGTCCAAATTATCCTTTTATCGATAATCGTGTTTAAACCTGATAAGCGTCATTTCATGTGTGTCTTTCAGGGAATCGATCCGGTTTTCGATGCAGTCAGCTCAAGGATTTCATGACCAAGCCGTGGATATTTTCGCGGCGATTTGATGGAGACTGTACAGCTCGTTCAAAGGCTATCTCTTAAGAACATCCAAGAGACAGATGATTGTGATGATTCAGTTGAGAGAAGATTTCATTAAGTCGATGCAGCAATTGGCTCGAACCAGAAGATGACTACACGAATGCAAATGAGCAATGATGGAGTTGATTCGGATGATGGTAACCAAGTTTCCCACGTGCCCCCAAACCCCCTAGTTCCCTGACGTCCAGCACTCCCATACAGACCTCATCGCAGCCATTCTTTTCCCTCACATCAACCCAACCTGTGTGCACCAAACCATCCCTTATAGCCATGCATGGAAACCCACTTCACACCTCCTCCCCCATTGATCACAGCCGTCCGATCCATGATCCCATCCATGCATCTCTCCCTTTAAAACCCATGCAGCCGCTCATCTCTATTACCCTTTTATTTTTATTCATCACAACCGTCCGATCGCATGCAGCCGTCTCTAGCATCCCTTACAACCTCATGCATGCAGCCATCACCTGAAGCCACAAACCCAAAGCGATTGCAGCCGTCCGATCACCAATCCCTTCCATGCAATAACAATGCATGCATGTTTACCGATACACCCAAGCTGTGATACACCCAGCACACTCTCTCACTCCCACATGATCACAGCCGTCCCGTGCCACAAACCCAAGCTGTGATACCCATGCATGCGACCTTGAATCCCAACCGCCCAACCCATCAAAACCGTCCAAACCTAGTGCCCAGCCTCTCTCTTCCTTACCCGATCAGAGCCCTATCTTCTCTCTCTTCTCCTTGTTTTTCTCTCTCTAACCGCCCCACTTAGCAACCCAAACCCATGCGATCACAGCCGCCCGGGACTCACCTCTTCTCTTCCGCTTCTCTCTCATTTCTCTCTCTAAAACCGGATCCCATCAGAGCTCCTCTCTCTCAACCGAACGTCTCACCTCTCAACCGATCTTCTTTCTCCTACTCGAGATTCTCTCTCTCTCTAGATCTCCCGTTTCCTACTTTCTATCTCTAGTCCGATAATCTCTCTCTTTCCATATCTTTCATCTCTTTCTAAATCGGATCCTAACCATCCATATACCCGATCAGCTTCCATTTCTCTCTCTATAGCCGTTCGTGTAAACTCATCTGACCGGATCGCACATCTCTATCCCTCCGTGTGATCATCTTTTTGGTTTTTTTTTTTGTAATGTAACTATAAATGCAATTAAAACTGAATCGGAAAGCATTTATGGGGAAGGGGACCACGTATATAGATGGCAGCTATATTTTTTACATAAAAGACCTCCAAACAGTTCTAACTTCTTTTTTCTTTACAATCGAGTCCTTCCCTTATTTATTTTTTCATTTACCAATTTCAACCCTCCATCTTAATTCCATGCAATCTCAACCGTTCTCCCCTACCCAGATGAATCACACTCACCCTTACATCAGCTTATCTTAGCCCCTCTTTTCTATCTCCCCCTCAAAGACAGATCACGACCGTTCTTTGTACCCCCCACAAAACTGTAGCTTATTATATAGATCCGAAACACACTAACTTATGATTTTCCAACACTTAGACTCTAAATCGGTGAATCGGAACATAAATTGGTCAAATATCCAATTAGAATCCGCTCGCAAGTCCGAAATACGGAATAATTCCATGTTCGAATTATCGGATGCCGATCCGATGACGATCGGATCGAATCCAAACCTATTTCATATCCGAAACACGCTAACTTATGATTTTTCAACACTTAGACTCTAAATCGGTGAATCGGAGCATAAATTGGTCAAATATCCAATTAGAACCCGCTCACAAGTCCGAAATACAGAATAATTCCAACTTCGAATTACCGGATGCCGATCCGATGACGATCGGATCGAATCCAAACCTATTTCATATCCGAAACACGCTAACTTATGATTTTCCAACACTTAGACTCTAAATCGGTGAATCGGAATGTAAATTGGTCAAATATCCAATTAGAACCCACTCGCAAGTCCGAAATATGGAATAATTCCAACTTCGAATTACCGGATGCCGATCCGATGACGATCGGATCGAATCCAAACCTATTTCATATCCGAAACACGCTAACTTATGATTTTCCAACTCTTAGACTCTAAATCGGTGAATCGATTGGATCGTAAATCGGTGAAACGGTATGATTTACATATGAAACGGTATGATTTACATATGAATCGGTGAAACGGTATGATTTACATATGAAACAATATGATATACATATGAAACAATATGATTTATATATGAAACAATTTGATTTAAATATGAAACAATTTGATTTACATACGGTCTAGTCATTTTCTGTCTCATCTCTGTCACTCTCATCGCTTCCCTCTTCTATTATTTGATCTGCATTCGCTGTCTAGTTTATATTGTCGACATCTTCATTTTCGTCGTGCACTGCGTCGACAATCATTATCTCATCATTCTGGTATGCATCCAAATCATCATCGACGACCCCCACATCCTTGTCTCCCATGTCATAAAAATCTCTGGGTGGTGACCTGACTATAATTTGCCAACCTGGAGAGGTATTATCCGGTGCATAAAAAATCTGTTGCGCTTGAGAGGCAAGAATGAATGGATCTTCATATTGGGTATTCAATCTCTTGGCAGTGTTGATGCTGATAAAACCGTATTTGTCGACATTATAACCAGTCCCGCGATTATTAAAATCATACCAATCGCATTTGAATAATACGATCCGATTTTGGCCAAGGAATTTAATCTCGAGAATCTCGTTGAGGACGCCGTAGAAGTCGATATTTTCTAATTCTTCTTGCTCACCGTTGACGACAACCCCACTATTTTGGGTTCTTCGTGATTTTTCACTATCTTTCGTCCGAAATCTATAACCGTTCACGATATAACCATCGTACGATATTACGTCTTGGAAAGGACTACAAGATAAGCGCCAGAGATCCTCATTCATCAGCGGATCGTGGTTGTCGTGCAGCTCCTGTGCCTATAATAACCACACGATATTCATGATATCAACACATAATTATTGTTCGGTAATGGATGTCAATGAAATTCAGTAATGATGTGAATACTTACGTGTTTCTCGAACCACGATGGGAATTCACGATCATGAATTTGGGGAGTATTTCGAGTACCCCGATTATTAATGATGGCTTTATGCTTCCTGTTTTACCGGTTATGAATTAGATTATAATTAGCACATATACTTAATGAATGGACTGAAAGAATGAGTAAATGATCATAAAATGCTTACTCAATGAATGGCCACACTTCATCACATTGGCGCAACACATACATATGTGCCTGTTGAATCTCATCTACAGACAATCGACGGGTTTTGCCTCCTCCTACAGGTCTACCCATTTCGGCAAATATAGACAGACCCCCATCGAAGTCTATTGGACCACCGTCATAGTTCCGCTCAAGTTGATTGAATCGCGTGTCTATACCATGTAGGTATCTTGAGCAGAATGTTAGACATTCTTCTGCTAGGTATCCTTCAGCAATTGATCCCTCCGGACGACTTTTATTACGAACATATGATTTCAATGTTCGCAAGTACCTAATTTGAGAAAAAAATATTTGGATGAATATATCAAGAACGATCAAATACATTGTGCGAATGAGACGAGACGATTACCTCTCGATAAAATACATCCACCGGTAATGAACTGGGCCGCCGAGTTTGGCCTCATTTGCCAAGTGAACGGTCAAATACACCATGACATCAAAGAAGGAAGGTGGAAATATCATCTCTAACTTGCACAATGTGAGCGCAATATCCCTCTCCATCTGTTCAAGTTGGTACACTCTAAGTACCTTCGAGCACAACTGTCTGAAAAAAGTGCTGAGCTCAATTAACGGACCGGACACCTGTTCGGTTAAATTCCCACGTATAGCAAGAGATAACAATCGTTGTATAAGAACATGACAATCGTGGCTCTTTAATCCAGACAACTTCCGGCCGTTCTCTTGCACGCATCGTGCGATATTCGAAGAATAACCGTCTGGCGTTTTCACAGACCGTAGGAATGCACATAAGGCTGCCTTTTGCTGTGAGCTCATGGTGTAGCATGCAACTGGCAACACATACTTATCCCCAATCTCTTGGGGATGAAGTGATTTTCGGATGCCCAACTCCTTAAGATCGAGACGAGATTTAAGATTATCCTTCGTCTTACCGTCGAGATTCAGCAGTGTTCCTATAATGTTGTCACACACATTTTTCTCGATATGCATGACATCCAAGTTATGCCGCAAGAGTAGGCTGCTCCAGTACGGTAGTTTAAAGAAAATACTCTTCTTCTTCCAGTTATGCTCACGCGTAGAATCTTCATGCGTTCTCTTCTTTTTACCTATTCCAAGTGCCACGGCATCAAGCTGATCCAATTCGCACAAGACTTCTACCCCCGAAAGCTGCTCCAGGGCCTTTGCAAGTTCCTTCTTGCCGTTGAAAGCTCTTTTGTTCTGCCTTCACTTATGGCCGTCAACAAGGAATCTTCGATGGCCCATATAACAGAACTTGCCTCCGTTCTTCAACCGTAATGAATCTGTCTCCTTATTGCATGTAGGGCACGCCAATTTTCCTTTAGTACTCCACCCGGATAAGTTGGTATATGCAGGAAAATCGTTGATGGTCCATAGAAGTGCCGCATGCATCCGAAAATTCTGGCGCAACGAGGCATCATACGTATCAGCCCCAACTTCCCATAACTCGTTCAACTCCTCAATTAACGGCTGCAAGTAAACATCAATATCATTACCCGGTGACCTGGGTCCGGGAATGAGCAAGGAGAGCATTGTGTATGGCTTTTTTAAGCACATCCAGGGAGGCAAATTGTATGGAACTAGGACAATTGGCCAAATGCTGTACGACACACTCATATTCCCAAAGGGATTGAAGTCATCGCTAGCAAGCCCTAACCTGACGTTGCGAACTTCACATGCGAATTCAGGATATGTATGATCAAAATCTTTCCACGTCAGAGAGTCGGCCGGATGTCTCATAATCCCGTCATCTGTACGTTCTCGTGCATGCCACCTTATGTGCTCAGCAGTCTTCTATGACATAAACAACCTCTGAAGCCTGTCCCTGAGCGGGAAGTATAGGAGAACCTTTGCAGATATATTTTTCTTCCTTCGACTGGTACTAGACTCGGCATCCGTCTCTTTATATCTCGTTGCTCCGTATATGTGGCATGACCGCGCATGTTCGTACTCTTTCCGGTACAACATACAATCGTTCACGCATGCATCAATTTTCTCATAACCCAGACCGAGATCTTTAATTGTCTTCTTCGCCTCGTAGAATGATTTCGGTACTGTCTCACCCATAGGAAAAGCCTCTTTCAGCAACTCTACCAACATATTAAATGACATATTACTCCAACCATTGAGGCACTTCAAATGAAGAAGCTTTACAGTGAAAGAGAGTTTTGAAAACTTCTCACACCCCGGGTATAGAGGTTGTTCGGCATCTTTAAGCAATCTGTAGAACTTGTCCGCTTCGATATTGGGCTGATCACCTGACGGTGTTTCCGTGCCTATTCCACCTTGCAAATCATGTATCATACCCTGCATGTCATCTTCATCGTCTGTATTAATATTATCATCAGCGATCACTGTGTTTGAAGTTTCACCGTGAGCTGCCATGGGGACTGCATCTAGCTCCTCACCGTGCGAGAACCAACGGGTATAGGTAATGTCAATGCCACGCATTACTAGATCAACCTCACATTCCTCTCGAACCTTCCTAATCACCCTTCCGCAGTCTATACAGGGACACACAATTTTTCCATCAAGCGGTGCAAGACGCTCAAATGCAAAATCCAGAAATTTCCTGACTCCTTCTCTGTACTCTTGGCTCATGCGATTCGAATTACGCATCCAACTCTTATCGATCGAAGACATCTTTATCTATCTGGATATACAATACCTGATATATAATTTCAAACAATGTTATAAGACTCCGCACAATTTCGGTTTCGGTTCCCAAGTATGGAACACCGAACCAAAACTTCTACAGAACATCTACATCCCTAATGGATGGGTGTATTATGATGAGTAGACTAGTCACATAGTAAACCTAGGGTTGGTGGCCAGCATTTGAACTGCTGATAGTTTTGTGACTACGAACTTCTTCCCATAAGGAAAGAAATGCAGGAGTTTTGTGACTACTAACTCCTCTTCCCCTTAAAGAATCCTATGTCTTCCTACATGCTGGAATTCGGTAAAAAATATCTAAAAATAATAAATACAAGAACAAGTGTAAAAAACAAATCTAGAAAATGTAAAAACTATGCAATAAGAAAATTAAAGTCCTTATTTTAATTGGTTATTCCATCATTTTTAGAAGAAAGAAATGTTATATGTAGAAAAAGGAAATAAACCTTTAAATCTAATTTTCCTATGAACTATTTATATCTCCAGCAACATCACCTTCTTTGGATCTAGTTCTAGTATTAGCATCATAGTGACGGTTTTACTCTTGCTCTATTTAGGAGTCCGATTGGAGGCGAAGGCGAAGAGGCAAAGATGAGTGACAAAGGCTGATATGGGTACATTAATCTAGACTGACAATAAAAAATGGTGAAGATGCTGAATTGGGTTGCTTAGCACATGCATTAGAGACAATTATTTGCACTTATTGATATGTTAATCATGTCCAACAAGAGATTTAGAACTTGGAGTGATCTCGAGGGCATGGTTTCAAAACTCGACCGATACCCATGTCGTACCGGCCGGTATGACTCAGTTTTGTTCGGCCCGAACTAAGTCACCAGCCGATACCAATACTTGGTTCATATCGACCAATATCAAGCTGCATCGGGCGATATCGAGTCTTATCGCGTATCGGCCAAGCTAACCGCGTATCTGTCGATATGGCCAAGCTGTATCGGTTGGGTTCATAAATTTTTTATTTTTGATATTTTATAAGAAAATGGCTGAAATCGGTCAAGACCTAACCGACCAATACCGAGTCAACTATACCCCGGGCCAATAACATGACCAATACCCGGTTTTAAACCTTGCTCGTTGGAAATCAGATCAACAAATCCGCCCTTGGATTCAATAAAGTGAATTATAAGGACTAGGGAGGAATTTTTTCCATGATTCCACGTGGGAATCTCCATTTACTGTCTCACATCCACAAGCAAGAATCTTGAAGTGAAATCAGTGTAAGAATATGCATTCAAGGAGGAGGAGCTCACCGGGGGGAGGAGGAGGAGGAGGAGCTCGCCGGCGCGCACGAGAGGAGCTCACCGGAGTCCACAGGAGGAGGAGGAGGCGGAGCTCGCCGGCGCGCACGAGAGGGGAGGGGTGGCCGGTCCGCCGGAGGGGGGGAGGGAGGCCGGGGAGGGGGGGGAGGCCGGGGAGGGTGGCCGGGGAGGGGGGGAGGCCGGGGAGGGGGGGAGATTGAGAGAGAGGGAGAGAGAGAGGGGCGGGGAGGGGTTTAGATCGAAACACAATAGAAGGGGGGATCGCTGAAACTGTTATTAAACAGGGTTTTTACCGACGGACATTTTAACTTCCGTCGGTGATAATACTTATTACCGACGGCATAATAATTTCTGTCGGTAAAACTCGACGACGATAATACCTTTTTACCGACGGATATTATAAGTCCGTCGGCAGAATACCGACGGTAATTAAATATCCGTCGGTATAATGTCCCGACGAAACTCAGGGTTTGGGTTCCATTTTTTTTCCAGAGGCTCGGTTTTTACCCTGAGTTTCGTCGGGACAATTTTACCGACGGATATTTAATTATCGTCGGTATCGTACCGACGGCCATAAAAGATCCGTCGGTATAATTAGTTATACCGACGGACATATAAAGTCCGTCGGTAAAAATCTCCGACGGAACTCAGGGTTCCATTTTTTCCCAGAGGCTTGGTTTTTACCCTGAGAATCGTCGTGACCTTTTACCGACGGTCTTTATGTAGCCGTTGGTATAAAGTATATTACCGACGGTACATATATGTACCGTCGGTATAAATAATTGTACCGACGAATACTATTTGACCGTCGGTAATAAATGTGCAAAAAAAATTTAAAAAATTGAAGTTATAATACCGACGGATATTATTGTCACCGTCGGTAAAAAGTGTATTATTACCGACGGTTACAAAAATGTCCGTCGGTAAAGACCCTCTTTCTTGTAGTGCATCTTCGTCTATTTGGCTATACAACACCTGACATATAATTTCAAACAATGTTATAAAACTCCGCACAATTTCGGTTTCGGTTCCCGGGTATGGAACACCGAACCAAAACTTCTACAGGCCATCCATATCCCTAATGGATTTGTGTATTATGATGAGTAGACTAGTCACATAGTAAACCTAGGGTTGGTGGCCAGCATTTGAACTGCTGAGAGTTCGAATGCTAGGCATAGCACCAAAGTAATGCGACAGTAAGTCAACAAGTCAGGGAGCCTCATCAAGTAAACACTTGGGGTTTGACGGTTCTCTCTGTCGCTCGAGTAGATTTATGGCTTTAGCATACCTCATATCACATGCACCGAACCGACAAAAACCGACCATTTCGGTTTCGGTTTCGGTTTTGATTTTTTGTAAATCAAAAAAAATATAACCGACAAAACCCACACCGAAACTGACCGACAAAACCGACGCTCACCCTAGTCTAAAAACTACATTTTGCCCCCCATTCCCCCATTCAATTCAGTTTTGATAGGATAAAAATCAATGTTTTAAAACACGAAAACTCGACTCGACTCGAAACCTTAATGAGTCGAGTAGACTCGACAACTCGGCTAAAACCCGACAAAACTCGAGTCGGATCGAAACTCAGCCGAGTCGGATTGAAACTCGAGTTTTGGACCGAGTCGGATCGAAACTCAGCCGAGTCGAGTCGACTCGGCTGAGTTTCGAGTCGACTCGACGAGTTTTAAAACAGTGTAAAAATTACCAAATGAGGGAATTAACCAGTTTTGATAAGATAAAAATTACTCATATAAATCAATTGGAATAACTCATATGAATCGTATGATAATAACTCGTATGAATGAATTGTATGAATGGATACATTCCCATTCGATTCCCCCCATTCAATTCAGTTTTGATAAGATAAAAATTATCAAATAAGTATGCAATTTTCATAAGGGAATTCAGTAGATGACAAAATTAGTATGCAATTTTGATAAGATAACATTTCAAACTTTAGTATGCAATTTGGAACAAATTAACCTAAGGGGGAAAGGGAGGAGGAGGAGGAGCTCACCAGCGATGGTCGACAGGCCTCGAGAAGGAGGAGGAGCACTGGTGTCGCAGTCGGTGGCGCGAGAAAGGGGAGGGGTGGCCGGAGGTGCAAGGGAGGGGATGGGTGGCCGGCCGGAGGGGGGGTTTAGATCGAGAGAGAGAGAGAAAGAGAGAGAGAGAGAGAGAGAGAGAGAGGTGAGGGGAGGAAGTAGAGAGAGAGAGAGAGAGAGAGGGAAGGCTAGGGAGGCCGGGGAGGGGGGGAGGAAATAGAGAGAGAGAGAGAGGGCCGGGAGGCCGGGGAAGGGCGGAGGTCGGGAGGGGGATGGGTGGCCGGAGGGGATCGCGGGGTCGCCGGAGGGGGACGGGGTCGCCGGAGGGGGACGGGGTCGCCGGACGGGTCGGGTCGGTGAGAGAGAGAGAGAGATTGAGAGAGGGGCACCGGAGGTTCGGTCAAAACACAAAAAGAAACGGGTGGCTGTGGTGTATATTAAAAGGGTTTTTACCGACGGAACTTATAAGTTTCGTCGGTATAATTACTTTATACCGACGGTAGGATAATTTCTATCGGTTAAAATCAACGACGAAACTCAGGGTTCCATTTTTTTCTAGAGGCTCGGTTTTCACCCTGAGTTTCGTCGTGAAATTTTACCGACAGATATTTAATTCCCGTCGGTATCGTGCCGATGGCCATATAATTTCCGTCGGTATAATTCGTTATACCGACGGAAATATAACGTCCGTCTGTAAAAATCGACGATGAAACTCAGGGTTTCATTTTTTCCAGAGGCTCGGTTTTTGTCCTGAGTTTCGTCGGGACAATTTTACCGACGGATATATAATTACCGTCGGTATTGTGCCGACGGACATATTATTTCTGTCGGTAAAATTAGTTATACCGATGGAAATATAATGTCCGTCGGTACAATATCACGAGGAAACACAGGGTACCTTTTTTTCCAGAGACTCGATTTTTACCCTGAGTTTCGTCGTGACATTGTACCGACGGACTTTATTTAGCCGTCGGTATAAAGTATTTTACCGACGGATATATATGTACTGTCGGTATAAAGTATTTTACCGACGAATACTATGTGACCGTCGGTAATAAATGTGCAAAAAAAATTAAAAAAATTGAAGTTATAATACCGACGGATATTATAGTAACCGTCGATAAAAAGTATATTATTACCGACGGTTATAATAATGTCCATCGGTAAAGACCCTATTTCTTGTAGTGTAAGTATATTCTTCAATCACTTAATAGTAATGTTATCATAAAAAGAAAGTACATAGGTTCTATACATCTGGAAAATGGAACGGGATTGCAGTGACATTTCTGCTATGTGAGATTATGTAGGAACCCTTTTATCATGGTAAAGAGAAATAGCAATTCAGGTAATGACATAACTTGTTGTACACCTTCATAAAAATGGATCGGTGCAATAGTAATACTAATCATTAAGGTATCATTGTGCTAAAATGATGAAAAATAAATTATAAATTAGCAAGAATGTTGAATTTATGAAAGGAAGGTATATCACCATACACCAAAATAGACCATATTGCGTGTTCAATTAAAATAGCCCCATAATAGGTTTCCCTAATGGCAACTACTACTTACTGCATATTGAATTTTACTTACTCCGATCACCTCCATCTCTTCATCCTCTCTCACTCTCGCAACCGCCTCTCTCTCTCTCTCTTTCGCACTTTCTTTCTCTCTCTCTCTATCTTGCAGATGGGACCTCCATCGCTTGATTCTCCTAAAACACAGAAAGGAAAAAAAAAAGGGGGGAAACCCTCCGATCAGGGAAGCGAAAGAGACAAAAGAAAAAGAAAAATGATTGCAGCCTAAATAAGGCCAAAGCATATGTGGATCGGAATCCATTAAGTGAAGCTTATTGAATTGCTCTAATTATGAAAAAAAATCAGCAAAATCAAGGTAGATTCGAATTCGATCCATTTATTATTAGGATTATTGGATCGGATCTTGTTTAATCGGATCTCGGACCGAAAAACTTATACCTAACCCGGGATAATCGGATCGAATTTGGATCGGATTCGAATAATCAGATCAGATTCGGGTCATGATCGGATTCCTAATCTCAAAATAAATAGGAAAAACAATGTATGTCGGGACCCAATATGATAGAAGAGGCAAATAAATAGAGTTCAAAAACTCTAAGAACATATATGGCCTTGAAATTATTCATGAATCAAGGGGGCAAAGTATAATTTACCCTTTACTCGCTGATACAACAGGCGGGGCAATTTTTTAAAAGGGTAAATTATAATTTGCCCCCTTGAAGATTGGCTCAAAAACACTTAACCTGTAGTTTCTAAACTATGCGGGTAGCTTATTTTAAAAATAAATAAATAAATTACACCGCGTGTTCTACGGGCGAGTAGCCCTCTTTAAAAAAATAATTTGCACTGGTTGTACAGGCAGGAAAATTGATTGGCTCAAAAAAATCCCTACTGGATTGACCCCGTGAAGATTGGCTCAAAAACACTAAACCCCTTATTAAGCGAGAAGTAGTCTTACCGGACTTGCAGTCGGTGCTGAGATAGCTTGCCCAAAGGTCAGAGTGCCAACGATCTCGGTGGCAGGCTGAAAAAAAGAAACATGAATAATATTGAACATTGAATTTTCCTTACTCCGATCATCTCCATCTCTTGATCCTTTCTCTCTTGCAGCCTCCTCTCTCTCTCTCTTACAAATGGGACCTCCATAGCTTGATTCTCCTGAAACATATAAAGGGGAAGAAAAAAAAAAGGGGGGGGGGGGTAACCCACCGATCAGGGAAGCAAAAGAGACAAAAAAAAAAGGATTGCAGCCTATTCAATTGCTCTAATTATTAAAAAAAAATTAGCAAAATCAGGGTAGATCCGAATTCGATTCGTTTATTAATCGGATCATTGGATCGGATCTTGTTTAATCGGATCTCGGACCGAAAAAAAGACACTTAAAGCAAACCACAAAACAGACACTTAAACATCTACTCAACAATCAAGCATTCACCGTTCAATTAAATATTTCCTATATAAAACATCACTTTCAACATAAGTTTTGGGTCCTTTTTGCATTCTTAAGTATCCAGTTTCTCACCAAATTTACGTATTATAACAACACAAATACACCTTTACCTTATTCCACCTTGCTTGTTAATTTAAAATTTAACAAATCAGCCTACCAAGATGCATATCATGTATATATGTGTAGTGCATTCAGCACCGCAGAAACTGTTAAGTATATTCTTCAATCAGTTAATAGTAATGTTATCATAAAAATAGCACCTATACAAAGAAAGTACATAGGTTCTATACATCTGGAAAATGGAACGGGATTGCAGTGACATTTCTGCTATGTGAGATTATGCAGGAACCCTTTTATCACGGTAAAGAGGAGTAGCAAATCAGGTAATGACATAACTTGTTGTACACCTTCATGAAAATGGATCAGTGCAATAGTAATACTAATCATTAAGATATCATTGTGCTAAAATGATGAAAAATAAACTATAAATCAGCAAGAATGTTGAATTTATGAAAGGAAGGTATATCACCATACACCAAAATAGACCATATTGTGTTTTCAATTAAAATAGCCACATAATAGTTTTCCCTAATGGTAATTACTACTTACTGCATATTGAATTTTACTTACTCCGATTACCTCCATCTCTTCATCCTCTCTCTCTCGCAGCCTCCTCTCTCTCTCGCTCTCTCTCTCTTGCAGATGGGACCTCCATCGCTTGATTCTCCTGAAACAGAGAAAGGAAAAAAAAAGGGGGGAAAACCCTCCGATCAGGGAAGCGAAAGAGACAGAAGAAAAAGAAAATTGATTGCAGCCTAAATAAGGCCAATGCATATGTGGATCGGAATCCATTTAGTGAAGCCTATTGAATTGCTCTAATTATGAAAAAAAAAATCAGCAAAATCAGGGTAGATTTGAATTCAATCCGTTTTTTAATAGGATTATTGGATTGGATCTTATTTAATCGGATCTCGGACTGAAAAACTTATACCTAACCCAGGATAATCGGATCGAATTTGGATCGGATTCGAATACTCGGATCGGATTCGGATCATGATTGGATTCCTAATCTCAAAATAAATAGGAAAAATAATGTATGTCGGGACCCAATATGATCGGAGAGGCAAATAAATAGAGTTCAAAAACTCTAAGGACATATATGGCCTTGAAATTATTCATGAATCAAGGGGGCAAAGTATAATTTACCCTTTACTCGCTTGTACAACAGGCGGGGCAATTTTTTAAAAGGGTAAATTATAATTTGCCCCCTTGAAGATTGGCTCAAAAACACTTAACCTGTAGTTTCTAAACTATGTGGGTAGCTTATTTTAAAAATAAATAAGTAATTTCCACTAGTTGTACAGGTGAGAAAATTGATTGGATCAAAAAAATCCCCACTGAATTGACCTTGTGAAGATTGGCTCAAAAATACTTAACCCTCTATTAAGCGAGAAGTAGTCTTATCGGACTTGCAGTCGGTGCTGAGATAGCTTGCCTAAGGGTCAGGGTGCCAACGATCTCGGTGGTAGGCTGAAAAAAGAAACATGAATAATATCAGTGCGGGCAATGATAAAAAGAACACCTATACACACACATACACAAAAAGCAAGGAAAATAAAAAAAATGCTCATTACACATTCTTGCATGTGGATTATGGATAAATCCATCTTAATACACCACTCCGCTTATATGTATGTATGGATTGTGAGAGTGTGTGTTTATCCTTGCATCAATAATTTTTTATTCACTTCTATCTAGCATTTGTTAATATACTTCTTATATTCTTTCTTGTATGTGGATTAAGCTTACATCACATGATCTATATTAACACCCCGTCGAATATTTTGATTAAGTGATCAGTGCGAAGAAAAAAAATATAATTAAAGAAAGAAGATTGCCATCTTCAAAAAAAAAAATCCTTCAATCCAAAATAAGAAAAAAATCCTTCAATCCATACTTGAGAAAAAGTTTGCCTTGGTTAAAGTGATAGTCTAATACAGAATTCAGCTCTCTTAAAGGGATGGAAAAACTGAATGCATTTAGAATTTGGTTTTTAACTATCAAGAGAGTGCAAAAAGCTAGGCAAAAAACTGAATGCATTCTAAACTGAATAAAAAAAACTGAGTGCAATTCTAAATCGTAAATTAAGAGAGTGCAAAAAACTGAATGCATTCTAAACTGAGTGCCAAAAAACTGAATTCTAAACTGAGTGCAAAAAACTGAATGCATTCTAAATCATACATTAAGAGAGTGCAAAGAACTGAATGCAATTTTAGAATTCAGTTTTTTGCAAAAAATTGAATGCATTCATCAGCCTAGAACTCATCACCTCCATCTCTTGATCCTCTTTCTCTTGCAGCCTCCTCTCTATCTCTCTTGCATATGGGACCTCCGAACTCCTGTAACTGAAAAGGCAGAAAAAAAAAGGAGGCAGAAAAAAAAACAAAAAATCAGGAATCCAATCAGAGAGAGATAAAGGAAAACTGAATGCATTTATAATTTGGTTTTTAACTATTAAGAGAGTGCAAAAATCCAGGTAAAAAATTGAATGCATTCTAAACTGAATGTAAAAAACTGAGTGCAATTGTAAATCGTAAATTACGAGAGTGCAAAAAACTGAATGCATTCTAAAATGAGTGCTAAAAAACTGAATTCTAAACTTAGTGCAAAAAACTGAATGCAATTTTAGAATTCAATTTTTTGCAAAGAACTGAATGCAATTTTAGAATTCAATTTTTTGCAAAGAACTGAATGCAATTTTAGAATTCAAATTTTAGAATTCATTTTTTTGCAAAGAACTGAATGCAATTTTAAGAGATTGCAAATAACCGAATACAATTTTTTGCAAAAAATTGAATGCATTCATCAGCCTAAAACTCATCACCTCCATCTCTTGATCCTCTTTCTCTTGTAGCCTCCTCTCTATCTCTCTTGCAGATGGGACCTCCGAACTCCTGTAACTGAAAAGGCAGAGAAAAAAGAAGGCAGAAAAAAAGAAAAAATCAGGAATCCAATAAGAGAGAGATAAAGGGGAAAAAAATGGTGGAATCCGATCAGAGAAGCGATTCACCTCCATCTCTTGATCTTCTCTTGCATGCAACCGACCTCCTCTCTCTCTCTCTCTCCATATCTTGATCTTCTCTTTCTCTTGCAAACAATCGCAAAGGGGGGAGATGGGGCAGTGAAAACCTTCATCGCACCGTACCGAGGCACGGATCGCGAGTGCCGAGGGAGGCGGGGGCTGTGAGCATCGAGGGAGGCGGCCACCGAGCGATCGCAGCTACCGAGGGTCGCGGGGGGCTGAGGGCACCGAGAGCAGATGGGGGATGCGGAGCCTCTCGATCAGACGGGATTCGGATCGGACGAATGAGAAAAGGGCTGCTCTCTCTCTCTCTCTCTATCTCTCGCTCTCTCAGGCGGTGGATTTAATAAGGTTATTTAAGGGAGGCGGGGGCTGCGGGCACCGAGGGATCAGGAGGAGGCTTGGATCGGACCGATCCGATCAGATCAGATCAAGGGGGGCTTACGAGGGGGATCGATCGGACGGGATTTGAATTGGACGGATCAAATGGGTCAGATCAGATCAGGAAGGCTGATTTAAGAGGAATGAGGGTGGGTTAGGGTGATTTAAGAAGGGGATTTATGAGACTGAGTGGGATTCGTTGGTGGGGGCTAGAAAACGGACGACTCTGATCGAGTCTCCATGTTTATCCCCCTCCTCCGCATAAATCTCAGCCGTTGCTTTGTCTCAGTTCATTTGTCCCCTCCACAACCGTTGTCCCTTATTTTATATATATATATATATATATATATATATATATATATATATATATATATATATATATATATATATATATATATATATATATATATATATATATATATATATATATATATATATATATATATATATATATATATATATATATATATATATATATATATATATATATATATATATATATATATATATATACGATTGGAGTGGGAGCGTCAGAGTTGAAAGGAGGATTCCTCACTTCTTTCTCTCATTCAAAACCGTGCATGAAACTTTCATCTCGCACAGCTCCTAAGCGATAAAAGAAAGAAGATGAGAATAGGGAACATAGTCCTCCCGACTAGCCAACACGCTAGTCCTCCCATCAATTGGGGTGCCACATGATACTTTTTAACCTTTTTTTTTTATGGATGGTCAATCCACTCTACTTAGATCAAGATTTAAAAAAAAAATTCTAAAAAATAACTTAAAACAACTCGATCAATGATCGACAAATTTAAGAGTAAACTGTAGCAGGCAAATAGCCCTTGCTATGGTTAATTTAAAAATACCACTTGGCATATTTTTAAATTTTTTTTTTTCATGATCAATGTTAGGAGGTGTGAACCTATCTTGACCAACCCCTAACTTTGGTTAAAAAGTGCGAAGTGGCACCTAAATTAAAAGGAGGACTAGCATGTTGGCTAGTCGGAAGGATCGTGTTCCCTATTCCCTATATATATATATATATATATATATATATATATATATATATATATATATATATATATATATATATATATATATATATATATATATATATATATATATATATATGAGGAATGGGATGCTGCCTATCAAAGCAGTGTTTTTTGCTGCTTTGATACATTGTTTGACCATCCTAGAAGTTTTGGAATTTGATGAAATTTGGTGAGGGTGTTGTCTAGGGTAAGATGATCATCCTTACAAATTTTCATCAAATTCCAAAACTTCTAAGAGGGTCAAATGGTCGAAGCAAAATCTGCAGATTTTAACGGTGACTGCAGATTTTGCATATTTTGCTTCGACCATTTGACCCTCTTAGAAGTTTTGGAATTTGATGAAAATTTGTGAGGATGATCAACTTACCCTAGACAACACCCTCACCAAATTTCATCAAATTCCAAAACTTTTAGGATGGTCAAACAATGTATCAAAGCAGCAAAAAACGCTGCTTTGATAGGCAGCATCCCATTCCTCTCTCTCTCTCTCTCTCTCTCTCTCTCTCTCTCTCTCTCTCTCTCTCTCTCTCTCTCTATATATATATATATATATATATATATATATATATATATATATATATATATATATATATATATATATATATATATATATATATATATATATATATATATATATAACATGGCACGACGCTTTTGTGCTGACTAGACAAAATGGAACCAAATGCTGACTAGACAAAAAAATTCCCAAAAATTTTCTCCCACTATCGCCCGATCAGCCACCCCTCCCTAGCCCCCCCAGACAAAATGGACGCCTGATCTTATAGTCGTTCGATACACAGCCGTCCGATGCACAAAACACCCCTAAGCACAGCCCCCCTCCTCCATAAATCCCGCGCACCTGATCCCCTTCTCCCGAAATCCCGTCAAAAAAAAAGGTAAGGTAATTAATCCCGTCCAAACAGCTGTGATTGCCCACTTTAATCCCATTTCATGCCCTAAACACACATCACAAGTCACAGCCGTTCGTTACACCTATTCCCGACCGGTACAACTGATCACTGCCGTCTCTTTTCCTGCCGTTGTCAATGAGTGTGATTCACCGGTCGGTATGGGTGTAGCGGACAGCTCTGACATCACTGAATCTGGCAGGCGATCCCCTACCCAAAATCCCTCTCCCCAAATCCCGCACCGCCCCTCATGATCTGAGAGAAAGAGAGAGAGACCCCTTCTTCCATCTCCCGATCTCCCACTCTCGGTGCAGAAGAAAAAAAATCCCCCTTTCAGCCCTGTTCCCTTTTCTCTCTTACTTTCTTCTCTCCTCCGATCACTCTCACTCTCTCGGATTCAGCCGACGCAAGGAGCGGCGAGCAGCAAGCGGCGGCGACTAGCGCAGCGCGAAGATGACGAGTAGCGGCTCCGACGAGGGTCACACCAATAGTCGGGGAGGGGCTGGATCCAAGCCCCCCTCCCCCATCTCCTCCGGCAGATCCGCAGCCGGGTAGGGGATGGATCCAGATCCCCCTCCCTCGATCTCCTACTCCGGTGAGGGCTGCACCGAGCGGCTAGATCCAGATCCCCTCTTCCCCCTTTTTCTTCTCCGGATCAACACGTGTTCCCGGATAAGAAATAATCCCTCCTTGAATCCGCCTCCCATTTTCTCAAAAGTTTCAAAAAAAAAATTCCTTGCTAATTTTATTTCCGATCCTTGATTATGTCAAAAATCGGGTTCCAGTAGTTTTATTTATTTTTCAGTTTTTTTGTGAGCTCAAAAGTCTCATTTCTTTTTTGTCTGATTTATATCCTTAAACATCAGTGGTGAGATTTTAATGAACATTCAAGCTTCAAATCCCTGATTTCTATTTCTAAATTGTGAGCTTAATTTTTTTTTTCTTTTTTGCCTTGGTGATTTCTATCCCTGCCTGGGTTTCAAATAACTTTTATCTTGCAGGTATTAAAAGTGATCCATGCCTCTAATTTTTTGGATCAGGTTTTAGTAGTGGAACTTTCAATATCCTTTTTCCTCTTCGTCGATGTAGCATCTCCTATGCGACGTTAATAGCAGGCTCAAGTGGTTGTAGGTGGAAACAAAGAGATCTCACCTTTTTCAGGGAATGAAAATGTTTGGAGTATCTTTTGTCTGTTTATCAAGTTGAAGGTCGGATCATTTCTCATAAGACCCAGGTTTTTAATATGTGTTCATTTTCACAGGTTCAGGATTTTTAATTGAGAGTTCTAATCGAAATAATGGAATATGAGATGACTTGCTGCTCTTTTTTTCCCAAAGATGGAGCCACCAAGTAAGACGTGCAAAAACCCCCTCCTTCCCATCACTCTCTGAAATTTGTATACTTCCTCCATTCCAATTCACTCTCTGTATCTCAACTTCTTAGTTTAATTTGTCATATTTCTTCGTTTGGGTTTTATATTAAATTATCCATGTACTCTCTCTATTGTAGATTGGATGGGGTTTTTGTTCTTTCTTTATTAATTAATTTTAAGGATCTTTTGCAGAGAAGGAAGAAAGTTTAGTCACCGTTGCATGTTAACATTGCATGATTGCAGCATTGTCGTCGACCAACCATAATCAAGTGAGCTGAATAATTCAAAATTGCTATTTACCATTCACTAGCTCTTGATCAACAGTCAAAGCCTATCAGTTGATATTTTTTATATACATGCCTGATAGCATATGAATTTGGTTGCATGCCTCTTTTATTTACATGCCTAATAGCATATGAATTTTTGTGCTTTACCATTTTTTTATATGCTTCAATAAGTTCCTGGTATTCGAGATGATATCGAATTCTTGATAGTTATCTCGATAAGGCTAGCCTAAAATGGTTCAGTTTTGAGTAAGAATTTTCATATGGGTTTCGACATACTACGATCGAGATAGAGGGCGATAGAGACGACGACTCTCGAGGGTAATGGAGACAGCGATGGCGACGGCGATGGTGGCTCTAGATGGTGACTGAGACGTCGATGGCCACTCTCGAGGGCGATGGAATATACGAGTAACCCATATATTACCACCGCTCATCAAATATTGTTAACACCCTCGAAATTTTTTTTGCCACTTTGGAAATATTGTTGTCTTCCTCGAAATATTGCCTTCACCCTCGAAATCTTTTGTGTAAACATCAATTGAATTGTCCTGGAGTTGGATGTAATAAAAATGATCTTTCTTTCTACTCTCTCAATTGTAGCATACTAATAAAAATGATCTTTCTTTCTATACTATTATTTAACTGCAATGTTTGCAAATACTACTACACGAGTATTAATAAGAGGAAACACATCTCACTGTTAATCAATTCTTTCCGAGTTCCCTGTATCTCATCATTGCTCCTGCGTTTTTTGACTATTAAAATTTGATTCAGTCTTCCAAACCTTCCATTTCTTCTATCTTCTCCTTCCATTTACTGCTTCATTTTCTCAGTTTTCACAAGTACACTGTTTCATTTGATTCCTCAGAAGAGAAGCTGTATCAATGGTAATTAGAGCTTTTCATGAGAGCAATTGAATAGACGAACGGACGCTCTCTCTACTAAACCGCTCGCCTTTTTTCTCTCAATGTTTTAATGCTCCATATTAGAATTTTTTTTAGGAAGCATTGTAAGGATAAATTACACTTTGCCCCCCTGAAGTTTGGAGAGAGAGAGAGAGTGAGGGAAAGAGAGCCGGGGGGAGGGAGAGAGAGAAAACCGTGATAAAGTGCCACGTCGGGGTTATCAGTCCGTCGGGGTGGGGTCGGTGTTGCCGCAGAAAGTGTTTTGTTGCTGAAGTCAGTCAGGTGTACGTGTTGTCGTCGAATACAACGGTGTGGGTGGTGATGCCCGGGGGGTGTCTTGCCGCCGAAGGCGACCTGCTGCATTGCCAACAGGTGTGTTGTCGCCGAAAGCGGCCCGCTGCAGTGCCGACAGGCACTGGCATGCACTAGTATATATATAGGGGAGGGATACTCTTACTCATGGCCTCTTACTCATATAGTTACCTATGATCAGGGCCCTCCATTAGATCCCGACGTACAGTTCAGATTAGATGGGGAGTTCAAGCAATGGTATCCGTATTAAATGCGGGCTTTTAATATGAACTTTTAATACAGGCAATTAAGCGGACACCATTGCTTTAACTCCCCATCTAATCCGAACCATACGTCGGGATCTAATGGAGGGCCCAGATCATAGGTAACTATATGAGTAAGAGGCCATGAGTAAGAGTATCCCTCCCCTATATATATATATATATATATATATATATATATATATATATATATATATATATATATATATATATATATATATATATATATATATATATATATATATATATATATATAGGGGCGTGTTCGGCTACGGCGTGCGGCGTCGCACCGCAGCTGCCTGATGCACCGCTGCAGTGCGTACGATGCACGTAGCGGTGCATCAAACGGCTCGGTGCGACGCCGCACGCACTGCACGCCGCATTTTATTATTCCTCTCTCTCTCTCTCTCTCTCTCTCTCTCTCTCTATATATATATATATATATATATATATATATATATATATATATATATATATATATATATATATATATATATATATATATATATATATGTGCATGCTATAATGTGGCATGCGGTACTTGCGGCACTGCACCACAGTCGTCTGATGCACGCGCTGTGTGCATCGCATGCACGCAGCGGTGCATCAGACCGCTGCAGTGCGGTGCCGCACTTACCGCATACCGCATTATAGCATTTCTCTCTCTCTCTCTCTCTCTCTATATATATATATATATATATATATATATATATATGGGTCAGGATCGGATGACCCATCAAAATTTTGACCCATTAATAACCCAGCACCCTTTGAGGCACCTAGAGGTTTTAGAATGGGCTGATTTTTTGTAGACATGTTGTCTATGATATGTTGATCATCCTCACAAAAATTCAGCCCATTCTAAAACCTCTAGGTGCATCAAAGGGTGCATTTCAAATCAACGGTTAAAATTGACAATAAAAAACCGTTGATTTGAAGTGCGCATTTGATGCACCTAGAGGTTTTAGAATGGGCTGATTTTTTGTGAGGATGATCAACATACCACAGACAACATCCCTACAAAAAATCAGCCCATTCTATAACCTCTAAGTGCCTCAAAGGCTGCTGGGTTATTAATGGGTCAAAATTTGCTGGGTCATCCGATCCTGACCCTATATCTATATATATATATATATATATATATATATATATATATATATATATAGTGAGAGAGAGTGAGAGTGGAAAGTGTGACTTTGTATGCCCATGAATTATAGGCTTCCATGTATGCTCCTCTATTAACATACATAGATATTTTCAAATTTGCTAATTTTTTGTAGAGATCATATCTATGTTGAGATGATTATCCTCACAAAAAATCAGTAAGTTTTGAAACCTCTAAACATTTCAAATAAGCTCTATATATATATATATATATATATATATATATATATATATATATATATATATATATATATATATATATATATATATATATATATATATATATATATATATATATATATATAGTGAGAGAGAGTGAGAGTGGAAAGTGTGACTTTGTATGCCCATGAATTATAGGCTTCCATGTATGCTCCTCTATTAACATACATAGATATTTTCAAATTTGCTAATTTTTTGTAGAGATCATATCTATGTTGAGATGATTATCCTCACAAAAAATCAGTAAGTTTTGAAACCTCTAAACATTTCAAATAAGCTCATCAAATTAACAATTGAAATTAATAAATGATACAACGTCTATATTTTTGATACATCTAGAGGTTTCAGAATTTACTGATTTTTGGTGAGGGTAATCATCTTGCTATAGATAGCATATCCACCAAAAATCAACAAATTCTGAAACAACTAGATCCATCTTAATGTTAGAACCGTTATTAGCTGTCCATTTCAACTGTTAATTTGATGAGCTTATTTGAAATTCTTAGAGGCTTCAGAACATGCTAATTCTTAGATATATATATATATATATATAGAGAGAGAGAGAGAGAGAGAGAGAGAAATGCTTGAATGCGGCATGCGGTGCGTGCGGCATCGCACCGCAGCCGTGTGATGCACGCGCTGCGTGCATGCGATGCACGCAGCAGTGCATCACACGACTGCGGTGTGATGCCGCACGCACCGCATACCGCAGCATAGCATGCCCCTATATATATATATATATATATATATATATATATATATATATATATATATATATATATATATATATATATATATATATATATATAGGGTCAGGATAGGATGACCCAGCAAATAACTCAGCACCCTTTGATGCACCTAGAAGTTTTAGAATGTGCTGATTTTTTGTAGGCATGTTATCTTTGGTATGTTGATCATCCTCACAAAAAACCAGCATATTCTAAAACCTCTAGGTGCATCAAATGCGCTCTTCAAATCAACGATTAAAACTGATAGTCGAAAACCGTTGATTTGAAGAGCGCATTTGATGCACCTAGAGGTTTTAGAATGGGCTGATTTTTTTTGAGGATGATCAACATACCATAGACAACATGTTTACAAAAAATCAGCTCATTCTAAAACCTCTAGGTACATCAAAGGGTGCTGGGTTATTGCTGGGTCAAAATTTGTTGGGTTAGCCGATCCCGACCCATATATATGAAAGGGTCTATTAGTACTTACATTAGCAATGGATAATAATCGAGGTAGCTAGTCCTCTCAATAATAAGATTTCACATTAACTTTGATTCTTACCTCGTAAAATCCTTGACCAACAGATGGAGAATCTATAAGCATCCACCCCCATATCCTTCAATTGTGCCACATGCATGCTAAGTGTGTGTGATCTAGCTAAATCCCGAATACAGGTACGAGTGGGTTTGATCTCCTTATCATTGCAAGCTTCTTCAAGTTGCCGTGACATGGTTCTTGAGGTGTGAAGATGGTTGGATTCGTTCATGCTGGAAAAAAATCTACTTGTTTGAAAGAGTTCTTGGAGCTATTCATTTATTTTTTAGACTTTCTCAATTAAGTAAATAAATATTTTGCTCCAATTTTTCATGTGTGTAATTAGTCCCATACTTCTCACTTGGTTTTAATTTTTTTAAAGGACTTTGTGAAAACCCCTTTTTGAGAGGTGGTTTTGAGCTCTAGTCCTTACAAAGTGTTTGTTTGAGTTCCAACCCCTCCCAAAAAGATCGACATGTTTTACAGCAAGTCCCCCATCCGCAATTACTCGGGTAGCAAAGTATCAATTTGGTTGCGACATTGATTCCACTTTAGCTACAATGAAATAACTCACAACTGAATTACTAATATATTACAGTGAAATCACTTTAGCTGCTACAGTAATATTACTAAAGTAGATTAACAATTCGGGTGGGGATATCAATCCTTTGATAGAATATCACTCGTGACATTCATGTGGACTAGTGATATTCTGTTAGAACTCCTAACAGATGAATAGCACCAACGGTTCACATCGAATAGAGGAGCCGCGTGCTCAAACACCTGGTGGAGCGAAGTATTGTACTTACTTTCATATAATATTGAACCATGAAGCTAGAGGGAGAAGATTCAATATTTTCTATTATTACTTTATTTTTTCTTCTTCCATGGTCTTTTTTTTCTGTTTATTTTTTGTGCAGAATTTTAGGTTAAATCGTGCTTAGTTCCTAAGGGCCTGTGTGTATTCGGTCAACAACTAACTAGTAAAGTAAATCAGGTAGGAGATTTACTAGTAGCCAAAAAGTTTTACTTCGAAAAAGCCAAGTAAAACTTTTGATTTACTAATAGAAGGTTCTGTTGACCATGCTACGTCAGCTAATGACACAATCGAGAAAGCATCACATGATGGATTCGACTATTTGGGGAGTGATGTCGTGATCCCAGTTTCAATGCCATGATCTATCGGCCATAGGATGAACCAGGGGGATGCCGCCACCACCAGCTGCCACTGCCCCGTTACCTCGCCGGCCGACTTGCATCGGCGTCGCCGGCCACCACCCCGTCGGCTGCCCGCCATCGTGCGGCCAGCGGGCGGCAACGAGTGCTAGCCGACAGTGCGGCGGCGGGCGACCGGTCAGTGAGGATGGTGGCTGGCGGCGAGTGATGGACGGTGGTTGGCGGGGCGGCGACAGGTTGTCGGTAGCCTGCAAGGGATGGTGGACAACGATGACTACTGCGACAAGTAGATTTAATTTTTTATTTACTTTACTGGTCTATCCAAACAGCCATCCAGAAGTTATGACTTACTTTACTAGTCAATACAAATAGCAAGAAGGCCATCAAATTTACTAGTTGATCTAGAAAATTTACTTACCCACATCCGATTTACTAGTATGCACCCACTATGAATATGCATGCACGTTAGCTTCTTGAGACCCGCGGCAGAACGTGTCCCATATGCTGGTCCCTCACTCTTCTACACCTCTTTCGATCTGCACCCGCCAACTAACGCATTCACTGAGAGAGAGAGAGTGAGAGAGAGAGAGAGAGAGAGAGAGAGAGAGAGAGAGAGAGAATTGGTAGAAACTAGAAAGCAGAGGCGGCCGGCCCCAAATACGAACCCATGGGGGAAGCTTGACGTCCAACTCGTCGAGGACGGCAGTAGTCTCTTCCGTGAAAGGGTTGATGGAGTCGGGGAGATTTACTGGTAGCAACAGGGGCGAGGGGGTCCTCGCCTTCACCCGTAGAGTGTTGGAAATCTAACCGTTCTAAAATAACAAGTTTAGTACTTAATAAAATTCTTAATAGCAAAAAGATTACAAGATCACATATTTTTTGTTGAGCAAACAACGATTTAGTAGGCAAATGCTAACACGAATTTCTTTTATATATGGTTTGCCAAGGAAGAGCGTGTTTTATGGAACCGTAATTCATCTTACCGAACTTTTCTAGAAAATAGACAAACATTCTTATCTAGATAGGGGTGTATAAAAAGACTATTGGCCGGCCTAAGCCCAGTCAACAGCCCAGCCCGAAGATACCATGCCCGGGATCGGGCCACCACCTTGAGCCCGTAGCCCGGCCCGAAAGGAAACCCGAAAGCCCGCGGCCCGAAAATCCAATGCAATTGCTATGTACTTTTATATATATATATATATATATATATATATATATATAAAGAGAGAGAGAGAGAGAGAAAGAGAAAGAGAGAGGAATGTTGCAATGAGCTGTGAGCTACATGTTTAGAAAGTGAGCTGTGGGTATTTTGAACCCCCTAAGAGTTTTGGAATTTGATGAAATTTGGTGAGGATGTTGTCTAGGGTAAGATGATCATCCTCACAAATTTTCATCAAATTCCAAAACTTCTAGGCAGGTCAAATGGTCGAAGCAATTTCTGTCGTCCGCAGTCACCGTTAAAATCTGCAGATTTTACTTCGACCATTTGACCCCCCTAGAAGTTTTGAAATTTAATGAAAATTGGTGAGGATGATCATCATACCCTAGACAACACCCTCACTAAATTTCATCAAATTTCAAAACTTTTAGGGGGGCAAAATACCCGCAGCTCATTTTCTCCTACCGTAGCTCACTACTCAACGTTGAGCTGTGAGCTACGGTAGGAGAAAATGAGCTGTCATGAATGAGATGTCACGGATCTCATCCGTTCGATCATTTGATCGAACGGTTAAAACTTTTAACCAAGGCGGAAATGATTTGTGTCGTCCGATTCACGCCAATCGGATGGCCGGGAACGAGTAAAGATTTTAACCAGGCGGAAAGGGTTTGTGCCGTCCGATTTACACCGATCGGACGGCCGGCATTTCGCAGCGCACTTCCTCCGAGGCAGCGCATAGCGCAACCTAACAGGCCACTATATATATATATATATATATATATATATATATATATATATATATATATATATATATATATATATATATATATATATATATATATATATATAAAGAGAGAGAGAGAGAGGCATGTTAGGTTGCGCTGTGCGCTGCCCCGAAGGAAGTGCGCTGCGGAATGCCGGCCGTCCGATCGGTGTGAATCGGACGACACAAACCCTTTCCACCTGGTTAAAAGCTCTAACCGTTCCCGGCCGTCTGATTGGCGTGAATCGGACAGTACAAATCCTTTATGTCCCGGTTAAAAGCTTTAACCGTTCAATCGAATGATCGAACGGATGAGATCCGTGACATCTCATTCGAATAGGACAAAAAAAATGATTGCGTTGACCTGATTTTTTGTCCTATTCTAATTAGATGTCACGGATCTCATCCGCTCGATCATTCGATCGAACGGTTAAAGCTTTCAACCGGGGCGGAAATGATTTGTGCCGTCCGATTCATGCCAATCGGACAGCCGAGAATGGTTAAGGCTTTTAACCGGGTGGAAAGGGTTTGTGTCGTCCGATTCATACCGATCGGACAGTCGGTATTCCGCAGCGCACTTCCTCTGGGGCAGCACACAGCGCAACCTAACAGACCTCTATATATATATATATATATATATATATATATATATATATATATATATATATATATATATATATATATATATATATATATATATATATATATATATAGGGCTAGGATCCATTGACAACCCAAAATGGGAGGTAAATTTACCTCCCATTTTTAACTTGATTCAATCGGTGGATAGAGGTTTCCGAATTTGCTGATTTTTTGTGAGGATGATCAACATGGCAAGTTGATCATCCTCACAAAAAATCAGCAAATTCGAAAACTTATAAGGGCGTCAAATGTGTTATTCAAATTAACGGTTCAAATAGACGGTTTAGAAACGTTTGATTCAATCGGCGCCCTTAGAAGTTTCAGATTTTGTTAATTTTTTGTGAGGATGATCAACTTGCCATAATGATCATCCTCACAAAAAATCAACAAAATCTGAAACTTCTAAGGACGCCGATTGAATCAAATGTTTCTGGACCGTCTATTTGAACCGTTAATTTGAATAACACATTTGACGCCCGTATAAGTTTCAGAATTTGCTGATTTTTTGTGAGGATGATCAACTTGCCATGTTGATCATCCTCACAAAAAATCAGCAAATTCGGAAACCTCTAACCAACGATTATGGCGAGTTGTAAATGGGAGGTAAATTTACCTCCTATTTTGGGTTGTCAACGGATCCCACCCCATATATATATATATATATATATATATATATATATATATATATATATATATATATATATATATATATATATATATGAGAAACGGGATGCTGCCTATCAAAGCAGCGTTTTTTGCTGCTTTGAGACATTGTTTGACCATCCTAAAAGTTTTTGAATTTTGCAGATTTTGCTTCGACCATTTGACCCTCTTAGAAGTTTTGGAATTTGATGAAAATTTGTGAGGATGATCATCTTACCCTAGACAACACCCTCACCAAATTTCATCAAATTCCAAAACTTCTAGGATGGTCAAACAATGTTTCAAAGCAGCAAAAAATGCTGCTTTGATAGGCAGCATCCCATTCCTCTCTCTCTCTCTCTCTCTCTCTCTCTCTCTCTCTCTCTCTATATATATATATATATATATATATATATATATATATATATATATATATATATATATATATATATATATATATATATATATATATATATATATATATATATATATATATATATATATATATATATCAGAGAGAGAGAGTAGTGATATATTACGGCCGGGTACCGTGCGGCCACCCACTTCTGGAGCATTTTGGGAATTTTTTATTTTGGAATTGATCACCCACCCTAAGATAGCACACACAAAAAATTTCAGCTCGATCCAAAACCTGTAGGCCGTCCAAATGTGATCGACTTTTATCAGTCGCTCACTTTTATCGTCCTTTTGATCAACACATTTGGATGGCCTACAGGTCTTGGATCGAGCTGCAATTTTTTGTGTGTGCTATCCAAGGGTGGGTGATCAATCCCCAAAAAAATAAAATTCCAAAAATACCCCGGAAGGGGGTATCGCACGTTAAGGCCTCACGTTACCGGCCGCAATTGTTGTCACCTTCGGTGGGGCTACTGCTGTGTCGATAGCCTGATGTAGAGAGAGAGAGATTAACCTGGGAGAGTGTTGTAGGCTGCCTTCAATGGGTGCGGGCGATGGCGATGGCGGCTTTGGCCGCCGAAGGGAGGGGGGAGTGCCGTCAGAGTGAGGTGGTCGAGGACACCAAAGGTTGTTGTGTGCAGACAATTTTTACCACCCTCAAAATATGTTGTTGTCTCTCTCAAATTATTATCATCTCCCTCAAAAGTTTGAAATGTTAGCACAACGCCCCCTTTAGTAATTTTTTTAACAGGGAAAAGTGTAGTTTTCTAACTAACTATAGAGGATTTAAGTATTTTTGCACTGAACTGCAGGGGGTAAAGTGTAATTTACACATCCAAAACTCTCTGTCTCCATACTTAATACAGCAATTAAATATAGCGCAAATTATATTTTACGTTTAGATGTTTTTTTTTGGTGGATATATGTTTGTGTTTATGATGGTTTAAAATAATACTTTTTATGCTCAATAAGACTTAATTTGTTTAATTTTTTTTCTTTTGGCCTTTTGTGATTTTAAGTTTCATAAAAGAGGAATATAATCACAGTCATCCGGTGCAATTATCAGGCTTTCCTCTTTTTTACTTTAGTTTTTTTTTTGTGAAATAAATATGTACTTTTTTGTCAGTTTTTTATTAGTGGGGATTTGATACATGCTTTGATGCTGATATGTAAGGATGGTGGAATTACTTTTGTAATTGTTTGGTTCTGTAAGGGTGGTTTCATACTAATATGTAGAAGTAACGTTATTACTTATTGATAATGTAATTCAGAAGTAGCTATCTCTATTATTCCAAGTAATGACAATGCATTAACTTTTTAAAAAATTAAATATACCTATATGGCGGCAAAATGGTCATTTTAGGAACTTCGCTCAACAGTCACCGGACTTCGTAGAATTTGAATTTATATAAATGATGGCTAGCAGTTCCGTCGCAAAAGGAAGTACTAATTCGATGACTTTTGCCACCGAATTATGTAAGCAATAACATGGCCTCAGCACAACTCCTCAAATTCGGCATCCTCAGAAAGAGAAAGCAGAGAGAGATCCATAAAAAATTTGATGCAAATTCAGCAACTTGAGAAAGAGATAGCGGAGAGAGATCCATACAAAATTGGATGACTTTTTTCTTTGATTCTTTTTTTTCATGTTGATCCAAAATGTCATGTAAAGTTAATGTTGTAGAGAAATTATTATAATAAGAATATTTTAGAGAGAAAAAGTTGTAAATATTATAGAAAGTGCGATGCACTGGTCGTGAATGGGTGCAACGGACAGCTGTGGGCGATGATGGAAGATGTTGCCTATGGCGATGGAAGTTGTGGAAGTTGCCGCATGTAGTTTATTTTGTTCCAAATCACTCCATAAAGTTTGAATTGTTAGCCCATTATCCCTATTGTCATCTTCTTAATTTATTCATTTGGTAATTTTTATCTAATCAAAATTGAATTGAAGGGGCGCAAAATGTAGTTTTTAACTATAGGGGGATCAAGTGTTTTTGAGCTAAACTTCAGGCGGGCAAAACATAATTTACCCAAAATATTTGCTATGTGGGAATTTTGCAGAAGATACTAAGTGAGACATCCCAAAATATAATATCTCTCTCTCTCTCTCTCTCTCTCTCTCTCTCTCTCTCTCTCTCTCTCTCTCTCTCTCTCTCTCTCTCTGCACCTATTGTGCGCCCCAGCCCGACCTCTGTTCGTCCCGCATGTGCTCTCTCTCTCTCTCTCTCTCTCTCTCTCTCTCTCTCTCTCTCTCTCTCTCTCTCTCTCTCTCTCTTCTCTCTCTCTCTCTCTCTCTCTCTTCTCTCTCTTCGCTCTCCCTGTCCCCTGTCGTCAACTCCTCAGCCCGCCGCCAGGCCTCTGTTCAATACCCACCCCGTGACTCTCCCAAAATCGAAACCAACCCTACCAGCTGTGCCCCCCTCTCTCTCTCTCTCTGCACCCACTGTGCACCCCCTTCTTGAATTATTGTCACCCTTGAATTATTGGACCCCCTAATAATATTGTTATCGCTCTTAAAATGTTTCGTTGCAACCCTCGAAATATTATGACTCCCCCTTTGAAATAATATTATTGCCCATGAACTATCATTGCCTTCCTTAAAATATTATTGCCATCCTCTAAATATTATCACCACCCTCAAAATGTTTCCGGCGCCATTCAAATCTTTTTCGTGGCCTTGGGCACGGGGTTTTTACTAGTATATATATATATATATATATATATATATATATATATTATATATATATATATATATATATATATATATATATATATATATATATATATATATAGGGGACGGGGAGCCTGGACCCGGGGTTCAGCGTTAACGCTGCACCCGGCTCTCTGCGCGCGCCACGTGTCCCACTAAACAGTAATGCGATCGGATTCTCCAGAATTAATACCGCTCAAAATTACAACCGTCCGATTGCCTCCATCCGACGGATCAGCTTCGCCCGGACCGGATCGAGTAGCTGTTACTGTGGCCGCCACAATAACAGCGCCTTTTTTGGTCCGGACGAATCCAGTCCGTTGGATCCGATCGATCGGGCGGCTGAAATCAAGTTCGCGGTTACTACACTAGATCGCGTGTTATAATGATTTCATCCGTCCGATCGATCGGATCCAACTGACTGGATTCGTCCGGACCAAAAAAGGCGCTGTTACTGTGGCGGCCACAGTAACAGCTGCTCGATCCGGTCCGGGCGAAGCTGATCCGTCGGATGGAGTTAATCGGACGGTTGTAATTTTGAGCGGCATTTATTTCGTCAGATGCCGGGTTTCACGCTCGATTTCCGGACAGATGGCGCACGCAGAGAGCCGGGTGCAGCGTTAACGCTGCACCCCGGGTCCAGGCTCCCCGTCCCCATATATATATATATATATATATATATATATATATATATATATATATATATATATATATATATATATATATATATATATATATATATATATATATATATATATATATATATATATATATATATATATATATATATATATATATATATATATATATATATATATATATATATATATATATATATATATATATATATATATATATATATATATATATATATATATATATATATATATATATATATATATATATATATATATATAGGGGCATGCTATAATGCGGCATGCGGTAAGTGCGGCATCACACCGCAGCCGTCTGATGCACCCGCTGTATGCATCGCATGCACGCAGCGATGCATCAGACGGTTGTAGTGCGGTGCCGCACTTACCGCATGCCGCATTATAGCATGCCCCTATATATATATATATATATATATATATAGAGAGAGAGAGAGAGAGAGGGCTGTTACAGTGAGCTGTGGGCTGCCGAGGGGGAAAGTGAGCTGCGGGTATTTTGACCTCCCAAGAAGTCATGAAATTTGATGAAATTTGGTGAGGTTGTTGCCTAGGATAAGATGATCATCCTCACCAATTTTCATCAAATTCCAAAACTTCTAGGGGGGTCAAATGGTCGAAGCAATTTTAACGGTGACTGCGGACGGCAGAAATTGCTTCGACCATTTGACCCCCCTAGAAGTTTTGGAATTTGATGAAAATTGGTGAGGATGATTATCTTATCCTAGGCAACAACCTCACCAAATTTCATCAAATTCCATAACTTCTTGGGGGGTCAAAATACCCGCAGCTCACTTTCCCCCCCGGCAGCCCACAGCTCACTTTCCCCCCCGGCAACCACCGTTTCATAACAATATATATATATATATATATATATATATATATATATATATATATATATATATATATATATATATATATATATATATATATATATATATATATATATATATATATATATATATATATATATATATATATATATATATATATATATATATATATATATATATATATATTATATTTCAGGGTTTTGTGGGGGGTATAAACATTTAATGCAGTCGAGAGACAAACGTAAGAGACAAACACAGCCGTTCATTACTGTCTCTCTCTCCCCGCTCACTCACGCCTCACGATCACAACCGTCCGCTCACTCAGCCCTCTCTCTCTCTCCTGTCTGTTCCGCTATCCCGGCCCCTCACTCACGATCACAACCATCCGTTTCAGCCCTCATCTCTCTCTCTCTCTCTCCGCTCACTGAGCCTCACGCCCCTCCCTGCCAGCGAGACCCAGACCCCGCGCCCTCTCTCTATCTCTCTCTCCCGTCTGTTACGCTATCCCGGCCTCCTCACGCCCGCGATCATCTCTCTCTCTCTCCGCTCACTCAGCCTCACGCCCCTCTCTGCCAGTGAGACCCAGACCCCGCGCCCCTCCCTGCCAGCGACACCCAGACCCCTCAGTAACTCTCTCTCTCTCCCGGGCTCCCCTCTCCCCAAATCCCGGTCGCCCCCGCGCCCTCTCCCCAGCGATCACCTCTCTCCCGTCTGTTACGCTATCCCGGCCCCCTCACGCCCGCGATCATCTCTCTCTCTCTCTCTCTCCGCTCACTCAGCCTCACGCCCCTCCCTGCCAGCGAGACCCATACCCCGCGCCCCTCCCTGCCAGCGAGACCCTGACCCCTCACCAACTCTCTCTCTCTCTAAATCTCTCTCTCTCTCTCTCTCTCTCTCTCTCTCTCCCGGGCTCCCCTCTCCCCAAATCCCGGTCGCCCCTCTCCCCAAATCCCGGCCCTCTCTCTCACTGCGAACCAAACCTCACCAACCTCACGCCCCTCTCCCCAAATCCCGGCCCTCTCTCTCCCTGCGAACCAAACCTCACCGACCTCACGCCCCTCTCCCCAAATCCTTCTGATTATTTCCCCCTAAAATCCAGCCCAAATCTCCGGCCATCACCTCTCTTCAACCGCCCCGACATGGAAAGCAAAATCCAGCACAAATCTCCAGCGATCACCTCTCTTCAAACGCCCCGACATGGAAAGCATCTTGCGATCACCTCCTCAATAGCACTCGAATTGCAGAAGAGAAAGAGAGATCTCCATCACCGTCCGCAGCTCCTCCATCCACCAGGTATGACCCCCCTCTCCTCTCTCTTTTACTATGAGCAATCTGGTTGCTATCTCATTAGCCACTGTCCATGCGATATCAAGAATCTGATGGTTGTTATGATGGTTTTTTTAAAATTGCTATTCAAGAATCTGATGGTTGTTATGCTTCTTCTAGGATAACCTACTATGTTTTTTTTTCTCATTTCCCTTGCTCATAATCCATTTGATGCAAGGGATAATCCCTTGCTTGACCGAGAAGCCATGTGAGAAAGCATTGTCTGTTGTTTTCCCAGGTGGATTACTTGGACTACTGTTGTTTTAGTCTGAAAGTAGGAAATGCTGTTAGAAAACATTTTATTTTCCTTGAAGAAACCTTATGAGCACCACCAAGATTAATGGCACACCACAAAATTTTATTTTTAAAAATGCTGCAATTGTAAGGAATGTCATTCTTCGGCAATCGAAAAAACTGTTCAAACACATCCAACCAACTGAATACATGAATGCAATTTTTAAAAGAAAGCATTGTCTTTGTTTTCATACCATTTATGTTGATTTTTATATGCAATTTTTAAAAATGAAAGCATTGTCTGTGTTTTGATCTGATCTCGAGAAGTCCATTGGATCATTTGCAAACAAATGTTTGCTACTTTTTATTTGCAAATGATCAACGTGCAATGACTCATTCGAGAGCAAACATTTGCAACTCGATTAAAATTCGACACAACCCAATAGCACATACACACACACCCATACTGCTTAACTTGCCGCTAATGTGCAGCGACCAACGTAGGGTTTTTTTTTTTCAGGAAAAAAATTCGTTATTTGCATTGTTTACAATCCAAGAGATAGGCTCTATCTATGCTTATTTGGCTAACTTAATTTCAAGCATCATGGTACATATTCAGAGCATCTCTTTGTATTTCTAATTGTTTTTTGTCTGTTGTGTTTGCAGTCAATCCCGACACACGCAACCAACATGTCTGACTCCCTCACCAATCTGGACTCCATGTTGGTAGATGACCCCGTGGTCCCCGCCATTGCGAACTCCACAGTTAGTCAATTTTCAATGTCCATTTTCACCAATTGTTTTCTTTGTGAAACTTTCTAATATATGGGTCAACACATTTATTGGGCAAGGTCTCAATCTTGCATGGACTGTAGTAGGAATGCACTTTTTATTTGCAAATGATCAACGTGCAATGACTCATTCGAGAGCAAACATTTGCAACTCGATTAAAATTCGACACAACCCAATAGCACATACACACACACCCATACTGCTTAACTTGCCGCTAATGTGCAGCGACCAACGTAGGGTTTTTTTTTTCAGGAAAAAAATTCGTTATTTGCATTGTTTACAATCCAAGAGATAGGAATAGTCTATGCTTATTTGGCTAACTTAATTTCAAGCATCATGGTACATATTCAGAGCATCTCTTTGTATTTCTAATTGTTTTTTGTCTGTTGTGTTTGCAGTCAATCCCGACACACGCAACCAACATGTCTGACTCCCTCACCAATCTGGACTCCATGTTGGTAGATGACCCCGTGGTCCCCGCCATTGCGAACTCCACAGTTAGTCAATTTTCAATGTCCATTTTCACCAATTGTTTTCTTTGTGAAACTTTCTAATATATGGGTCAACACATTTATTGGGCAAGGTCTCAATCTTGCATGGACTGTAGTAGGAATGCCACTCATTTTATGTGCATTCATCTCAGCACAAGTTTTATAAAGAAGGATACTGATTTTTTGAACATATTCTTTATCTTTGATTGTGTCAAGATCCATGGATCACCCTATCTTTGATTGTGGTCTCTATGTGTTTCTCATTATCTTTTGTCTGTTGTGTTTGCAGCCGCCCCCGACCCACGCAACCAAAATGCTTGACTCTCACACCAATCTGGACTCCATGTTGGTCGACGATCCTGTGGTGCCCGCAGTTGCGACCTCCACGGTTAGTCAACTAACTATATTAGAGGGTTAAGCAAGTAGATAGGCATCAACCATGAGCTATGACTTGGTGGTGATAGGCATCAACCATCTATGTTGTTTATACTTTTAAGTATTTATTTGGATTTATGAACTCACTGTATCATATTAATATCAACTCACTGTATCATATTAATATTGAAGAATACATATTTGTTGTCCTTAGAAGTTTGCAACATAATTTTTGTGTTTTGATGTTTTATGGGCTTATTATGAGATCTGTGCTTAGGAACAATAGGATCTATAAACGGATTATATTATGTCAACAATAGGCTAAGACTCCATCAGAAGATCAATGACACCAATGAGGAAAATGTGTTTACTGCCTTAAATAAAGGTCCCATGACGATTAAAGCAAAATATGTGCTTTGGGTAAGTTTTGAGTCCAGTTAACATGCTAAAACAGAAGTGCTTAATTAGTCTTTTAAACCTGCTTTTTCAATTACACAAACCAACTTTGGACTTGGTTTTATGTAAAACCACTTAAGAAGCATGACTTTGATGCAATTCTCAATATATGAAGGTGCAGGTCAATTGACCTGATCTCTTACCCATAAGCAATTTGGTCTCTTACCCAAATTTATAAACATGGGTAGGGTGGCCCAAACTTCATAGTTATACTGTTATTGAAAGCAATAATACATGACCCATCATGTTGGTCAATAGTTTGGATTAATTGCATCAATAGTTTAAACAAAAATGAAACTATAAATGGATGATACACTCATGCTTTCTCACTCACCCTCCATCCGCATCGATTTCCAAAAAGTAAGGTTACAATACAAGTTTACCAAACCCTAAACAAGTAAAGAAGTGCTTCTCAAAGCATTTTATAAAAAAATATTGTTATTATTCTTTCAAAAATGCAGATAATTTTATAGAAAAAAATTAAAAGAAAATTTCATGAGGGAACCATACATGATATCATGAATTACCAAGAAAAGATCAACATAAGAATAGCATCATCGCTGAAAAAAAGTAATTAAAACGAAACTGAAGTGTCCCACCCAAGTCACCAATATCATACGGTGCAGCACTGCAGACATAAATAACAATAGTAAAAAATTAAATATAGATATGTGAGCATTATTTCCAATGAAAATCAGCTTAGTGTATCATATCAATTACCAAACCAAAGTTCCTGATTAGAAGGATGGAACAATAAAGGTGATCCAAATATCATAAAGGTTTCATGCAACAATCTGCTGAAGACTGTCCAAATTTTTTTCGTGCCTATATATATGTTAGTCAGTTTTAAATTTACAAATCTGTCAACCAATCCAATTGTCGTACATTGCTGATTTTTCCAATCAACATAGGATGAGCATGCATATTAGAGGGTGGGGGGGTTGGTCGCTCGAAGTGGGTCCATTGCTGATTTTTGCTGATTTCTTATGGATCTCAAGCGTTGATCCATTAACTAAGCCACCCACCTTTCCCTCAACTTCTTTTTTTTAGTACTTGATACTATGGTTTTTTATGGATCTCTTTCAATTGTTTTTGATTATGCGTTTGTCGAAGTAGGGTAATAAGTTCACAAGCGTGCAGTCCAAAACCATATCTACCTCTGAGACCCCGATCAGGCGATCACCGCGTTTACGCACCAACGTCGAAGAGAGCGTGAGTTTAACACCATCTCTCCGTTCATTAGCACAACGTGCACGTAGAGAAAAGGAGAAAGCTCTGAAAGAAAAGCAAAAAGAAATAGCAGAACCACCATTGTTGTTAGTGCCAACCACATCTTCAGTTGTTCCACAAAACCAGTAAGATATTCATGTTATTTTAAATGTTTATACACTTGATATGCATTTAACTATGTTTGTTGAAGTAGGGGCATGTCTTCGATTCCTTCCAGATGCACCAATAACGAAAAGTGCTTGACTTTATCCTCATCTCACCGTTCATTAGCACAACGTGCACGGCGAGAGAGAGAGAAAGAGGCAAAAGAAAAGCAAAAACAAACGACCGAAACACTAATTTCATACTCTGAAATTCGAACCAATCTCTCTGTTCGATTTCTTGAAGCAGAGTCACTGTTAGTGGCGAGCACATCTTCAGTTCCACAAAACCGGTAAGATATTTACTTCCTTTTAGAGATTCATCATCTTTATAGGGTTTTAACAATGTTTGATGCAGTAGGGAATTGTTTTTAATCCCAAGCATTTCTTATGACACGACGTCTAGGAAGCGATCCAGAAATGAATATGCCTATTATAGTCCAATTAGACAATCACCTTGCAAATACACCAATGTCGAAGAAAGCTTGAGTTCAACATCATCTCTTCGTTCATTAGCACAACATGCATGGAGAAATAGAGAAAAAGAACCATCATTGTCCTACACAACTGCGACAAACTCCGAAACTCGAACTATTCTCCCTGTTCGGAACCTTGAAGCGGAGTTGCTTTCAGTGGCGGGCACGTCTTCATCAAGACCAATTAACCCGTAAGATATTTACATAATTAAAAAGTAGGTAGACGATATACATATAAATTTTTGACATGTATTGCATGTTATTTTTGACATGTATTTTGTTATCACCCTCAAAATATTATTGCCACTCTCAAAAGTTTTTGTTGTCACCTTTAAAATATTGTTACATTCCTTGAAATATTGTTCTTGCCCTCGAAATTTTTTGTAAGCCAATAAGCACGGGCATTAGAATACTATCATCGTGAACGCTGCACCGGAGCCCCCTGCGCGCGCCACGTGTCCAAGAAATCCGGCCGCCCCGGCTTTAAAACCGCGGGACGAACCGCAGCCGTCCGATTGATTCGATCGGACGGGAGATCCGGCTGTCCGGATCTGAAATACACGGGATCGATCGCAGCCATCCGATTGGTTTGACCCGGCCGTCTGATTCGTGTAGCACACCCCCGTCCGGTGTTTCAGTTGGGCCGGGTTATTCCCATCCGTTCGATCGAGGGAATCGAACAGACAAAAACGTTTTTCGCTGTTACTGTAGCAGCTACAGTAACAGCGAAAATCGATTTTATCCGTTCGATTCCCTTGATCGAATGGATGGGAATCACCCGGCCCAATTGAAACACCGGGCGGGGGTGCGCTGCACGGATCAGACAGCGGGCGGATCTGGGTCAAACCAATCGGACGGCTACGATCGATCCCGTGTATTTCAGATCCGGATGGCCGGATCTTCCGTCCGATCGAATCAATCGGACGGCTGCAGGTATGAGTGGGTTCGATCTCCTTATCATTGCAAGCTTCTTCAAGTTGCCGTGACATGGTTCTTCAGGTGTGAAGATGGTTGGATTCGTTCATGCTGGAAAAAATCTACTTGTTTGAAAGAGTTCTTGGAGCTATTCACTTATTTTTTAGACTTTCCCAAATAAGTAAATAAATATTTTCCTCCAATTTTCCATGTGTGTAATTAGTCCCATACTTCTCACTTGGTTTTAATTTTTTTGGGAGGACTTAGTGAAAACCCCTTTTTGAGAGGTGCATGGTTTTGAGTCACAGTCCATACAAAGTGTTTGTTTGAGTCCCAACCCCTCTTAGAAAGATCGGCATGTTTTACAGCAAGTCGCCCATACGCAATTATTCGGACAGCAAAGTATCAATTTGGGTTCTACATTGATTCCACTTTAGCTACTATGAAATAACTCACAACTGAATTACTAATATACTGCAGTGAAATCACTTTAGCTGCTACAGTAAAATTACTTAAGTAGATTAACAATTTGGGTGGGGATATAAATCCTTTGACAGAATATCACTCGTGACATTCATGTGGACTAGTGATATTCTGTCAGAACTCCTAACAGATGAATACCACCAACGGTTCACTTGGACAGAGGAGCCACGTGCTCAAACAACTGGTGAAGCGAAGTATTGTTCTTACTTTCATATTATATTGAACCATGAAGCTAGAGGGTGAAGATTCAATATTTTCTATTATTACTTAATTTTTTCTCTTTCCATGGCCTTTTTTTTCTGTTTATTTATTGTGCATAATTTTAGGTTAAATCGTTCTTAGTTCCTAAGGGCCTATTTGTATTTGGTCAACAAGCTAACTAGTGAAGTAAATCGGGTTAAAAATTTACTTTGATGCTGTTTGGATCCAAAAAGTTATAGTAAAGTAAATGGTAGGAGATTTAATAGTAGCCAAAAAGTTTTACTTCGAAAAAGCCAAGTAAACTTTTGATTTATTAGTAGAAGGTCCCGTTGACCATGCTACGTCACCTAATGACACAATCGAGAGAGCATCACATGATGGATTCTACTATTTGGGTAGTGACATGTGGCGATCCCAGTTTCAACGGCCATGATCGTCATGGGATGAACCAGGGGATTGCCACCACCAGCCGTCGCTGCCCCGTTGCCTCGCCGGCCGACTTGCATCGGCGTCGCCGGCCACCGGCCCGCCGGCTGCCCGCCATCGTGCGGCCAGCGGGCGGCAACGAGTGCTAGCCGACAGTGCGGCAGCGGGCGATCGGTCAGCGAGGGTGGTGGCTGGCAGTGAGTGATGGACGGTGGTTGGCGGGGCAGCGACAGGTTGTCGGTGGCCGGCGAGGGATGGTGGACGACGATGACTATGGCGACAAGTAGATTTAATTTTTGATTTACTTTACTGATCAATCCAAACAGCCATCCAGAAGTTATGACTTACTTTACTGGTCAATACAAATAGCAAGAAGACTAGGGGTGGCAATGGGTCGGGTCGTGTCGGGTTCGTGTCGTGTCTAGTCGTGTTCGTGTCCAAAAACCCCAGACCCGAACCCGACCCGTTTAACTAATCGTGTCTAGATCCTAAACCCGTACCCGACCCGCTAATAAACGGGTAGACCCGATAAGACCCGGTAAGACCCGTTTAGCACCCGAGACTATTCAGTTGACCCGATCCGACTCGACCCGACCTGACCCGAAAGACCCGTTGGTATTATATATTATAGTATCTTATTGCGGGTAGACCCGACCCGACCCAACCCGACACGACCCGTTGAATACTAAACGGGTCTTCCCGGGTCTACCGTGTCCAGACCCTAAACCCGAACCCGACCCGTTTATTAAACGGGTCTATCGTGTCGACCCGTTTACGACCCGAACCTGTTTAGACCTGACCCAGACCCGCTAACTTCGTGTCGGGTCTGCCGTGTCGGGTCCGAAATTGCCAGCCCTAAAGAAGACGATCAAATTTACCAGTTGATCTAGAAAATTTACTAACCCACATCCGATTTACTAGTTTTACTTTGCTGGTCCCTGGCCCTAAAGAGACAGTGGTCCGTGCTTTCGAATGTCCATGCATGCACCCACTATGAATAAGCATGCACATTAGCTGGTCCCTCACTCTTCTACACCTCTTTCAATCTGCACCATCCAACTAACGCATTCACTAAGAGAGAGAGAGAGACAGAGAGAGAGAGAGAGAGAGAGAGAGAGAGAGAGAGAGCTGGTAGAAACTAGAAAGCAGAGGCGGGCACAAATACAAAGTTTTTATTCCATTTCAAATATAAAATAGGACAGTCACTACAAAAAAAATAGTTTTTACCGACGGAAAATATCCGCCGGTAAATTTACTTTTCATCGGTAAAGATTTATAGCGACGAAACCTATTTCCGTTACTAGTCTGTCGGGAAAAAAGGCGTCGAGAATTTAAAAGTCTAAGTGTTGGAAAATTTCCAATTATTAACTTATGATCACACATCGCTCCGGACAACATTGGTCAAAAATTCAAAAGTGCAACATGAATGAAATTATATATATTTGAAGATTTCACCAAATTGTCTCACTTTACTGATGGAAAATATCAATGGGGCCTTAATGATTTGCTTGATGGATAAATCTTAGTCATATAGAACATGCATCCAACCCTATTTAATTTGTTACCCAACAATTCAATTTTTAAAAAATCTAGTTGACTAGTTACTACCGATCTCGAGAAAATTTGCAACATATGGAACACATCTCAGACTAAGTTTGATTGATGAGAATTACAATCTCTGTAATTATTCCAAATAGCATCAAGTGTAAAATAGCATTACATATGAAGACCTGAATCCATGGCAAGCAATTAGAAAAGTTGGTACTCCCTTCATAGGTCCATTAATTCTTCGTATGATGAGATCATTATGACTTGAGAAAATTGGTGAACCATGTTGCAGAAGTTTTCGGAATTCGTTTGAGATTATCTTTATAGTCAATATAGTTGAGCCCAAATCGCTGGGTGTAGCCTTCACGCCATTCAAAATTATCTGTGAGGGACCAGTGAAAGTACCCTTTCACATCCACTTTTGCCCTACAATACAAAAAAACAAGTAATGAGAACAAATGATAGCATGAACACTGACATCTTTTCATAGTCCTATAATCATGCCAATCAACTTAAGTTATGGTGTCTCTGAAACTAGATGGTTATTTTTTTATTCTTAGATGCAATAAAGCAAGCTTATTTCTCTTGCTCATTGGTGGTACAATGAATAAGAGTTAAATGCCATTTTTTCCTCGTAAGTAAATTTGTTTATTAGGAATAACTTTCTAATGAGAAATAGACAAGACAAAAAGTCTAATATCGGAATAACGCTACTAGGGGAAGTAGGCGAATCCAAAAATGAGTTTATACAAGTTCGGTGATCTATTTTTCTTGTATGATGTGTTATCTAACTTTATTTGTCTCTTTTAGCAACGTTATTGTATTTACATACTATTTATTTTTTATCAATATAGATGAATGCAATTCTCTATGTAAAATCTTTCCTTATATACCCTTTGTTTATTTTCTACATAGTTTAGGAAAACATTAAACAATTGATCGATCTCTAGTTCACTACACCAATTTGAAAAAAAAAACTACATAAATAAACGACAGGCAAAGTTTGTCTTTTAATAAACGACGATCAATTCATATTTTTTAGTGGTAAAAAACGACGGGTATTGAAAAACGACATACTAAAAAATGACATACTGAAAAACAACGGTCATTACCCATCCTTTTTCAACAGTATTGATGTAGTGGTTGCAAGAGCGTAAATTAAATAACCAACAAGTTAGGCCTTTTACCACTACCACTGTTAGGGGGTAAAGATCAAGTCGGCAGTTGGTCTTTTTTTTTTTTCTTTTTTCTTTTCTTTTTGTCCATCTTCCTTATAACCAACTCCATCTAGATAGAATAAGACTTGGACGATGATAAGTTATTTGAGTCAAACTCTCTCCCATCATAAGGGATATATATCTAGAGATATCTATGTCATGTTTCCTTCGACAAGATATGGATGCAGACCTACCACATAGCATTAAAAATACTAAATATGATGAATGATTGATATGTTATGGTTAGGCAATTAATTAGCCATGATTGCATCCCGAGCATGCATTTTATCCCTTATTGACTTACCTTATAGCCTCTTTAACTGCCTGAAGGTGGAGAGAAATGTAGTGCTTTCTATAAGGATCATCGAGTGCCTTTTCTAATGGCAATTTTGGATTCTCCACCTCGCACATTCCTGTTAGATGTACTTGATCAGTCTATAATATAATTTTTACGGTTATAGCATGCAAATTATTATGCAAGATCACTAATCGTATTCAAATGATTGGGTAAGCGTTAGAAAAGGTAAGAAACATTTTTATTGAATTAATAAGTTAAAAAAGATATTATGCAATTCCACTAACCTCTAAAGGAGATGTAAGCGATTAGTTTATTATGTGATTATTACGACAATGTCAGAAAAAAAAAAACAATAAGAATATGTGATCATAACAAGAGAGATGTAAGTGGTCAAATGATCAATATGAGTATAGGATTGTCTTAGTTTGAAATGAGATAAATATATTTGACTCTTGTAACATATATATATAACATTATTGAACAAAAAGATGTGTATAAGTATATCCCAAAGAAAGTAGAGCATTATCTATAAAATATCGTTGGTTACCAATAAGTAGACTGTTTTAGAGGACCAAATAATTTAGATTTTATCAGTAGTCCATCAAGTACATTCTCAATTCACCATGTAGATAACAAAATGATAGTTATGTGAAATTGCAATTCTTGTACTATAATGTAGCATGAATTTTGTTTTAAAATATTTTGTTTGGTTAATAACTTGAACGATCATGAAATAATAATTTCCATTTTCACATGAAAAGGCATGTGTCGGTTTTGAAGTTTTCTATTTATAGATAAAAGAATTGTCTAAGTAAACAAAGACCGATTGCTAGAAACCTATTCATAGAAGATTACCATGGAAGTACATAATCAATTCTATTTATAGTTTTGACAAGACAAACATTTTAATAAAGAAAGAGAAAAGTGTAATTAGTAATCTTTTGATCTAAAAATGGAATAACTTAGGTAGAATATTAAAACAAGTAATAACATCTCAATTCCATCAAATATTGTGGGGTCAATTTGTTAATGTATAAGTATATATACCGTAATGATTATCTTATAATATGAGTACTGACCATTCTCAGTGATGTACATTGGAGGGTTGTGATATTGTGACTTGATATATATAAGAAGGTCCATCATTCCTTTAGGATATACATAAATCCAAGTACCAGTCTGAAATACACATTAACACCGAGTTAGTGTACATGTTAAGGAAATAAATATGATAAGACATAGAAATTATCACTAATGTTGGTATTTGGGTAGGCGTAAAGTATATCAAATTATTCAGTATAAAAAATTATATTTTTATTTTTAAATTTAATCTAAGTATTCTTGGGTTCATTTGAGAGTATTTAAAACCCAGGATATTTTCTATCTAAATGGTTTCAAACGCTCTACCTCGTCACCAATGGGAACGCTATCCTTTATTTCTACATAAAGATAAAGTAACATATTGTTAGTTTCATAATTAATTAACCTTACCCATAATCAATTTACAATTCTAGAACTCTTCATCATTACTATATTGAAGGGATTATTGGTAAATTAAAATTGTATTCATTATCATTGGTAATGATAAATGCTCATGAAGCCTCTATATTAGTTGAAACAAACTCCAATAGGGTCATACTACCAAATTACAAATCTATACATGATGTATGGATACCTGTTGCTTCAGCATATGAATCAAGTACATAGAGATTTGGTTTGTCACTCTTCAATATTCGACGACTTTTTTCATAAGTTCCTGTATAGTAATTAAGACCAAGAAAATCAAAAGAACCCTTGATCATCTTTGATTCCTTATCTTCAAAGTAAGGAAGTCTGTCTCGCACTAGAGCTCTCATATTAAATGGGTAATCTCCATTCACCAGTGGGTCCATGAACCTGATCAGAGTCATAATAGAAGAAAATAAAATTAGAAATCTAAAACTCAATTTGTCACACGTACTTGAGTCCCTGGGTAGTTGCCTCTCAAAGCAACCACAACACAACTTTGAGTGTCAAATCATGTGGCCATAGCAGCGAGAGGGCAACAAAAAGCTACCGAAGTACCAGGTCGATGAAAGAGAAGGCCATTGGGGGGTCCTTGCCATCGACGCTAAGCAAGTGGAGGAAGAACAAGAGGAGGGGTGTGTGATTTACTGATCGGTGTTTGCTTTGTCGTAGGATGAGAAATATGATTAATTAACAAGTCAAGGGTTCCTGTAAATCGGTCTGAAGTGCAATTCACTGGTTGGGGGGTGTCTGTCCCCCATCGCTGCTTTTGCAAGGGCTTCCCCTTAAACCAGTGTGGATACTACTTTGAAAAGCAACTACCATTTCTCTACACATTATCCCATAATTTAATATATTTAATTTTTTTTTTTTATTGTCCATTGTCTCATACCTAGTCCATTTAAGTCTCAACATCTTATGATACAAAGTTATATATGAAATATATTCAACTATGATTTAACAATATTGTGGTGATATACTATATGAAATAATGATTTAAGTTAATTAACCAACATAAGATAAAATCCACATCAATCTATAGATTTAGTTATCCATATTTCATGTCATTCGAACATATATTATTGGGAAAATTGCTGGTGAGGACCGGATAAGTTATGAAACCACCAAACAAGACCAATTTCGAAACTAAATACCAAATAGGCCAATTAGTGTATTACGGATATTTTAAAACAGTGAGTGCCACCAAATTTCCCCCGTACCGTTTTGAACCACCAGTAGTTATCACCTTCTCGGATACCATGCCGAGATGGCCTCGCAAGAAGAATTCACTAGAAACATAAGATTTGCTTCGTGGTACGATCTTAAACCGATAGTCAACTATGTGACGACCCGAGTTCCTCCCCAAAAGGTACCTGTTGAGAAGGGAAAGTAATCGGGTATATAAAGACAAGGATCCCCCCTCCCATTACTGATGTGGGACTAAATCATTTGAAGGACACGTAGTAGACTAGTAACTGTAGAGAGAGAGAGAGAGAGCACGGTGGATTAGAAGGCGAGCGAGCAGTAAACTCTTCCCTGAGCAAAGAGATCGAGGTAACAATGCAGGGGCCGTGTCGAGCTACAAGCCGCTAGCTGGTCCTCGAGAGCAATATTCGGGAGTGATAAGAGTCGAGGATTTCAGATGTACGAGAGGCAGAAACAGCAGGCAGTGATGCTGGCTTTCCTTGCTGCCTGGAGCAAGTTGAAGCCACGTTTTCAGCCATAGCAGCAGCTAGCAGCTCTGGAGCTAGTCTCCAGCTCGCAGGGGATTCTTCGCATGGTATCACTGATGCTTGCAACAGCCAGCAGCAACCAACTTAGCCCTTGCAGCAGTCAGCAGTGCCGAGGAGCAGCCTTTTGTGCTGCCAGCAGCTCTGGGGCCAGCAATTGCAGCAGCTAGATGAGACCATCGAAGAGGCTGATTCGCAAGGGGTAGCTGATGCTGTTTCTCGAGCAGCAGCGGGGAACGGAATAGTGAGAGTTGGCTCTGCAGAAGCTTTTACCGGAGCAAGAGATGGCATGGATGTTGCTGCAGAGGCGAAACCGCCGGAGCCTTCAGGTTTGGTTGCTTCCATTTTCAATCCTAGCCTAGGCCTTGTTGGTTTTCTGATGGCCCTTTATGGGAGAGTTACTGAACTAGGTGAACCGGGTTGGTTGTCGCGGTCCTGGTCAGACCGGGCGACTCAACCAAGAGGCTTGACAGGGTTGGTGGTGAACCAAGCCTCATTCTCATGTGCACTCAATAACCGATGGATGCCCTGATGGGTTACGTCTACCGGTTGGACACATCTATTATAAATAGATGTGCAGGGGTAAAGTCCCCATACGCATGTCTTTAGAGCCGCCGTTGTGAATCCAGAGGGATTCAAGAGGATCCATCGAATCCGCAGGAGACGACAGTGTGTGGAAGATCTTCACCCGGTATTGTAAACGATCTCTCTCATCTTCTCACGAAAGTATGTTCTCATCCAAGACGACAATCTCGGTCTATCGATCGGGATTGTTCTCGTGTAGAAAACCCAACAAGCCTATGCCGTAAAAGTGGAGATCGAAGCCCAGGGACTACCCCACCCCATCGGGGCATTTTGAGGGTAGTAGGGGTGGCCATAGCGGACCCGAACATAGGCTTTCTCGTCTGTCCGGAGGCCACCGACCCTACGAGAAGCAATGAGGATGCACTTGCAGACAAGGGGGCAGATTCTATGGGCTCGGAGGAGGAGGAAGGGGTCGAAAGCATGGGCGATGCGCTTGATGGGGATGAATATGGAGAGGCTGAAGACTTTGATGGGTATTTCCAGCCATAGACGTGCAGAGAACGTCCAACGGACTATCGCGAGAGTCAAGAAGCTATAATTTATGACCCAGAAGCCCTAAGGGATGCCAAATATATGTTAGAACAAGAGGATGCGGAGTTCCTACGCACGATGTCATTCAAGTACGCCAAATGGCCCCTGGGGGGTTCCTTTGCAATACTTCTGATTGCACCTGGTTCTCTAGGAGCACTTCTCCGCGAAGCGAATTCTGCAACACTAGCCAACGATTGATAGTGATCATACAACCAGGAGTGGGAGGAAGCAGGTTTAGACCTTTCGGGTATCGTGGCAGCGAGTGGATGCTCCTTAAGGTAGCGTGATATGGGGAACTTATAGTCAGGTATACATTGACATCCGAAGCTCCATCCGTTTCGAGCTTGAGTGTCTCTTGTGTGATGCTCGCCTACTAGTAGTTGAGCATGTTTAAAATTTTCTTTCTCTTTTGCTCTCTACATGTTAGGGCCCAGGTCCTACCGCTTGCCCACTCTGGGTATAGCCTTGCAATGCAAATTACTTTCCTCTGTGACACTCTAATACAATTATTACCTAATATGAGAGAGAGAGAGAGAGAGAGAGAGAGAGAGAGAGAGAGAGAGAGAGAGAGAGAGAGAGAGAGAGAGAGAGAGAGAGAGAGAGAGAGAGAGAGAGAGAGAGAGAGAGAGAGAGAGAGAGAGATGCACGCATCCTAATCTTAGTCCACCATGGAAGAGCGACAGTAAATGCTAGGATGGCACTTGAAACGCTGAAGAAGGATTATGAGAGATAGATGAAGGCCCTCCTCCAGCTCGAGATCACCAGCTCCGATGACCTCTCTCCGGTGACCCCCACCTCTCTACCCTCTCCGACCTCCTCTCTCGCCTCAAGTCCCTTGACTCCTCCATTCGCTCCAGCCACCGGCCCACACAAAGGCGGCATAGTCCAATCCCTCCTCCGCCTCTGGTCCAACAGCCAAGAGATCTCCCACCTCCTCTCCATTGACGAGGATCGGGCGGTGCTGCTCCTTGTGCTGGAGGCACAGGCCACCCAGCGCTTCGACCAGGGCCTCCAGGACGGTGCCTGCCTCCATTGGGGTGCCGCTTGGCGACCCGGGATTCCTCCACCATGGTAGTGGTGGTGATGGTGCGCTTCAACAAGCTAGAATTAACGTGTTCATCGGATCGGTGCTGATGGGTCTGACAGTCCGATACCTAGTGTTGATGGCTTCCGTGTGATCGCCGCCATCAGAAGCCCGATAGTGGATGAGATCCACGCCCACAGCCGGGGAGATCTGATGAGAAGATGATGAGGGAGTCCAACCCTAGCATATCTCCTTATTAAGGGATGGCTATTTTGGCCTAATTTGATATATACTTTGAGGACGCACTTTGTCCGTACCTGCACGAGAACCGTACTCCTAGAACTACCCTAACCCGAGCATGCTTAACTACGGAGTTCGTATGGAATCTATAGCGCCGCATGGTTTTAAAACACGTATTCTATGTTTGGGAGGAAAAATTATATAAGTAGCTCATGATCTTCTTCTATCCAGGTGATGTGGGACTAACTCGTGACCTTGTACACCACACCTCACATCACCTCACCTCATCCATCTTGACATCGAGCCTTAGGAATCTTCCCGCCTATTTTCTATTGATTATTGGATCTTGGTCATCACAACACGGGTCCTAAGTGGTGTGTATTTTTATATTTTGGTTCTTTTTGCTTCAACTTTCATTATAGTAATAATATTATTAAGTAAAATCATGCTATAATTAAGTAATATATAATGTTAACATCTTGGTCATATATAGATAAATCATTTTTCATAAGAGATATCATTTAGTAAATCAAAAAATATTAGCCTTTCAAGAGGGAAACAATTAGGAATCAATATAATATAGTATTTATTGCCCTATGATAGATACCATATATATGTTTTCCTTGTTAACTAATATTTATATTTTTTCTTCTTATAAACAGGTCAGTCTCTATTGACTTTGATTCTTACTATAAACATAGAAAGTTTTTTTTTTTTTTTTTTGAGAAATTCTCTTAGTGAGGGAAGGGTTTGGGCTATACCCTGTGCAGGCGAAATCTCATATCAGACGTCCAACGATTGTCCAGCACAAAACACAAGCAATTGCAAGAAAGAAAAACCGGGGGTGCGGATCTCGGATCTCGGATCTCGGATCCCTCCTCCAATGCTCAAGTTAGCCGGTGAATTTACTCTCTGTCACATTCTCTGAAACTAGAAAATTTAGTCAATAGGAGCTCATACCTAGGCAACATGGTTGACCCCCTATTTATATGATTCCCTGAGAGGGTACACACTAGTAAATGTCATGTTGACCTGGTTTGCCAGCTGTAGATTGCTATCTACAACTGTAAATGAGCCGTCGGTTCATGATCTGGCGGTTACAACAGTTACCCTAGCTTGTAACTACTTCGTAACAAAACGTGCGCTACTTCTCTATGACGTCATCACAATTGAACCGCTATTCTGTTCATTAAACCTCCGATCCATGGGTGCCAATGGAGAATCCTGAATCTATCTCAGATATAAGAGTCTGGGGGTCATCGCATGCTAAAGGTCAGAGAACTACTCTATCTACAGACGCTAGAAAGGGGTGATACCCTCAGCTATTCTAGTTCCTTTCATATGTCCATGCAATATAGATTCTCCCTTCAGACATACGTAAGGCATGCTTTTGGCAAAGGCTACATTCTGCCAGGCAAAAGTCCCACTCTGCACTAATACTCTTCTGGAGGTAACATCCCACTCCCTTTAGATTTCTATTTAGCCAAGGCTACCCATGGCCTTAATGATGTCATCGCCTTCTACCAACTGACCCTTTTACCATGTTGCCGATTGGGTCTGTTATCATACTCGGTTGACCAGATCTTGACCATCATTAGATGGTGACACATGGGGTGTGATTTCTAGGCATTTACAACCCCAACCTATCTATTAAAGATCAAAAGGAATTACAAGCAATAAAGCTAGAAGCCCCCATTACAAATAAAGGAAAGACCCAGCATCAAACTTTTCCTACCCTGCCGGGAGACACAAAGAAATTAAAAAGATACCCTAGATATTAGAACTTGAGGCTATAAACCACAAAAAAATCACAGATATAAGTAAGAACGACCTTGGTATTCTCCGCCTCAAAATTGAAATCGATAAAGGAGGCTATTTCCATCATAGTGCTATCTCCAACCTATCAAGCAGCTATCCCTAGCTATTTTTGCTCAGAGTTGAGGGTTAACAGTTTCCCCCAGAGGTTCTGAAGCAGAGGATCTGATTCACCAAATGCACGAATCAACTATCTTGCGCTCCTCTAGACTAGCTCCAGTTGAGGCTTAGCTTATGCACTATGGGACGGAAAATGGGATGTACCCCCCCTCATCTTCTTCATTTGTAGCTGACACATCATCCATTACCATGTGGCAATCAATCTTTGTCATCCCAACAATAAGCTACTCGAGGGAGGGGAAGGGCTAGAGACAAAGCAATCTTCAGTCCTAGTATATCTCCATTAAATTTTGTCTTAGGAATTGGTTGCTCCACCATTACATCCCCAAAGACTACCCGGAGAAGCTTCTCTTAGACCCACAAGGAGCCCTAAATCCTTGGGTAGGGAAGATCCCATAACTGTCTCCCCTACACCTACAAGAGCTTCAAATCGAGACCCACTCGGTTTAGCCCTGCTTGTGCTTGTATCCTTTATATTATATGTGGCCACTTGGTAACACCTAGCAGAGGACTTTGGTACCCACTTAGTCTTAACGAAAGACTCAATGGTTAAGCTGAAGCAATAGTCGAGCAGTCCTTAGGTGAATGCTCGAACACCTTGCAAGAATCACATTTAGATGGCTTCCATTCATACTAGAAGGGTTGATTGATCATCATTGTCTCTACCACCCCATCTGATCTACAAATCTGGACACGATCAAACCTATGTGATATCTGTGAGAATGTCGTCCACGTATCTTGATTTTGATACAACAGCGCACAAAAGAGAGACGGCCTCGGGCTGCTGTTGACAATTAATGTAGCATGGTTTCCTAACTACGCTTGAAACTTTGCTAATGGAGCACCTTGTCCAACACTCCACTAGAAGGTCCTACAATCGAACCCATACAAGTATTTTGTCGAATACATCGTGTTCACCTTTCATCCCACTATACCAGTGCTTTAGCACCACAAGACGTACACACTTCAAAATACCAAGGAGCTCCCTCAAGAACCTATAGGCAATCCTCCTCAATCTTCAACTTGAAACGAAAATGGCCATTCTCACATGAGAACAACTCCCACATTGCTTTGGTCTTCCATATTTTTTCATGATATCTTTGAATTTGATAAAGTATGGCTTCCTACCAAGAACAACCCCAATAAAATCATGTACCCAACCCTCAAGGTTGTTCTAGACTTACTCAGTAGAGCAGACAGCAATGTGAGCACAATCTTCCAATTCTTGCTCAATAAATTCTAGAGAAAGATCAGTACTTAAAGGAGCACTACCGCAAATGATGCTCCAACCTCTGTTAGGAATTGGAGCAAAGGCCTTCACAGCGACCGTGACTACAACATCACTTTTAGGCACTTGATTAGCCTCTCGCTCCACTTTTCGGTGAAGGGGATGGAATCCATTGTCTCCTGCCTCCAGTCCGTGAAGGGGTGGGCTGATTTATACCCACCATGACCACCACGCTAGGACCAGCAGTCTAGCCTCGAAGTTCGAATCCAGATCTAGATCTAACTCCATACCTTTAGATGACACTCAGCCATTCAAAAGAGACCGATCTATGAATCCACCAGACATGAGCAGAGAAAGGGGCAAAACCCTCCCCCCACCATTCCCATTGAAGACCATCATAGATAGCGGGTTATTATGGACATCAGAGCAAAATGAAAGGGAGGGAGATCCCCCCTAGGGGAAGACAACCATAGTCTCTCTCTCTCTCTCTCTCTCTCTCTCTCTCTCTCTCTCTCTCTCTCTCTCTCTCTCTCTCTCGCTCGCTCGCTCTCTCATGGGAGAACCACTAGTGAGAAAGGGTAGATCGCCCGCCGAGTGTTCTAGTCGTAGAAAGGGAAATAGGCCGAAGGAGAGGATGAGGTATCCCTAGCCGACGAGATCGTCGGCAGCCACCAGTGGGATGGAGAGAAGGATGGAAAATTGTAACAACCACCCTAAACACACAATATATTGTCCACTTTGCCCATGCCCGCATGAGGACTTTCTAAGAGGTCACCGATCCTAGTACTACTTTCACCTGAGCACGCTTAACTACGGAGTTCTTACCGGATCCGTAGTGGTGCAAGTTTTTATAATGTGTATTATATGTCTACGAGGGGAAACTCTATAAGTAGCTTAGGAACTCCTTCTCTCCAAGCGATGTGAGGTTAATTCGTGGCCTTGGACACCTCATCTATCTTGGCATCATAGCCTCAGGAGTCTAGGCTATTGGCTATTAGCTATTGGATTTTGGTCCTCACAATCCACCCCCCTTAAGGGCCATATATATCCACGTGTTGGGTTAACACCCCCCCTTCTCTCTCTCTCTCTCTCTCTCTCTCTCTCTCTCTCTCTCTCTCTCTCTCTCTCTCTCTCTCTCTCTCTCTCTCTCTATCTCTCTCTCTCTCTCTCTCTCTCGTAAGGAGAACTGGCTTTGATACCATTTTGTAACATCCATCCCAAACACACAAAATATGATCATTTGTCTTCGTGCTCGCACGAAGACTTCCCAGGAGGTCACCCATCCTAGTACTACTCTTGCTTGAGCACGGTTAACTATGGAGTTATTATGGGATCCGTAGCGGTGCACGATTTTAAAATATGTATTCTATGTTTAGGAGGCGAAATTATATAAGTAGTACATTAGCTCATTCTCCCCATGCGATGTAGAGCTAACTCGAGGCCTTGGACAGCTCACCTCATCTCATCTATCTTGGCATCATAGTCTCAGGAGTCTTTGCTATTGGCTATTCGCGATTGGATCTTGGTCATCACAAATCCACCCCCTTAAAGGCCACACATCCACGTGTAGGGTTAGACCCTCACCCCGCAAGGAGAATTGGCTCTGATATCATTTTATCCTAGTACTAGACTCGCACGAGCATGCTTAAGTACGGAGTTCTTATGGGATCCATAGTGGCGTACGATTTTAAAATGCATTTTCTATGGTTGGGAGGAAAAATTATATAAGTAGCTCATAAACTCCTCCTCGGGCGATGTGGGGCTAACTCGTGGCCTTGGATACATCACCTCATCCATCTTAACATCACAGTCTCATGAGTCTTAGCTTTTGGCTATTGGATCTTGGTCATCACAGAAACCCAAGCCTCCCATGAGGCATTGAAAGCCCATCAGCTTTATAAACATAGCATATTTACATGTTTAGATTATAAGAATAAATCGTATCATCTCTACTTCTTACATTTCTAATACAATACCAAGCTCTCAATAAATACCAAGCTCCCCTCCCACCAATTAATCTCAAAATAAAAACTATGTGTCAATGTTCTTACCAACCAAGGTAAGAGGTGTAGGTGAAAGACGGCTTTTTAAAATTATAATTGAACTTAAAATCTTAATTATATAATAGGTCATAATTTACAATGTGAAATTTTAATACCCACGCACAGGTGCCTCACTAAAACAAGAATTTACATACATAAAAAGTTTTGTGAATATATGCTTATACAAATATATTTATTTAACGTAGGTTATCAAGAACTTACCATCCAATATTGAAGTCAAGTGCCCTTCCTTGTGCCTGAAGATCATCGTATTCATTATTATATGGAGCATGCCACATACTATTTAATGTGATACCAATTTTTCCTTTTTGTGTAGCCTGCAATGTAGTTGGTGTTACAATATGAACTTCAAGCAATAACCAATTATTAAGTTAATTATACGTATTAAAAAAACATATATTGGTTATTATATTAATTAAAGAAAAATGTTAACTTATGTTATTGTAATAATAAAATGCTTCATGCAAGGTTCCAATCTTGGAAGTGGCTAGGTGTCAAATAAGGAGAAAAAAAACTAATGGTTACAAAAAATAAAACTACTCATTATATTGGTTATGCAACCCTAATGAATTCATAACATAAAAAGTATCTAGGTGTCACATGATGAGACACACCTTTTTTATGATTCATAAAGCAACAATATAAGTAATTAATAGCCCTTATATTTTTAGTGGATTAGTGGGATTGCCGTCCCCATTATAGCCTTTGTTTTTTTAATGGATAAATAAGATTCAATTGATTAGTGGCAGAGAAGAGAAGGGCAAAATGGAAAACAAAAAGTAGGATGGAAGGAAGAATGGGTTAGTGGGATTTATTCCCATAATAGCCCTTGGTTTTTTAAATGGATAAATAAGACTCAATTGATTAGTGGCAAAAGGGTAATATTCTTGGATGGTATTTGTGATTTGTGTAGGGATAAAACGGTAAGGGTAAAAATGACATATTACGGTCCTAGCCCTTTTGATTGTTTTAATGATATAGGATTCAAAATACTGGGTGTGGATTAATATATATTGTGAAGGGTAAAATGGAAACATATGTAAAAGAATGGAAGGAAGTAGGGATCCAAAATTGCGGATCATATTAGGGAGTATGGATGATCCATAAAGTAACCATATAAGTAATTAATAATTTGTTTATCCTCTCCATTAATATTCTCTTATATTTTATTTACAACTAGATTGTCACTATATATAGAAAGCCTTCTTCTGTTTGATAAAACTACTAGAGACCCTAGATGTGGTGACATTATCCTGTAACATTTTTCATTACTAAACAAATTTTCAGCTCATTCGAAATACTCCATGGTTGAACTATCCACTCTAAGTTGAATTCTAACCAACAAACTTCAACCTCCCTTCTTTTTTTTTGTGAGAACCCCTCCGAGAGGAGGGAGGGTTAAGAAGCCCCTGACCAGTATATTAAAAATCACGAAAAAATACTATTACAAAAAGAATGCCTCCACCCCGAACTTATGAGACCATGGGATCATCCAAGTCCTGAAGATCGAAGACACCGATCAACATAGATGGTCCGCTTCCAAACTCTTGCCATTGAAAATGAGATTGTTCCTCTCTAGCCAAAGCACTCAAATGATAGCCATTGCTAGTATATCCCTAGAAGCCTGAATCTCCCTAGGAATTCTCCTCCTTCGTCAAGAACTCCACAAGGCTTTCAAGGTCCCCGAATGAGAGGTGATGCCTCCTTTGGCTTCGTAGTGGTCCCACACCCGGCAAGCAAAGGTCCCCGGTGATGCCCCCTTTCTTTTTGTTATGAGTAAATATGAACTGGGCCCATTGTCAACCAAGCAATTCAGCCTACAATTGAATGGCATATCATTGCTACAATATTTGTGATTTTGTTTAGGCCAAATTCAGATGTCTAGATCATATTAAAACCTCTCATCAACAACTTATGTACACTTAGATCCTAGCCCATGCTAAGGCAGGTGTGAAATTCAATTCTTTGTCATTGTCCACTTTTAATTTATAGTTGTCATCACCCTACTTTAATAGTCATCCACTATGGCTTCACAAAGAAATCTTATCATTGTGGCAACTTGCTTGAGTTGTATTATCTGTGGATTTTTCGAAAGGAATAAAAGCGGTTTTGGTCGAAACCGAAACTGAAACCGCACCGCTACACCAAAACCGCACCGCGACGGTTTTATATTTTGGCAAACCAAAACTGCACTATGCGGTGCGGTTTACCGTGGTTTTCAGTTTTAAACCGCACCGTTGCCATCCCTAAGTGCATGGTGATCGATAACCAATATAAATCAAGATCATCTTATTTGACAATTACTCTTGACCAATTTATTAGGTTCTTTCTTCCCTTATCACAAATAACTTATTTTACTTGCAAAATCAAGAAGGCGTCATGATTAGCATCCAATCATCACTTATCAGATATTTCGTTTATCTTAACCTCTAGCACTAATATCTTACCTTTCAATTACTGATATTGTTGGTACTAACAACATGGCTTGTTCCTTTAAGGATCTACCTCCCTCATTTCTCTTGGCAATCCTAATGGAGAATCAACTTTTATTTCACATACTGGGGTAGTTTAACTTAAAATATGGCTTCTTTGCACGAAAGATTATGTGTTCCCTCCTCTAATTTCTTTTTTTTTGGTGCATCCCTCCTCTAATTTCACTATTTTTTAACTATGGTCGATGATTATATAAACTACACTTAGGTTTTTTGATACACCACAAATCAGAAACTTGTTATCGAGTTCAATGTTTTTCTTTCATTAGTTGAAACCAAATTTGACCCAAAATTCAAATTACACCATTCTGATAATGGCATCTAGTTTGTTATTAACTATTTTTTCTAATATAAGCATGTTATTCACAAATAGAGTTGTATTGTCACTTTGATAGAAAATAGAACTATTGAACAAAACTATAATCGGGTTTTAAATATAATTACATCCCGATCTTCGAAGTTTGTATTCTAATACTTTAAACTCGACATGTCCAGAGGTAAAATTATGAGGTGATCGACAGTAAATGAAGCGTCCAACCGCATAAATTTCAATTGATTTTGGAAATATTATTTTTTTAAGTACCACCCACAGAATCACTCAAGAAAGGAGAATTTTGTAAACAATTAGTATATTCAATAATATATAAATTTTTGATTACTTGGTACTTTTCTTTGTAGAGTCTGGCAGCCGCCGCGTGGGCTAGGATAAGGTTATGAGCCACAATGTATGGTTCCGTCTTGGAGTCGCCCGTTGGACAATTGATATAATTGTATTCAGGAATATTGCTCGAGCATCGCCCAGGGGCAAAAAGTCCCATGCCATATCCTATGGTACTGAATGTCATTGGCTCATTTAGTGTGATCCAATGTTTAACCCTATCTCCAAATGCTTTATAGCATACTTCACAATAGTCCTTAAAGTCGGTGCTGTAATTGAAAAGAATAGAAGTTAAGAACCATGGTAAAGTCTTTGACAGCATAATTAAAAGAACATCATTAAAAGAAATAAAGGTAAAACTCATAGTCGATGATGCAGTAATGAAAAAAAATTGCTTACACAATTTTTCTATCTCGGAAGCCTCCATAGTCATCTTCAAGAGCTTGAGGAACATCCCAGTGGAATAATGTTACAAAGGGTTTTATCCCTATGTACGTATATAAATGTCCACTATTAACGAACAACATATCAAGATTTCATTAAAAAACTAGAATATAGATTTATTTTGGTAATCATCGTCATCAAGTTAGGGTTGACCATGAGAAAGATTGATAAGAATTTACGGAATTTCTTCTCCTTTTACCATTATCTAGTAACGTATCGATGAGCTTGTTGTAATATTTGACTCCAGTGTCGTTTACCCCACCTTTTAGTGTTCCATCTGCAATTTCAGCACCACAAATGGACCAAAAGAGTTTTATCAGTACTTATACTAGCGATGAATAATGGTGTAGTCCTCTCAATAAGATTCACATTGACTTTGATTCTTACCTCGTAAAATCCTTGGCCAAGAAATGGAGAATCTATAAGCATCTGCACCCATAGCCTTCAATAGCGCCACATCCTCCTATTAAGTTGGTTATTAACCGTCATTATGAGATGGCATCCCATCTTGATTGCATAAATATTGATGGACATGATCAAAATATCAAGAAATTATGATGAAATTGGTCGATTCCTCCTACCATGTAGCGGTGATATGAATCGATCGCTACGTCTCCATTGCTCTTGTCAGCAATTTTGTCTACATAACAAAAAATAGAAAATTCGAAATAGGTGTGAATCAGTACATATCAGAGTTCCATTGTGTTAATTAAGTTGTATGCCAAAAATGCAATTTTGTCTGTATAACTTAGATTTTTCTTGCTTAAACATTCACCACATGCACTTATATATGTTGATGTTTATGCTTCGAACAGTTGCGATATATGTGGAGTATCAGCTTAAGTAATAGTTGGTTCTCCTTATATTTCTATACTATCTATCTATCTATACTATACTTATAAATCTAAGGCCTTTAGTGACACAGGCGCTAAAGGCTCTCTCTCTCTCTCTCTCTCTCTCTCTCTCTCTCTCTCTCTCTCTCTCTCTCTCTCTCTCTCTCCCTCTCTCTCTCTCTCTCTCTCTCTCTCTCTCTCTCTCTCTCTCTCTCTCTTTCAAGGCCATGTATGTCTTTTCGCTTTATTTATTATGGTGAAATGATCAAAAGCCCTTGTAATGGGCCAATGAGAAGAAAAGTGTTGTTCCTATGTCGGTAATGAGGTTGGAACAAAATCATTCCCCCCCATATCTCTCTCTCTCTCTCTCTCTCTCTCTCTCTCTCTCTCTCTCTCTCTCTCTCTCTCTCTCTCTCTCTCTCTCTCTCTCCTCTCTCTCTCTCTCTCTCTCTCTCTCTCTCTCTCTCTCTCTTATGATGGACGCCTATAACCTCAATGGATTAGATAGGTTAAAACCACAGTCATTAATTTGGGACTGAGTGTCCGTCCTTTTGCCCGGCATTTGGGGCCAATCGAGTGCGATTCACCGATCGGGCTGGATGTAACAGACGATTGTGATTAGGTTTCGGTCTTAACCTGTTTTGAACCTCGGAGGTTATAACCTCAGAGAATCTCGTGCCTTTTATGATTAAACCTACCCTCCTCTATATATATATATATATATATATATATATATATATATATATATATATATATATATATATATATATATATATATATATATATATATATTATATATATATATATATATATATATATATATATATAATATATATATATATATATATATATATATATATATATCTTCCGGTAGAGTGACATCGCAACCATCTGTCCATTGCATCATGATTATTACTGGTCTTGCTATAAAGGTGGCAAGACCATGTACATGGGGCGAGTCCACGTGTCACGTGTCAACGAGGATGTCGCTACAAGCTTCTTCGAGTTGTATGGTTGGATTCATTCATGTTTGATGAAAAATTTGGACAATCGAGACCACATGCTGGGAAGAACATATTTTTCAGACTTCCCCAAAAAAGTAAATAAATATGGGGAAATTAGTGTTAGGTCCAAAAAAACAAAAAAACAAAGCTTATATCTTAGTCCCATATTAAGTTCCTATTTACAGTAAGCCCACCAATATGATTATTGTATAAAGCCTGATCCTATGTCCATAGTTTTGATTGCAAATGAACAAATCTTAACCTTTTTGGACAACATGCATGTTTTTTAAAATACCATAAATACTTATAGTATCCTCCCATATTAAATAATGATAGATGATATATGGCACGTTTTTTTTTACGAAAATAACAGCATCGGTTGCAACAGTGATTTCACTGTAGCTACTATAGTGAAATTACTATAGCAACCCATGATTTCACTATAGATGCTACAGTGAAATCATTGTAGCAACCCATGATTTCACTATAGATGCTACAGTGATTTCACTGTGGCTGCTACAGTGAAACCAATGTAGTTGCTACAGGAAAAATCACTGTAGCAACCCGTGATTTCATCATAGATGATAAAAAGATATTTCTACAGTAAAATCATTGTAGCAAAGTACTTAATTTTATGCAAATAATACTCAGTTAAATTGAGTATTATTTTATATATTTGAGTATCATGCACGAGTTGCCATAGTGATTTCATTATAGCTGCTATAGTAAATTCACTGTACCGGCTAAAAAGGCTTTCCTACAGTCAATCACTATAACAAAGTACTCAATTTTATTCAAATAATACTCAGTTTAATTAAGTATTATTGCGACTAAAATTGAGTACTATAGTGATTTTATTATAGCAAAGTGTTTTTAGCAGTCACAAAAAAACTCATTATAGCAGCTACAATGATTTCACTGTAGAAATATACTCAAATATATGCCAATAATACTCAATTGAAATGAGAGTTATTTTAACAAAATTGAGTACTATTACTATAGTGATTTCACTGTAGCAACATGTTTTTTAGCAGTCACGATGAAATCACTATAGCACTACAATGATTTCACTGTAGCAGCTACAGCAGAATCACTATAGCGCTACAGTAATTTCACTGTAGTTGCTACAGTGAAATCACTATAGCAGTAATAGTGGTCCCACACTAAGTCTCGAAACTGTATATTTTATAGAGATCGGATGAAGTTATTTAGACAATGGTAGATTGGTAAATTCAGCAACTTAACTAAGGCTATTTTAGTCTTGCATTAACCAAAAGAGTTGTTGCAACTAATCTGCTGAAATGTGGACCTAGGCTTAGAAGAAAAGGTTGTCGGGACCTATCCTAAAATGAAACCCTTAAAAAGGACTGTTTGTAGTCCGCCCCAATAAATATTGAGTTCGGATCTCCTTCAGTTGGTCGGCCCCGGTCGGTGGGCCCAGCGCACATCACAGCCGCATACAATCGGCTAGAGTACGATTCACTTACGAATTGTTTGTCATCGTGCGACTATGATATGCGAGGGCCCACCGATCGGGGCCGACCGACTGGAGAAGATCTGAACTCTTAAATATTTGACTACAGATTGCCATGTGTGTATCCCATGCTTCTCATGTGAGACTTGGTGATAGGTCCCTAGCAAAGGTATCAACTTGCATAAGCCATTCTACAAGTTTGATATTGCAATAGCTCCTTTCCAAAATCCCGTCGAGCCAAATAGAAAAAAAGGACAACAACGCCCAGCCCAAGTTCATTAAATTTACATTTCATGCCATCAACTTAACATGAACCATTTTTTGCATTAAAATCAATTGAAATCACCTCAGATTATTGATTTAAAACCACAAAACAATTTTTTTTGTATATTTTTAGCAAAAATAAAATGTATTCTGTCAACCGACCAAATAGTACTCTTTTTTAACAAAGTGTTACTCTTTATGGGTAAGATAAAATCGACTTGGTTTCACATAGTTAAATGTATTTTTTGTCACAAAGATAATCATATTGTGACCAGATGAACAGAAATATCGCTAAAATCAATAAACAATTAAGATATTTTATCATATCAATTTATTATTCTTTGCTAACAGATTGTTACTCTTTACCAATTGTTACTTTTTTGCTAAGATTAATGTTACACTTTCTATGTATGCCTTAAATTGTCATTTAAATTTTTTGTTATTACATGTGCGCGGCAGAAGGAGCCCACGTTAGCCAAAACTAATAGATTTTTGCTCTTTAAGCATTGTTACTCTTTTGCTATGATTGTTACACTTTATCTGTAGGCCAGGGGTAGTATTATCATTTAAAAAAATTTGGAATTACATTTGCGTGAGAGAAGGAGCTCGCGTTAGCTAAAGTCTAACTACAAATAAAGTGACATTTGAATTTATCACATAAATGCCCAAAGTGGCATTCGAATATATGAATGGTGCGCGTCACCCATTCTTTCACAAAGAACTGAGCTTGGGGGCGTTTGCGTTGCTCGTGCATACCGCGCTCGAACACCGGTCGACCTCCCCTGAGCCATCGATGCCGATAGGATGCGGAGGAGAACCACCGAAGACCATCAATTCATACTGATAGAGATTCGTCAATTCTGCATTGGCAGACTCCATGGACGGGACGAGCTCCGGTCAGGGAGTCCATGCATGCAGTGGAGGAATTGTAACCATGTGGCCGTGCGGGATGGTCCGGGTGGCTCAGGATTGGATTCTCACCGTCTTGTTCCCGACCGAATAGGTCTGACTCCATGCAAGGAGGGCCGCAGGGGTTCTTTAGGGGTAAAATTATCATTTAAAATTTTTTGTGATTACATGTGCACGGAAGAAGGAGCTTGCTTTAGCCAAAGTCCGACTACAATGCCTTAATGTTAAGTTCAAATTTTACATACCCGTAACGTAAAACGAAAACCTTTTTAAGGAACTAACGTTAATAACCCATTTTTTTAGGGACTGTGTGAAAGTTCTTTTTAGAAAATATTTTTGATCTAAAGGACAGACAATATTCCGGTATTGCATCAGGTCCCTCCCCAACATATCATAGTAAAATAAGTCCCTTCAACCGCCAAGTTTAACTTTTCAAATTATTCAAAAGACAAAAAGACTCATACATGTGACTCTGTACCTATGAAGAATATTCCGGATTTGTATACCCAAATCATTGTAGCAATGGATACTCTTTTTAGGTAGATTATTAATCTTGCTACAATGATTTTACTGTAGCAAAATATTTTTAGGCGAGATTTCTTTTTATGAGTAACAATCTGCAGTAAAAGAGTAACTATACGGTACAAGGTAACAATCTATTGTAAAAAAGTAACAATTTCCAGTACAAGAGTAAAAATCTGAAATAAAAATCGAGTAATAATCTATGGTACAAAGAGTATCAATCTGTGATACAAAGTGTATCAATCTGCGGTATAAGGAGTAACATTTGCTACAATGATTTCACTGTAGCTAAAACAAAATTCAGTGATATTCCTCAAAAAAAAAATGCTACAATTTCACTATAGCAATTTGAGTAACAATTTGTCCAAAAAGAGTATCCATTACCACAGTGATTTGTGTCCATATGTCCAGATTCTATACACTATCATACACAGTTAAGTATAAGGCAAAATGGATAGTGTTCATGTGTCCGAAACAGTCACATGAAGGGGCACAATGGGTACAAAAAATATATTTGTTGCGAAAGGACCTTAGCCACAACTGAAATATTGTTTGTCATTTGCCTAATATATATGGTACCGCCCTGCTACAAAGAGTTTAGCCCATATTACCTCTTTTTTTCCATCTCGATAACCCTCAACTCAGCTAACAAAAAGGTATAAAGATTAACCTGCCACAAAAACGGTGAAAAGCTCACTTGTTTCGATACTTCCTACCAAATGGGGGAATGGGGGCCAAGTGCTTTGCCACTGGGATGTGACCTCAATCAACATCCCTATCATGATTCCCTTTGAGCAATATCACTACAACGGAAATAATCATTACCGGCGGCATAATCGACAACCAATCAATTGATGGCCAATTATATGGCGTTACTTTAAAATATACTGTACGTGCAAGGTTAACAAAATAAAAGCTTATTATTTTTCTACTTCGACGCGTGTGAAAGTAAGTTTTTTTGTTTTTGTTGGACTGGCCAGGCGATCAGAGGACTATGCGCTAGAGCAATGGCTCAATAAGGTCCAAAGATCAAAACGATGAGACAGTCAACCAGTGCTATTTATTCATCAATGGCCTAGATTTGCATGCGCAAACAAGACGCAACGGCTTTGAGAGAAAGTTCGCTCCATGATGTCCATACTATGAGTCGAACACAGAACCTTCCAACATGAGAGAGAGAGAGAGAGAGAGAGAGAGAGGGAGAGAGAGAGTACCAACAGGCCAAGCGTCCGTTGGTTGAAAGTAAGTTGAGGTGGTCATGTGTTTATATAAGTGACAGGCTATAGCCATATTACGTCCATACACCCACTATGACCCAATAGACGTGCACATTAGGTGCTTGAGACCTGGAAAGTCGCGGCAGAAGGTGTCCCATATGTTGGCCCCCCTCTCGTCCACTCCTCCTTCGGTCTGCACCCAAACAGGACAACCAACCAACCCATCCATCCATTAAGAGACAAACAGACATGAAGAGAGAGAGAGAGAGAGAGAGAGAGAGAGAGAGAGAGAGAGAGAGAGAGACCTGATAGGCAGAAGAGGATGCCCCAAAGAGGAACCCATGGGGGAAGCTCGACCTCCCAAAAAAGACGGAAGGCTCGACGTCGTCTCCTTGTTCGTTGACGGCTGCAGCGTTCCCTCCGTTGGTGGGGATGGAACATTGACTCCTGAGTGGAGGCCGAGTATAATTCGCTGTTGCAAGGGGGATCCTCATCTTCCCCCACGGAGAAGCTAATTCCTTGCTTCCACGTTGGCCATGGAGCTGCAGAGCACAATGGGTGGGGGTTTTGGGCTGCCTCACGATGGGCAGAACCATGCTTTCCGAGAGAGAGAGAGAGAGAGAGAGAGAGAGAGAGAGAGAGAGCTCAGCACGTTAATACCCTATTTTGTGCGATCCAACAGACTACGAAGTAGGGAACGACCAAGAACTGAAGAGAGAGAGAGATTGGGTGGGCGTGCGCTTAGAGAGAAAGAGAGAGAGAGAGAGAGAGATTGGGTGGGCGTGCGCTTAGAGAGAGAGAGAGAGAGAGAGAGAGAGTTTGGGTGTGCGCATGAGCACGTTAATCTATTATATAAGAGAGAGAGAGAGAGAGAGAGAGAGAGAGAGAGAGAGAGAGAGAGAGGTCACAAGGAGAGGGCATTTTTAATGCCGGATTGATTTGGTACATTTACCTGTTACCGGACGGAACTGACCCATTGTGCCCTTTTTAATGGACGACGTGGCATATCAGCATTTGGTAGGGGTGGCAATTCTTGACCCGACCCGCCAACCCGACCCGAACCCGACCCGAAGTTAGCGGGTTTGGGTTTGGCCTAAACGGGTTCGGTTCATAAACGGGTCGACCCGATTGACCCGTTTATTTAATGGGTCAGGTTCGGGTTTGTACTTATAACCCGATTGACCCGACTTGACCCGTTTAACAAATGGGTCGTGTCAACCCGACCCGACCCGACCCGACCCAACCCGACCCGACCCGACCCGACCCAACCCGATCAAACCCGGCCCAATCCGACTGGTCTTTACCCAACCCGACAGGTTTACATGGGTTCTATTGACCCAACCCGAGCCGACCCGACCCGTTGAGTAAACGGGTTAAACGGGTCGGGTCGGGTCAACCCGTTTATTAGGCGGGTCGGGTTTGGGTTTAAGTTTTTGACCCGTTTATTAAACGGGTCGGGTTCGGGTTGAGTGTTTTGCCCTTATACATATGTCTCAACCCGACCCATTGCCACCCCTAGCATTTGGTGCCGACAGCTACGTCGCCGCCTAAGGTGGCCTTTCGAGTGCCGACGGATACGTTGCTGTAGAAGATGGCCGTCCGAGTCCAACCTAAATTTTCGATGGGTTTGGATTGATGTATTTGAAGATTGGATTGGATTAGGTTTAAAAAAATACAACCCGAGTTAAATTTGGGTCGGGTTCGGGTTGAGAGGTCGGGCAACCCGACCCAACCCGACCCGAGTATCCAGGTATACCTATAAGTTTGTGATATATAGGTAACCATCCCGAGTACTCATATTTTGACGGGTTATAGTCACAGTCATCCGTTTCACCCAGTCCATATTATTTATTTCCTTATTGCTTATCAAATAAAGACATTATCTAATGATCCAGTAAATTGCATGAATATAAATGCAAAAAAAGTTATATGGTAATGTTAGCAAGCATTGTTACTAAGTCGGACGTCAGGCAAAATCGGTTAGGGGAGAAATCAAAAAAATCAGGAAAAAGTCATAAAGATCGGAAAATAGTCGAGAAACAAACGGTAGAATTTTAGAACATATTTATATCTAGATGTTACAATAGTTTTTTTGAGCAACACATGACTAGATTAAAACGCAATTATATCGGAAATAAAACGTGTAAATTAATATTAAGATGTGAAAATCGTGACTTTTTCATAAAATTATAATTTTTAAAAAAAATTGAAAAAAGTCACGTACAGAACGTTTAATGAATAAGTCGTGTTTTAATCGAGCCTTATTCAAAAAATTGAAGTTTTTGGTAACAGAGTTAGCAAGTATAAGTTTTTTTTAGTTTTTGACATTCAAATGGTAAAATTTTAAATAATAAGTATATCCGAACTTGCACAACCTGACCCGTCCTACCAACTTTGGCTAACCCAAGCCCAACCCGAACATAGAAATTTTTGCTTAGGTTGGACTTGGGCTATGCATATCGGGTTGGAGGTTAGGTTGGGTTGGGTTAGGATTGGGGGTTTTAGTACTTGGGTTGGACTTGGGTTGACCCCCAACCCGACCCAATCCGCCCGAGTTGCAGCCCTAGGGTGTTGGGCTTGAGTTGGACAACATGGGTTTAGACATGTAAACGAGTCGGATTCGGACCGGATCAGGATAAACCGAATTTGATCCATTTATATTTTGAATCGGATGGGATCATTTTTATTTAGACATCGGACTAAAATACAAATGCCAAACCTGTAGTTTTTGGATTCGGATCATGATCCGGTCCGATCCATTGACACATCCAATAGATCAAAATAACCAACAATCAACAGAAACACATGACTTCAAAGCTTAAATCACTAATGTAACGATGATGACCTAGCATGGAGAGAGAGAGAGAGAGAGAGGGAGAGAGTGAGAGCCTAGGTTTTGGGAGAATGGATTAACATTCTCATTAGGCCAAGGGCCAAATATATATATATGGATACAAGAAAAGAACCAAAGGGTATCCTATACAGGTATCTACGGGTATCTGCATCTCAATGCTATACACTATCTCTAACAGCCCCCCTCAAACTCAAGGTGGGTCATGCACCATGAGTTTGCTAAGCAGAAACTGAAAGCGTGGAGCAGGATGTGACTTCATGAAGAAGTCGGCAATCTGTTCTCCGGAGGAAACAAAAGGGAGAGAGATGGTCCCGGCCTCATACTCCTGGCGAGAGTAGTAGCAATCGAGCTCGATGTGCTTCATCCTCTCGTGAAAGACCGGGTTGGTGACAATCTGTATAGCACTCTGATTGTCACAGTGAAGGGCTGTAGGTTCAGAGATCTGAACCCCTAGATCTCCGAGAAGTCGTCGTAAGTGAACGATCTCTTTGGTAGTAGAGGCCATGGCTCGAAACTCTGCTACCCGATTGATTTGTTACACATGCTTATGGTCCAATCATTGGCTACCACGTCGTCCAAAAAAAAGGACAGAATGGGGACTACACTTGCTATTCTAAGTAAAAAATTAAAGCTGAGTTGGTTTATGAGGTATCAGATCACACACTTCTATAGACAGAGGTGACCCTTGGGTAAAGCCACTATAGCCATTGTTTTGGGCCTCACCCAAGGGCAAGGCACAAAAAAAAAACCTTATATTGGGCCCAAGCCGCCCAACTCAAAACCCATGATGTCATCAATATCACATACAAAACACTAAGTGAAAACCCTAACTCAACAACCTAGCCGTCGTCCCTTGACTGAGTTCGATCTTGGCTCTCCGCTCTCGATGGTCGGTGAATCCAATCTCCAGACTCCAGTCGCTCTTGGCCCTCCCCTAAGTCCCCTCTTTAGTTTTTCTTTTCATACCTCCGAGCGATAGCAACCTCTCTCTCTCTCTCTCTCTCTCTCTCTCTCTCTCTCTCTCTCTCTCTCTCTCTCTCTCTCTCTCTCTCTCTCTCTCTCTCTGCAATCAAATTTAAATTGAATGAATGTTCCAGATATTCGAGGTATGCCCAAGAGTAAATAAAAGTTATAGAGCATTGATAAATGGTTTATTTTGTATTTAATCATTGGGATTTGTTATTGATGGGAATTCCAATGCTTAAGACCGTTCCTTTTAAGATCTTCATTATTTTTAAGGATCATGGTATTACATGTCAAAATTGGGTGTTTTCTCGGTTTCTAGTTGAACTCTTTTACCTAGTTCATTAATCTCTCTTTGCTTGTGATTCAATCATTATGACGATTATAACTTTGGTTTTGATTAGTTTTTATAAAATGTGTGTGTGTACGTCTTGCTCACTAAAAAGAAATCTGGATACTTGTATGGGTAAATAACAATTTACCCACCTGAGTTTTATCTCAAAAACACTTAACCCTCTGAAGTTTATATTGTTCTAAATCGCTCCCTAAATTTTGAAATGTTAGCACAATACCCCCTTATGTCAACTACTTAATTACCTCATTTGGTAATTTTCATCTCCTCAAAACTGAATCGAAGGAGTTAAATTGTAGTCTTTTAACTATAGAGAGGTTAAGTGTTTTTTAGCTAAACTTCAGGGAGACAAAGTGTAATTTATTATTATTTTATATATGTTATAAAGAGGGCACAACTTTAAAAGTTCGCTTTGGGCACCCAAACTCCTAGGGCAGGCCCTGTCTATTGAAATTGAAGGCAAATTGGTTGTCTCCACATTAATGGACTAAACTCCTCTTAATTAGCAATGTTATCCCCAAGTTCTATCTATAATTCATCTAGGCACTCAGTTCATCCAGGTACCCAAATCCCAAAATACTATATAAATTCAAGAATAATAGTTTGAATGGGGTGAATGACAAGCATTACTCTATTAATTATTAACAAGAGAACTGAGTTGTACATCTTAAAAGAATTAAGGCCTAATTGGTTGTCTCAAAAAAAAATATCTGATAAAAATTTGGGTAAGATATGGACGAAACAATACATCAAATTCAATAGTAAATTAAAGAACAATTGTTTGAGTGAGATGAGTGGCAAGCATTACTTTATTAGTTCTTAGCAAGAGAAATTAAAGCCTAATTTGTTCTCCAAACAAAATTTCCGATGAAATTTTGGGACAATGAAAACTACATAAAAACATAGGGCTAAACTTTGGGTTTACCATGACCAAGGGTTATAGAACTTACCACTGCAAGTTTCGTCAAAGAATTCCAAGCTTTTAGTGTCCCTCCCATGAACTCCCTTCGACCACGAACAAGGGTTCCGACTAAATTGGGATAAAACCCATGGGAACTCTGGTATAAACTGAGAGGGGGCAGTTCCACGTTGAATTTCTAGAGGTCTCCCAAGAAATGGGGGCGGTTTCCGACAAAGACTCGACGAACCGACAAAGGTTGATCGAGAAGAAAATCAGGCAAAAGCCAGGATCTCTCTGAAACGGGCAAAAAACCCTAGCTGGAGTGGTTTTTCAAATGAATTTACAGTGGTAATGATCAAATAGTCTTTTCACTAATTTAGTGTCACCATGCCAGCTGTTTCGCACATGCGGAAGGCCATTTTGATTCAGATTTCTCAATTGGTTTCATTCTCAACAATAGTTGAGAGTTGGTAGCCATTTTAGTAAAAACCTCTTTTCTTTTGATGATGTGTCAGTCCATGATTGGGTCGTAAGCAATTGCAGCAAATCAATCGGGCAACAAAAATGCTCTCGTATTGATTCCTTTTTCTGCCGAAAATCGAGACCACGTGAGGGGCTGGGTGAAACGTGGCATCCGGTATTTAGAGCATCCGGTGTTTATTTGGGATCACGTGAGACTAGGGGTGGGACTTGGGCAGGTTAAAGGGTTGAAGGGTCTGCCCATGCCCAACCCGACTTGCACAAATCTTAACCCGTTTTGCCTGTGGAACCCGGGGAACCCGTGGAAGCCCAACCCATGCTTGCCCGCTCTAGTTCCTCGGGTTGCTCGGGTTGCCCAATTTGCAAAATAATGGGCGGGTTGGACGGGTTGCCCAATTAGAAATGCATGTGCACATAAATAGATGAAAAAAACCAAACAATTTTTGAATTGGATAAAAAATATCTTTAAATTGCATAACGAAAACATAAAGTCCAACCCATATCTTCACATATTTCAAACTAATTCTTAGCATTCAACATCAAACAGACAGTTTTTGATTTCCATAAAAAAAAAACTATCAATGCATTCAACCTTAGTGTGTCACTTCCTCGGGTTCCTCGGGTTGGGAAGATCGGTGCCCAAACCCGTTCAAATTGAAATCGGGTAGATTTGTTTTTGTCCAAACCCGTCCAAATTTTTAACTAGCTTTGCCCATGTTTGTCCATTGTTCAAGTTGGGCGGGTCGGGTTCGGGTCAGACCTGCCCAAGTCCCACCCCTACATGAGACCTAGCATTCGATATTGAGAGTGCTCAAAGCTTCCCTTTGGAGAGCTTTCTTGCTACCATTGGTTTACTACACTTGCATACTTCAACAATGACATGCCACGTCGTCCATTAAAAAGGGCATAATGGGAGCAGTAAATTGTGGCATATGTCCGGTAGCAAGTGTAGTCGCCGTTGTGTCCTACTGGATCAGAGGGATAGTTGGAGTAAAGTATCCGGGAGAGGTACTTCAAGAGGTTCTCAGTCTTTCAAATGAGGAACAAGATATCGGGAAAGATCTTGCATTTTTAGCGAGGGGTGATGGAGGTTGGCAGCCTGCTCAAGTATGGGAATAAGCTTGTTTTGGGTAACTATGTAAGATTCAAGATCCGGATATCTCTCATTCTCCGACGAAAAATTTCAGAAAACAGTCTTCGACTAAGACCCCAATGGAGCACCTTGGCCATACGGGTTCTCCTTCCTCTTCTTCCGAACATTTTAGCCAATAGTGAAGGAGGACAATTGTCGTTTCGTCAAAAAATTCACCACTGATCCCCCAGACCTTCGGAGCATTAACTATTCTTGGATAATTCTAATTCCTAAGATAGGTGGGGCTTCTTCCATCTCAGAATTTCGACCTATCAGCTTAATTATCTAACCGTCTCCGCAAGATAGTGGCCAGGTTATCAGTGAATCATCTTGCTACAGTACTATCGGATCTAGCTGGTCAATCTCAATAAGGATTCATCAAAGGGAGGAACATTCTAAACAGTGTAGCTATTGTGCAAGAAGTTCTTTATCATCTAAGAGAGATGCATTCAGAGGCCATTTTACACAATTTATACTATAGAATGACTTTCGATAGGCTAGATTGGGTGCTTAATTATGTCAGCTCTGTGTTACAAGGGATTCTTAGAGAGATGGCTAGACTGGATCTGGTCCTTTCTGTCAACTTCCAAATTCCTACCTTATTTAATAACATTAGAGGAGCGATTTTTAGATAAGAAGAGGAGTTAAGTAGGGTTTCCCTCTCTCCCATTCCTTTTCATTTTAGCAGTGGATATCTTTGATGACATTATCAGGAAGATTGTCAAATCGGGCCTCATCTCAAGCATCTCAGGGAACTCTTGGCTCGTCTCTAACCTGCACTTTGCATATGACACTCTCCTATTTTGTGCGGCAGATCCTACTAAAGTGATCATCATTAAGGTATTACTAATATGATTTTAGATCTCCTTTGGACTTAAGGTAAACTTTTCAAAGTCCTTTTTGTATTATGTAGGCATCAAGAATTAGTTGGGATTGGAGCATTCTAATATTCTAAATTGTCAATTGGGTGAGTTCCCATTGAAGTATCTAGGGCTTCCGATCATATGATAGGCATCTACATAAGGATTCATGGTATGCTCTAATATGAAAAAAAGAGAAGAAAGTCTAGGGTTGGAAGGGTCAGCCCCTTACTCTACGGGGCAGACTAACCTTAGTGAACTCAGTTCTCTCAACAATTCCAACATACATACTTCTTTTCGTTCTTCTCCTTTTCAATGTGGTTAATTAAGAAGATAGACAAATTAAGGCTATACTTCCTCTAGAAGGGGCCCGATGGGTGTCATCAGGATTGTATCCACACCTACGTTGGGGCTCTGTCTACAAGTCCAAAGAGCAAGATGGTTTGGGCATTTTAACCCTGAAAGACTTCAATCAAGCGATGTTAGGCAAGTGGTGTGGACGCTTCAGACCACAACAGTGACTCTTGCAACCAAGTACTCCACAGCAAATACTTTCGGAGGTTCTATCCGCTAAACACCAAACCAATCTTCAGGTTTAATTACCACCTTTAGGAAAGGGATAATCAATGTACGAAGATGTTCTGCTGCGAGAACAGATTTATTTTGGGTAACGTCTCGTAAGTAAGATTTTGGGAAGACATTTGCCTTGGTGACATCTAATTTGCACTCTCTTCTATCAGCTCTTCGATCTATCTCTGAACTAGATGGCAACAGTTAGGTCTCAAGCGGGAATTTGTGGCTAAGCTATGGAGCGACACCCAAGATTCATCTCCTCTTTCCCAAGGATCTTATCGATCAACTAGGGGAGTTGTTGAAGCTTCTGCAACCTATCTTTCTTACTTCTACTCCTGATTCATCGAGATGGAGATGGCCTATTTCGGGGACTTTCTTAGTGAAGACTTTCTACAATTTCCTCAACTTTGGGGGATCTAAGTGCCCAATTGCTCTGTATATATGGAAGACGAAGTGCCCTTCTAAAACAAAGATCTTGTGCGATTAGCATCTTTGTGTAAGATTCTCACCCGAGTGAATCTACTAAAGCAAAATTTGATGGGGTTATCAGATTCATCATGCCCACTCTACAGCTCGTTCGACGAGACTGTCACTGATCACTTACTTCTCAACTGTCTTTCTCTCATCGGATATTGAAGTACTTCGAAGATAAGATGTCGTCGATCCTGCATCATCAGTTAACGTCTATTCGTTCCATGTGGGAGAATTTAAGGAATAGAAGAATCAGACCGACTTACAGAAAAGCATGAGACGCCATTGTGGTAGCTATCTATTAGAGCATCTAGTTGGCTCGAAACGCGACAGTTTAATTTCCAACAAAATGCCTCAACACCGGAGGAGATCGATCACGAAGATGGTCAAGTCCCCGATCCACATGCGGGCGACGCGACGCATCAAAAACCAGAATTGAAGTCTTTCTTGTTGAATATATTGTAATCTTTTGTGGGTTTTTTTAGTAATTCGGGTTCTTTTCTTGTACATTATTTTCATTATCAATAAATTGGTAGTGATCATTTCTCAACAAAAAAAAAATGGTAGGGATCTAGAGAATTTTATAAAAAAAACTATGAACGATGTGTTGTAGTATGGACTTTCTCATACTTAGCCCTTTTTTTGTTAAATTTCGGGTAAACCCGGTATCCACAATACTGGGTTTAAACCCGGTAATCCGGATACCGACTTTATCTTGGCTCAAAAACAAAAAAAAATTCGGCAAGTTTTATGGCACTGACCTGCAACGTGGCGATCAGAGTGCTAGAATGACAAATACTTTTCGTCGACCACTATTTAGCTATATGTTTTATTTTTTAATAATATTTTGAAAAAAAGCCCTTGTAGTATTTGAACAAAGCAATCCCCCCCCCAAACTTATATGGATACACTGTTCGGAATCCCTTTTCCGGTGATCCCCTTCTCCGACCCCACGCTCGACGTGTCCGGGTACATCAGCGTGTACGGAACCCTCGCGGGACCCCGACGGTTCTTTAGCCGTGGGTCCCGGTTCCTCTCCTCGATCCTCCGCTCCACCCGCCGGAGCTGCTCCCCGAACTCCCCGAACAGCCGGAGGACCTCCTCGTCGTCGGTCCAACCCGGCGACGCCCGTTGCCCCAGGTACACCTCGCCGCCGAAGTGCCTCGACAGCACCTCGATCAGCGCCAGCCCCAGAGTGGCGGTGAACCGGTCCGGCAGCGCCTCGAGGTAGTACCGGTCGGGGTCGCGGAGGAACTCGGCGAACTCCGGCGTCCCCTCCTCCGGGACGAACCTCCGGCTGCGGGTGGGGCGGTTCGGGGGGAACCCGGCGTAGCCGTACTGCCCGAAGTTGACGGAGGCGTGGAGGGCGGAGGCGATCCAGATGACGGTGGTGAGTGCGCCGGTGATGTTGGGGAGGGAGTCCAGCGGGGGCCAATGGCCATTGTCGCCGATGTCGCCGTGCCCGACTTGTCGGATCTCGGCCCACCAAGCCTGGAGTTCGACGTCGGAGAGGACGGCGCCGTCGGAAGGGTAGAAGTGGGAGCAGAAGCCGGAGACCCACGTCTTGATGGCAGTCCAGACGTCGAGGCCGTCGGCGGCGTACGGATAGTCCTCGAAGAGTAGACGCACACCCGAGGGTTGGTCGGAGTCCGCCACGGCGAGCCGCCTGAAACAAAGGATATTTGTAAAACTGAACTAGGTTCATTGGTTAAAAACTTGGACGGGTTTGGATGAGAAAAGATCAACCCGATTTCAATTTAGATAGGTTTGGGCACCAGTCTTATCCAGCTTGGGGAACCCAAATACAGTGGCATACTTACATCTCACTATAGTGGATCCACTAATCTGATCTTATTGTACTACAGTGGTTGCAATAATGAGTGCATCAAACTCTGATCTTATTGCATTGCAGTGGTGCAACGATTATCGGCACACACACGGCCACGTGACTCACACTCTTACTCGCTCGAGTGCTCGACTAATCCATGCCAGTAATCCATATATAAATCTAGGGCTGGCAATTTCAAACCCGACACGAAGTTAGCGGGTCTGGGTCAGGGCTAAACGGGTTCGGGTCATAAACGGGTCGACACGATAGACCCGTTTAATAAACGGGTTGGGTCCGGTTTTAGGGTCTGGACACGGTAGACCCGGGAAGACCTTTTTAGTATTCAATGGGTCGTGTCGGGTCGGGTCTACCCGCAATCCGATATTGTAATATATAATACCAGCGGGTCTTTCGGGTCAGGTCATGTCGAGTCGGATTGGGTTGGATCGAGTCAACTGAATAGACCCGGGTGGTAAACGGGTATTATCGGGTCTACCCGTTTATTAGCTGGTCGGGTACGGGTTTAGGATCTAGACACGATTAATTAAACGGGTCAGGTCCAGGTCTAGGGGTTTTGGACACGACCCCGAAACTAGACACGACACGAACCCGACCCGATCCATTGCCACCCCTATATAAATCACAAAGTCCCAATAGAGAAAGAGAAGTCCTAACCCCGCACGAGAGACACCCTCTGTTCTTCTCTTACCCACCTCGCTCGTCTCTCTTCGACGGTACATAGCAATGCTTCATTTTTAATCAAATGGTTATGATTTTTTTTTTCCATCTACATATATCTCACAAGCATTTCTATTTGGACAACCCTAGCAGCTCGAACGGGCAAGCACAAGTTAGGCTTCCACAGGCAAAACTAGTACAACAGATTCGAACACAGGAAACAACACTTGGCTGCACTGCCTGAGGCAGCAGCCAATGACCCAATGCAGGCCAAGTACGTTGGATAAACGGCATCACCGCCGTCGGCGGCAAAATCCACAATTTGGGCTGCCTATGATTCACTCGCCGGTGGCGCCTGCGATTAGGCCAGTCTGTTACACCCATCACTGACTCGTGAATCACACTCAGCCACGACCGAGTGTAGTGGTATCACACTATGACAATACTTTGCTCCAGGTGTTGGAGCACTTGGCATCAACGTGCTGATGGGGCTGCCATTGATTGGATCATATCCCATTTGTGAGGATTATATCTTTTTACAAAACACCATTTTTGAAAGTCGGTGGTGTCATATCAAATGTCATTAGTCGGATAAGACCCTCTCACTAATGGGATATGATCCTATCAGTGATAGCCACATCAGCATGTCGCTGATGTTGAAGCCGAGCACTCCAACACCTATTGGTGCAAATAATTGTTCATGACAATTCGCTGGGGTGGGGGGGGGGGGGCGGGTGGTCTATCAGTGCACGACATACTGAGTGCTCGGCGATGAGCCTCGTAGACTAGCAGTGTAGTAATGTACGTTGCACGCTAATAGACATCCCTACGGCACCTCGTCGTAGACCGTCCCCATCGAAAATTTTCAAACTTGTACACTAAATCCCACGTGCTCCAAAATTTTTTTCTTTTCTTTTTTCTTGTATACCGCATGCTTCACTTTCTCTCTTTTTTTTTTTTTTTTTATCCCCACGTGCATCACTTGTTAATACAACAATGGCATCAAAATAGGATTTGGCCACTCTGACAGCCAAAATAAAAAAGAGAGATGGAACTCTCTCTCTCTCTCTCTCTCTCTCTCTCTCTCTCTCTCTCTCTCTCTCTCTCTCTCTCTCTCTCTCTCTCTCTCTCTCTCTCTCTCTCTCTCTCTCTCTCTCTGAGAAAAAATAAATGACATTTGATTTTGTTCAAGGGTTCATCCCACCTCGATAAAATAGAGGGCAAAAATGATCTTTATATATATGATAGGACTGCATCGCAATACCTAAATTTTGGGACAAGCAAAATCTCACATGGTATCGAAATCTAACCGTATCACTCACTTGCCCGGTGTGGTCGCCACACACCTATCATCCACGCAACAATGACCACAAAAAGATTGGCCTGCACATGAGGAGGAGTGTTAAAGGATTCGTCCCACCTTAGTAAAGTAGAGGATAGAAATGATCCTTATATGTATGATGGGATCTCATCTCAATACTTGGGTTTTGGGATAAATCCATGAGACAATCTACTTCCTAGTGTTTGATTCAGAGAGGGAGAGCCACCAGAGCCGTGTACGCAATCAAATTCTATCAAAAGTGCCGCACACAAGCGAATGTGATCATAACCATTCTTTTGGTCCTTGACTTGAATCCCCTTAGACATTTCATTGTCGGAGCACATCAAGTGTTGGAGGCATGCAATACTCCATGATATCAAATTCTTGTACTCTTTTGGAAAATCGAGTGCAATTTCCCGTGACTTCGATGTCATTTGTTCTGTTCAGCGTAAAACATCAAATGTACAAGACAACAGCGTGTGGTGGCGCCCAACGATTCGGCGGCTGTGATGATGAGTGGCAATAGCAGTGCCAGCGATCGGGGTCGAGCACCAATAGATGTCTTGCCAAGACATCAAAGCCTTATATGGGTCAGACGTTTTTGGGGGTTGAGGCATCAAAACTATTTAGCAAGGGACGTTGGTTTTGTGCTGACTAGACAAAACGGAACAAAAAAACTGACTGAACAAAAATAAACCGAACAGATCTAACCATTCGTTCAAAAATCAACGCACAATCTCTCATTGGTTTCAAATCTCAACCCATTTAAACTGCACTAAACCCCTAAAATCCTGGCCCATTGAAACTGCACTAAATATGACCGTTTATCTAGTGATCGTTGTTCGCATCAACGGTTATTAACCCGCATGCTGAAATTTAGGCCGCCCCAAACCATCGGGTCGATCTCGAGGAATCCGTTCGAAATAAGACAGCTGTGATTGATCGATTATAGGGGGAGAGGGAGTTGGTCGTTTCGGAGGCGCCCGCTTCGTGTCAATCGGTACGGGCAAGGAAATGGGTATCCCTATGAATGCCGATGGTATCATTGAAAGTGTTTTGTTGCCGAAGGCGTTCAGGTGTGGTTCGGCGGTCCGCTACAGTGCCGACAGGTGTGTAGCTGTTCACAAGCTGACTATGACCAAAAGACACGGGATAGATCTAACCGTCGATTAAGACTTGGAGAGAGAGAGAGAGAAAGAGAGAGAGATAAATCCTATCAAAAACCTACTATAAAGATGATAAATACCTATTCAATGGCATTTAATGGCCATTTGATGTTAATTAGTATTTTTTTTAAGGTTAATTAGTATTCTCTCTAACAAGTAAATCAAATCTTGAAGGTAGCTACGGCCGCTCGCCGTTCGCGGTCGTCCAAGTACCGACAGGCACGTCATCGCCGAAGTCGGGCACCCGAGTGCCGACGGGCACAAGCATTTACTAGTCTCGGGACATTTCGTAAAAGATAATGGACCGTGACGTCTAAACACCCGTAACTGGAGTGTTCAAGCATTAGTTGTCAACTCATAGCTTGTGTGAGTGTGTATGTGTGTTATATTGCATATTATTTTTCTTTAACATCAAACTCTCTTAATCGGACGGGACGAGGTATCACACAATGGTCTCGTACCTCTTGAGAAGATCCGCCGGAAGGCCTTGTTCATCGAACCGCCAATTTCCGTAGACCGCGGAGGATAGCTCCACGGAGAACTTGCCCGGAAACATCGTCTTCTCGAGTATCCCACCGGAATTCAACAGTATGCTCCTTCCCAATGCATTTATATGCATAGTGTCCTTGAAATGTGGCTCAAGCAATTTGTGGATTGGGTGCATTGAGCTTAGTTGCCTTCTTGTTGCTATGATGAAAGGCTCCACCACCGCATGCGTGTTTAACCTATCAAAACACAGCGAAAAAAGCGAATATAGGTCAAATTTCCTAGGGTTTAAAGCAACAGACCAATGTGTGTCATTTCAAAGTATTAAACTTGTGTTCTTTCTCATGGGAATTGGAACTCCTAGGAATTGGACACATTTACATGTCCTTTCCATAACAGGGCTTGTATGTTTGCTTGTTCCCTAGGAAATGAAAGCCCTTTTTTTTTTGTGTACTCATGGTGAAAGCAATGCCTCCATAGATGAAGCATAGGTGGTTTTATGGGAAGAGCATGAGAATGGGACCCATTTCCCGGGATTTTCAACTCCCCGGAAAAGGACACACCTTAACTGTTTAGTGCTTCAAATATTTTTCGTTTTCTGAGAGAGCAGAGTCTATGATTGCTAAGTAAATGAAGGGGGAAAAAGATAATGAAGTCTCATTTCCCACTAGCAAGTTGTCCAAGACCAAAAATATTTGAGAATAACATGAAATTAAATCATTAAGATTATTCTGCTAGGGTAAAGTTAAAAAAAACATAGAAATTTAACTAATCTTGTCTGTATTGGCCACTAGAAAAGTGAAGTAAAATTTTTAAACTTTACTTTTAAATACCAGTTTTATTTTTCTTTAGTTCGAAAAAATCAAAGTGAAAACTTTTTTTTTTTGAGGAAAAAGTGTAAACAAATTTACTAGTAAAGCTCTCTCTCTCTCTCTCTCTCTCTCTCTCTCTCTCTCTCTCTCTCTCTCTCTCTCTCTCTCTCTCTCTCTCTCTCTCTCTCTCTCTCTCTCTCTCTCTCTCTCTCTCTCTCTGTGTGTGTGTGTGTGTGTGTGTGGTGGTGCATGGTGGCGGCATGTGGTGGTAGTGTTGATGCATGGTCGCGGCATGTGGTGGTAGGCCTGGCAATGGGTCAAGCCTGGGCCAGACTCAATTAAGCCCAAGTCCGAGCCCACACTTTCTCCTTTGGTCAAGCTCATCTCTTTTTGTAAATGGGCTTTAAAGACAAGGTTCAGAGCCAAAATCCATACCAAATGTTTGACCATGGACCGAGCCACGTCAATCTCCGATTTTCTTCGATGGGGTTGTTTGACATCAATCGAACTTGTAATCATATTTTTCTCTCATCCATAAATTCATACATTTTTGTAGAGTTGCAAAATAGCTATAATCACGAGACATTCAGAGATTTTCTTGAATAATTGTTCAATATCCTTGATATGCATTAGATAAAAAAGGGTAATCGTTCAACATCGGCACGTAAACAAATCTCAATAAAAAAAAGTTGGGTCAAGTGAAAGAATTGTAAATTGTTTAGAAATGGAGACTTATTGCTTCTCTATACAAGAAAAAATTCTGGAATAAGTGCAAAAATATAAATAAATAAAAAGATGCCTTTCTGTATGCGCATCTTACTCGTGGTTCAAATGACATTTGCAATTGAAGATGAGTTAAAAAGGTTACAACATTAAAACAAATTGAAAATACAAAATAATAAATCATTAATTTTTAAGAGAAAAAATTGGGCCGGCTTCGAGCCAACAACCTAGACAAGCCCAGATCCGACACACTTTGGTTTATGGCATAAATTGTAAGTCCAAGCCCATATATGATGTTTTAAATGTAGGTCATAATCCAGCACAGGCGAGTTGAGGTCACTCAGTCCTGAGTCATGTTCGGGCTCATCGCTAGCCCTCGATGGTCGTGGTGGTGGCACTGGCACATGGTGCACGGTGGTAGTGCATGTGTGGTGGTGGTGGTGAAATGCAGCGATGGTGGTGGTTTACATCTCAGCATTACTTTACTACACTAATAAAACCCAACTATAAAAGCAATTTTTAATTATTTTTACTTTCTACACATGAATACAAAGCTGACATAAAAAATCCCTTGTGACATTTTGAAATGTCACATGTGGCATTTTGAAATCTACTAGTGTTTACTTTCTAGTGACACTCATTAATGGAACTTTTTGCAACGAATGATTGTGATAGTGCCATGAGTAATTAGCAACCAGAAATTGGCAAACGGGTTGGCTACATAGTATTTTCCTTATTGAAAAATAAAGAGATGTGCTCGACTATGGCCCATTGTAAGAAAAAACTCATTAGCATGACAAGCACAGGCAAGCCCCGGGGGGCAAAAACCGCTAGTAGGGCGGGCAAGTTGCCCTAGGGGCAAAGCCGCTAGCAGGGTGGCCAAACCGCCCTGGGGGCAAAAGCCGCTAGCAGAGCGGGCACACCGCCCTGGTGGCAAAAGCCGCCAGCAGGGCGGACAGCCCACCCCGGGGACAAAACGCGAACAACTTGCCCCCTTGTCCGCAAACCACCAAAGGGGCAGACAACCCACCCCCTCGGTCGCAAAGGCACCAAAGAGGCGGGCAACCCTCCCCCTTAACCGAGAAGCAACCCTAAGGGGTGGACTACTTGCCCCTTATTAGCAAAGCCGGTAGGAGAACGGGCAACCTGTCCCCCTTCTAAGCAAAACCATCCGAGAGATGTTTAGGACCCCTCGGGCACCCAAAGGCTCGTTCGGCCTCGCCAAGGAGACCCTCCCCCCACCCCTGGGGGGGCACGGCCCCTCATAAGAGGAGGAAGACACCTCTAGATCCGAGTCCGGAATGCCTCGTTTGAGGCACAAGTATGACCCAACGAGACATTACTTACCTCGACAAGTCATAAGTGGACAAATGTGGGTGCATAAAATATTCACCCACTCGCTCGACATTAAAGTCAAAGTCCTCCAAAGAGAAGGCTCTGAAGAGCAAACCAAATGGGTGAAGCGGGAGACAACCCCACCCCCCGAGACCCGGCCTTGTCCACTCTAGGGACACCCTCGCAACAACTAAATGAAAGTGTCGGGAATAAAGGGCATCCCAATAAAATACAGCCCTCCTTGAACACCCTTTAACCCAGAACTTGGTTACAAAGCCCGAGGCTATAGAAAGCTGCCTCTCCGAAAGAGGAAACATGCCCAAAAGCATCCAAAGATGACCGCACCAGAACCGACTCAGAAGGGACAGATGTCCATATAAGATAGGTCAGGCTAGCACTATTCCATGTGGAGTAACACCTATCTAAGAAGACATAGGTTGAGCTTACACCGCCCCACGTGGGGGGACAGCTACCTAAAAGAGATGGGTCGAGCTTGCACCACCCCCTGTGAAGGGACAGCTACTCAGAAGGGGTAAGTCGAATTTGCACCGGCCCATGTGGGGGGACACCATCCTTGTAAAAAACAAACCCACTCCCCCTTCAGCATTAACTATAAAAGGATGGGGAGGGTTACTAACAAAAAGGGTGAGCTGATCCTTTGTCAAAGAAAGAGGAAAGAGCTCACTCACTTGTGTGAATTGAATCACCACCTTCTTAGAATTACTCTCTTACTCCCTTCCTCCATATGAAAATCATCTACTCAGAATAGGAAGAATCATCTGAGAACATCCTTTCTAGGAGCCTCAAACCTTCCATCAGCCCTCACTCGAGATCTAGGTAGCTTGCAGGGAGCCCAAACTCCACGGAACCAAAGCATACTCTACGGAACCTAAGTCCCCCCTCGCTTCATCCTTACCTCGATCCATGCCTTGGAAGAAAGAAGAGCAGGAAGAGGAGTTCACGGTCATCACTTCTAAAGAAGAACGTGACACATCGTGTCGGAGGATTTACTCTAGAAAATCGTACCCACAATTCATGTGATGATGACACTATCTTGTAGAATGCCCTGACCTCTCAAAAAACAAAATGTTCCTTTACATATTTGATCTTTATGAGTTTCTAGATGTCAAGGTTCTGATTGAATGTTTGTCTTTCCCTAGAATCCGATTCAACACAAATCTGTCCTATATTTATATTTGAAGAACACTGCCAAAATCCATCTTAATTTAGAGGAAACTGTCATTAGCCTAGAAATTATTTTTCAATGGATCATGACAAATAAGTAGGACATGGATGACTAATATAATAATTTGTTTTTGTTGAAATCTAAAATCCTATTTGTGGAATTTATTATCTAATTACCCCCACAATTCTTACTTATCTTAGTAGAGTACTGCACACTCAATCTAACAAACTGCTGTAGTTTTGTTTTGATGGCAAAGATAATCATCCTGAATAAGGTATGAAAATCTCCTGTGATTATCTAGAATGGAGGTTTGCCATTAACAATCACTATAAATAAGTTTGTTTTGGTATGTCAATAATGCATCATGTGCTACCTTACCCATAGGAGTTCCTTGGACTTGATCATACTATACTTAATATAGTTAGCCATTGAATTAGGTTACCAAAAGCAAAAGGAAGGAAATAACAAAATCTTTCTATATCCTATTTAATGCTTAGAAAAACAGGTAGCATGTCATAACAAATTATAAAAACTGATTATTTTTGCAAGAACAAACTCTTTAGAATTCTACCCACCAGTGGCTAATGAGCTGATGGTAGCCTGAGTCGTTAACAGCAACATGAGCTTTAGCAAGCTGCCACAACGCTGCCTCAGTGCCTTGGCTTGAAGGGAGGAACACCCTATTTATCTCCACCCCCTTCATATCACCCGGAAGGCTTAGCTCTATCGCAAGGGGCTTAAGAGTTGAATCATTCCTCAAGAACAAGAGAGTGCGAGATGCATACACACACCCCCCTTGTGCATTAATGCGCCTTAGATATGGCATTAAGTAGTCATGGTGATCCAGAATGAAGATCCTCCGTTGATCCATAGCCTAGGCACAAATACATGTATAATTCACGCATCCATATATAGCCAACAAGTATATGAACCACACATGCAAGTACAATTCATCCACTTCAATAAACAAGAATATATTTTGGTAAAATATTTCCTCATGCTTATAAGGATTTATAAATAAACTCCATAGAAGCGTTAACAACTAGATTTAATTCAAATAAACTCCATAGAAGCGTTAACAACTAGATTTAATTCCTTCAGAGAAAAGTGGCTGGCATGGGTACGCCCTTCACTCGGAAAGCCGGGTAAGAAGGGGGTGATAGTGTTCTTAGGGCAGTGACTACTTTCTAGAAATCATTATCATCCTTCTAAAAGTCATTTGCTCAACAAAAAATATTTATGAGAAATTTAAGAGTTTATTATTCTAAAAAAAATATTACTTTTTATGTTATTGTGCATATTCCCAGCGACAAACAGAAATAACTATTCACCCCTTAACTGAATTGAATGATGAAATAATGCCATCTTCAAATAATTAGGAAAGTTTATCAGATGTAGTTATGTTAATCTTTGGGTTTGAATGCATCCAGCCCTTTAGAAGTTATAATTCTGGAACATCTAGTTTAGTTTACAATAAGAATCCAAGATTGACGGGTAATGAATTCTTTGAAGTTCACCTGTTCAATACTTAGGTCATCAAGGTTGTTATCTATGTGAGAAGTAGAAAGAGAACTTTGCTTCCCCCCTCTTCCCATAGGTGGAAATGTCTGCAAAATAGATATCACAGCAAACCTTTACAAATTGGATTGTGAACTCCTACAGGTAAAAAAATATTCCTCCCTACCTCTAAGCATCTAATCACCGCCGGATTAATCCCAGCTAGCATTTCCCGCCCGAATTCCTCATCGGTCTTCCATGCAAACTCATCAACTAAGGTAACAAATATGAATTCGCTCAGTAAAAAATATATTATATATATTTCGGGCGGACAACCGGTTAAATGATTCTTGTCAATCTTTGTGGAGCCTTCTAAAATAAAATTGTCCTCAATAGTTGATTTCATCTTGGTGAAAAAGACTCGGATGATGACGATGGATAAAATTTGAATAAATACAAGGTAGTTATACCTGTGTATTATTCAGATTTTATTCTATTGATAGGCCTCACCACTTTAATGTGTACATAGGTGGGAGTACATTAATTTTACCTTAGCCCTTGTTTGATAACGGGGAAACTGACCCCGCATGTCCGATTTTCACTGAAACAGTGAAAAACTCATGTTTGATAATGTGGACGGCTAGATATGTGGACGCGCGTTTCTTTAAAATCAGCGAAAAGTGCATCCGAGCCAAACCCTCCAATGCACGTAACACATTTCAATGAAAGCCATAATATCCACAGAATTCAGGTACTTGTTATCAAACATGAAGCATGATGGTTGTTTCCATGGATCTCTAGATCTAAGGAAACAGCCATCCTGAGGTTTTCCAGATACATGTTATCAAACATGGGCTTAACTCCACCTTATTTCACGGTTTCAGAGGAAGGTTTTATATATACAGTACCAAACAAATCAAAACAAGCTAAAAATTCTGAGCAAATCTTGAAGATAAATGAAGCTTACCAGCGATAACCTGTGGCACGGGAAACTTTAGCGGGTTGTCCTTGATTGTCCGGATGACCTCCTTGAAGAGCTCCTCTGGAAGAAAATCTTTAAGCCTCTCCATCACCATGCTCTCTAGGACGCAGATACGGTTGTTGGAGTAAAGGTCTTTTATCATTTGATCGAACGATTCGAAGCTACCAAGGTCTCCTTGGAACAATGACTTCACCTCTGGGATCACAAAGTGGACGACTGCTTGGATGGCGTTCGATATGAACTCTGAGAGCTTGCTTGGGCTGAAACGCTCGTCAGGCGGAACATAGAAATCCAAGTTGATAATCTTGTGTCGGGTCTCAGTCATCCGATCTTCAGTTGAGCAGGGTTGGAGTGTGAGCTTAGCAAATGGCAATATTTGTAAATTTTCACAGGATATTTACTTTTGTTGTGTTATTACTTAAAAAGGAAACTATCTTGAGGGGATTTGGATGGCTCCTGCCTTATTTAGGTGGTAGAAACGTAATATCAAACAAGAATAAATAAAGTTGCAAAGAGCTTATGCCCTCTTGAATTTAGGTTACTAAGAGGAAATGTGTGGCTATTTAAGTTAAAACAAGAGGACTGCTATTTCAACAGGCCATATACATGTGGGCAAAAAATTGTTATGCCCACATGCCGTGTGGGCAAAATGTTAACCACACATTGCAGGAGCCATGCATCATGCTTCATGCATGAAGGATGAGCTAACCTCCTTGGTGTCAGTCCCATACATTGGATGCGATGCATGATTCCTGCAGTGTGTGGCCAGCTATTTGGAAGAACATTGCTTAAACAAGGAATGCATACCTTTTTCACTAAGAGGTCTCCCTGTTCGGCCCCTGCGAGGGTATGGGTATGCCTTGGATCCCCCTAATATTGGTCGGATATGATGTATGCCTTTATCAGGGTCTCCAAGATCATTGTACCGATCATAGTCGTATATACGTTCCCATTCCTTCCTCTCCCCTCTCCCATTTCCTCTCAAGCTCACAAACTCCTCCTGTCGTAGTTGTCGTAGAGCTAGTGGTGTCTGGCTCGGTAGATAGCTCTATAGACCATCTCACAAGTTAAGCATTCCGGAATTAGTGGACTAAGGATTTGATCATAATTTAGGAAAAACCCAAAAAATTATTTAAGAGCTCAAAGATTCAGAATAGAAAAGGATACTGCCAAAAAAACTTGCTGAATATACATGTGAAGGCATGTGAAACAAGCATGGATAAGGCTAAATATTATCGATAAACACCCCACGAGTATCATTAAAACCCCTCATGTTGAAAACCCTGCAAATGCCCCCTTGTAGTTTCGATTTCCTTGCACAATTACCCCCTTGTGAGGAAGTAAAAGTGATATGTTTTTCAAATAATAGGGGGGCATTTGCAGGGTTTTAAACATGAGGGGGTGAAAGTGATAACAACCAAACTACATGGGGTACTCTTATGTGTAATTTATCTTTGAATAAAATATGAGAATTTCATGAAAAGGACATGAATAAATCATTTATGCTTAACGAAATCCATCCTTTCTTGAGTAACATGTGTAACATAAAAGAATAATTCAGAGGATCACTTAGCTAATGAAATATATGGTAATCACTCAAGAAGTATTCAATAATCCCACTTTGTTGTAGATGCATACATCAATCAAACATAATATTATGGCAATGAATTTAAGCAATCTTTCTCCAACGAAAAAAAAAAAAATCACCTACCCTTTATTAGTTCGAAGCAGGAAGTTATAAATCCCAACCCACAATTATTAATAAAATTATAATGATTATAAAAGTTTCAAACAAATACTATATTATGGAATGTGATTGGTTTAATACATGGAGATTATGGATCAGCCCTCCAGATAGAGTTTTGATCATCAGCTCTTGACTTATAATTGATTTATAATTTCATTGCCAAATACCTCTTAATTACATATTCAATTTACAAAATTTAATACGTGAATAAATGCAAAATTTGACGCATGGAGTCCAAATTGATCATCGGGTTTCACGATTAGGGCCTAGATGCATTCCATTGCGGAACCCAAGAGAGCATATCAAATCCATGCTTACTCGGGCTTTAAAGAAAACACTTGGCATGCAAAGCAGCGGCAGAGCTGGAGGCTCACCGTGTTTGAGAAGAACAAGCGATCCTCATTGGTCTTCTTTGCCGGATAAACCCACGAGTGGCAATCGAAGTGGACGCGCCGGCCGCCGGCCACCTCCAGCGTCACGGACATCAGAAAGAATTCGTGCTGTTCCCCATTCTTCACGGCGAGCGCCCCCGGAACTCCGAACTCCGGCTCGAGCACGAAGGAGAGTCGGTACGTCACCGTCTCGACCTCACCGTGCTTCGTGTGCTTGCCATTCCGAAGGCTCGCCTCCTCACAAAGCTTCCCTCTCCCTGTCTCTTTTGTGCAAGGAAACAAAGAAACAAGACGAATTTTATCCTAAGGTCCCTGAATTTTTTCATAAACCCGAAAGTATCCTCCCTTGCTCTCTTCTCCCGTCTCTCTCGAGCGCGGCCTGTTCACTCACCGCCGCCGCCGCCGCCGCCGCCGCCGCCCCGGTCCCTGGTCCAACAAACCTCGAGCTGGAGCTGCTCGTTACTCGCCGCCGCCGCCAGCAACGGCTAGCAGCGGAAACGAGCGGGTACGGTTAGGATTCGATTTAGGTAGGGCTGGCAATTCTGGACCCGACACGAAGTTAGCGGGTCTGGGTCTGGGTTAAATGGGTTCGGGTCGAAAACGGTAGGCCCGTTTAAAAAACGGGTCGGGCCTGGGTTTAGGGTCTGGAACGGTAGACCCGAGAAGACCCGTTTAAAATTCAACGGGTCGTGTCGGGTCGGGTCGGTTGGGTCTACCCGTAATCCGATACTGTAGTATGTAGTACCAACGAATCTTACCGGGTCAGGTCGGGTCGAGTCGGATTGGGTCGGATCGGGTCAACTGAATAGACCCGTGTGGTAAACGGGTCTAACGGGTCTTATCGAGTCTACCCGTTTATAAGCGGGTCGGGTACGGGTTTAGGGTCTAGACATGATTAGTTAAACGGGTCGGGTCGGGTCTAGGGGTTTTTGACACGACCCGAAACTATACACAACACGAACCTGACCCGACATGACCCATTGCCACCCCTAGATTTAGGGTTCCGTTAGGGTTCTTTTTAGATCACAGATCTAGGGTTCATCCCATGGCCCATAGATCTTGGGTTTAGTTTTAGGTTTAGATTCGGTTCGGCGGCGGCGAGTAATTTGGTGGTTCGGTTCGGCGGCGGCGAGCAATTCGGTGATTCGGTTTGGTGGTTCACTGGTTCGGTGGCATTACAAAATAAAATTTAAAATGTTATGGAGGACATTCTTGTCCACAGTATTTCAAAGTCCTTCAACTTAACTTATCTCTTTGTCAGGGACAAATTACTAAGTCCCCTTATATACTTTGAAAGAGACCTAACGGTCAGTACAATGAGTACATCACCTATTAATTAGTGCATAAGCACAAGATAGATCAAGGATCGAAAACTTGGCACAAACAAAAACGAGAGAAAAATGTCCTGATTTTTAATTACCTCACAGGCTCAAAGGTTTCGTGAGTTGCCACTAGGAGTATCTCTAGGTGCCTCCATTAAGGATTCGCCTTTAAGAAACATTTTCGCCACGCCAGCCAAACAAGAGAGTGGGATTTTTTTCGGCCTCCCTCCCCAGTCCCTATATGTAAATTGTCATTATTTCTCATATTTATCGGGTGTTGGAATTGCCTTTGATCAACGACTCTACTAGCTTCTGCAGCGTCACATGGGTGGTGTTGACATGTGGGACCCAACCGAGCGAGCGAAGAAACCTCACTCGCTTGATGGAGCTAGAACCAATTCACTGGGTAGAGGGAGCGGCTAAGCGAGTCTGTTAGACTTCATTTATGTTGCTTCACTCATTCAAACAGGCGAACGGTGGGGGCTAAGGACGCTCCTTGGGGTTGGGGATGCTCTAAGATGAGAGAAAGTCCCGCCTCAACAGAGCGGGAGAAAATATCCCGGATCATCACTTATTCGAACCTTGACCAAGGTCACGGGTTGCATATGTCTTACCAACTGAGCTATCAATTGGAGACATAAATTGGGTATAATTGATGGCCAACAGATAAAACCGCTAATTTTAGGGAGTGTCTCTTATAATGAAGACCATGGGTAGGGCTGGCAATTTCGGACCCGACACGGCAGACCCGACATGGCAGACCCGACATGACCCAACACAAAGTTAGCGGGTCTAGGTCAGGACTAAACGGGTTCGGATCATAAACGGGTCGACACGATAGACCCGTTTAATAAACGGGTTGGGTCCGGGTTTAGGGTCCGGACACAATAGACCCAGGAAGACCCGTTTAAAATTCAACGGGTCGTGTAAGGTCGGGTCGGGTCGGGTCTACCCTCAATCCGATACTGTAATATATAGTATCAGCGGGTCCATCGGATTAGGTCGGGTCGGGTCGAGTCGGATTGGGTCGGATCGGGTCAACTGAATAAACCCATGTGGTAAACGGGTCTTATCGGGTCTACTCATTTATAAACGGGTCGGGTACGGGTTTAGGATCTAGACACGATCAGTTAAACGGGTCGGGTCCAGTTCTAGGGTATTTGGACACAACCCGAAGCTAGACCCGAGACGAACCCGACCCGACACGACCCATTGCCACCCTAACCATGGGGTTGTTTAAGTTGTATTTGTGTCTATGTTTACGTACCAACATCAACATGGGTGCTGCTGAATAGCCGGACGGTGGTCAGTTTTCCGGGGCGCGATCTGCCGGGGATCCGGGAGACGACGACGAGCCCCTTGGCGACGGCGATGGGACGGGATGGGTGGGTTGCGAGAAGGCTCAGGCGGCGGCGGCTGGAGTCGAGAAAGCCATGGAGTCTGGCACAGCAATCTTGCTGCATGTTTGGCTATCTTTGGATCTGTGTCAAGAACTTTGAGGTCCCTTTGCCCACCTATGAAGTCGGATTGTGGCATTATATATAGGAGGAGGATGTGGGGTCAGCATGAGAGAATGTTTGTGCATGAAGGAAAAGTGGGGACGATGGAAGGTTAAAGGGTATGGGGGAGAAGTGTTCTGCCTTGTGCTTTACCCTTGCATCTGATTCCATTACTCGGGCCCCGGAACTGGAGTGGGCTGCATGAAGCGATGATATGCATGCTTTGACGATCAAGATCCAATGATCAATTGTCAATAGCCAATAGCTAAGACTCCTGAGGCAGTGATATCAAGATGGGTAAGATAAGGTTAGGTGTCAAAGACTAGTTAGCCCCCCACATCGCTTGGAGAGAAAGAGATCATGAGCTATTTATATAATTTTCCCTCCCAAATACAGAAGATCGATGTGTTTTAAAACCGTATGTAGGTACGGAACCGGTAAAAACTCTGTAGGTAAGCGTGCTCGGACGAGAGTAGCACTAGGATGGGTGGTCTTCTGGGAACTTCTCTTGTGTTTATGAGGCGGATGTTACAAAATGGTATCTGAGTCGGTTCTCCCAGCAATGGGGGGTCTAACCCTACACGTACGTGGACGTGTAGCCCTTAAGGGAGGTGGATTAGGACGACCAAGATCCAATGAACAATTGCCAATATCCAAGACTTCTGAGACTGTGATGCCAAAATGGATGAGTTGAGGTATATATCTAAGGCAACGAGTTAGCCCCACATTATCTGGAGAGAAAGATCATGAGCTACTTATATAATTTCTCTTCCCAAACATAGAAGATGTGTTTTAAAATCGTGCACAGCTATGGATCCCATAAGAACTCCGTAGTTAAGCGGGAACTTTCCATACGGGCACGTGCAAAGCGGATAAAATATTGTGTATTTGGGACGGATGTTACACATGCAGTGGCCAAAGTCCTACAATTCTCTCTCTCTCTCTCTCTCTCTCTCTCTCTCTCTCTCTCTCTCTCTCTCTCTCTCTCTCTCTCTCTCTCTCTCTCTCTCCCCCTAGGGTTATTGGTGACATGGTATCAAAGTTTGATTTGCTCCTAGAGGTCTCCCAATTGTACCTTGCCACGTACGTGTGCCTTGTGTGTGCGCGCGCGCACGGGGGGGGCTGAGATGGTCCACTGGTAATATTCCCACATCAGTATGGGGAGCGAGATTGAGCCGCTACATATACCTAATGTGCTCTCCTTCCTTCAAGTGATAGGCCTTTTGGAGCTCTCTAAATGTTATTACAGTGCTAATTGAATTTAAATACATGTCATCTCAAATTCATAACTCGGATGGTAGGACATATATATATATATATCAACCGTGCCCTTGGTTATGGGTCCAAATCCCAGGCTTTGTGGTAAGGTATCGAGGCACTCTGGATAATCAAGTGGCCGATATTTCCTTTTGTCATAATTATGAGTCTCCTCTCACAATAATGATGAGCTTTCCTTTCCTGTGGGGTCAATCAAACTGGCTGCATTTCCCCCTCGCTTTTGTGGCGAGTTTCAAACCTTGGAATATCTTGTGCCGGAGCCATGGACGATCCTGAGCATGGGCGTCGTGGTGCATGGCATCCGCCGGGTGCAACTGGAAGTAGGGCTGTTCAAAAAACCGACCGGACTGAAAAACCAAACCAAACCGAGCCAAAAAACCAATTAATGGTCGTTTTTTAGATGTAATAATCGGGTTCGGTTTTGGAATGTAAAAAAGATCGGCGTACGGTTCCAGTTTCGGTTTCGGTTTCATGAAAAAAAAACTGTTTCACACTGAACAGAACCGAATATGTTTACTATAAACATGTTCTATTATTGACCAATATGATAATCAACATACTATGAATAAAGACTTGATTTAGTGCAGAATTTTGAGATATATAAAAAAATATCATAGCTAATGCTAATTGTTATGGGCATAATTTTGAAACAACTTTGAATGGTGAACACTATTTGGAAGGTCATGGATGGGAAAACAATCTCATTAAAAATGATTAGTTCATATCGCATATTTAAAACAAATCCGAACAAACCGATCGAACCGGACCGACTTGGGATCGGTCGGCTCAACAATAGATCTATCGAAGTTAGTTCAGTTTCAGTTCTGTCGAACTCAAAACCGACATGATCGATTCGGTGGCAAATAGTCTCTTAAAACCAACCAAATCGAACAATGAACAGCCCTAATCGGAAGCTTCGTACCACAGATCGAAAAACCAGGAGCCCATGGAGATCACGCCATAAAACCGGCACAAAGAATATAGGACAATCAGCAATAGAACAAACACAGAATATCACCGACAACAGGAATTGGATTATCATCTATCAAAGATACACAAGCGGTGGGTCACCGTTTGTCGTGCCCCCGCAAAATCGTCTTTGATCCCTCTCACTGAACACCCATGAAGTAGAGGACACCCACCCAAGAGATATAAAGATATACCAGAGCATATGTCAAGAGATGAAAGCGCCCAAAATAGAAGGCGAGTTAGACACCGAAGAACCTGGATGATGATATGCACATTGTATCCTCATCCTCCATTTTCTTTCTTCCTCTTTATATCGTATCCCTCTTCCCTTCTCCTCTCTCTTCTCTCTTCGCAGCAATCCCTAGACCAGGCTTTTCGTCTCTCCCAGTCCTTCCATCCGCTCTCTTAACCATCTACCAAGAATCCACACTCCACCGTATCACCATCGCCATGAGCCTTCAAGAGCCCGGGGGGAGCGCCACCCCCCACCCCCCCTTCTTCTCCAGCGAATCTTCCTTCTCGTAAACGATCTTGATCCACACCGAACTACACCACGTGCAGCTCCACCGAACTACACCATGCATAGATCTACCTACAAGTCGTACGTGTGCACAACCTGGACAAGTTATGAGCACGATCTACCTACAAGTCGTGCACACGATCTCTTGACAAATCGATCCTCCTTCCTTGGATGTGTGCTTGGGTTTCATTGGTTCAAACCCAACACTGCAACTGACCTCCGAGAAAAATGGTCCATGGCAAAAAGAAAGCAAGTGGTGAGATTCCCGGTAACAACGAATAGTCCCACATCACCTAGGGGTGGGGCTTTCCTATTTAGTCCCATTTCGGTAATGGAAGCGGGTTTGCGTTGCTTATAAATTCCGTTGTGCACTCTTCCCGCCAAGAGGTTAGCCTTTTGGAGTAAGTTGGGGATTTCAACTTGGTATCAAAGCTAGGCCAACTCCGGGAACTCCGCCCGATTGTGGGGGCCCCACCCGTTTATTTGTTGTCCACGCGAGGGGGCATGTTGACGTCTTTCGACCCTCATTTTGTTTTGATTCTGGACATAACCAAAATGTTTCAGAGAAATTTTGATAGTTCGATCGAAATTTCAAACCATGACCACCCTGCTCTATCGGCACTCTGCAGAGGCTGGGCTCGAGCACCCACTACCTCAAGATCGTCCCCTCCTCCATCATTGCTGATGACTTGAGCACCACCGAGGCACCGTAAGAGCCTCCCCAGGTGGCCATGCCTTCCCTCGACCTCACCGGAGTTCCCCAACACCCTTCTTTCACTACAACAGATCTGATCTTCTGCGGCGGCGGAATCGGCGGCCATCTCCTCTCTGCCACAGATGAAGGTGGAATCGGCGGTCATCTCGGCTCTGCCGCAGAGGAGGATGGGAATCCAGCGGCCATCTTCAAATCGCCTCAAATGGAGATGGAATTCGGCCCCAATCTTTGCTTCACCACATGGAATTCGGCCCCAATCTTTGCTTCGCCGCAATTGGAGGATGAATTCGGCAGGTAGCTGTGCTCCGCCGCAAAAGAAGGTGGACTCGGCGGGCAGTTGCGCTCCGCCGCAAATCCAATCCAGGCCACCAGATATGGCAGTTTTGGCCGTCGATTTCTTCCACGAACAACCCGCGCAAAATTTTGCAAAAATGGTAAAAAAATTTCCATACGCTCGCGCGCGATCATCCACGAACTGCACACGATATCCATCGTCTACATCGATCGATATACAGGTATGCCAAAACCCTAGCTACAAAATTCCTCTGCCATCCCTCATCCATAATATGTCCTATAATCGCCATCCCTCATCGACAATCTATCCCAGCCGCCGACAATCTGTACGGATCCGCGCGATCATCGACAATCTGTCCATAAGTAATTTTTCCTTTCTGTTATCTTTTCTCATTCTGAATTTGAATTAGAGTGAACTGCATCTTTGCATAGGCGACGATTACTATACCTCACCATCTCCCTCGGTAATTTGAAATAAACATTCACACATGCTTATTAATTAATCGTTGTTATTTCAAGGTCGTCAATCTATTCACCAGTCTAGCGCTGTCCTTTGTTATCATGTACTTTTTTTTCGTGCTTATTTTCATTGCTCTTTTATGAACAGAGTAAGGTGGGGCTGTCGATGTTAGTGCAGAATTCTTTTGCTTATTTTCAGATCAGGTGTTGCGTTTACGATTGACCCAGCTGTTTAAGTTTGTTGCTACATAGTTGTGCTACTGTTCCACCTAAAATTATTGTTATATTATTACTCTCATTCTATCATCTTAAATGAATGTCTGAATAATTTTCCTTCAATGTTTAGCCTTCTGGATAATTGTGCTTTGCGTTGAGTTGAAATTTATTCTCACAATTTTAAGAGCCATCTTAAAACTCCGAGAATAATAGGGAGGGCTGCTTTGAGTTGCTTAACAAATTACTTCTTTGTTCCTTATTTACTACGTGCACATGGCCTGTTTAGTTGAAATTTATTCTCACAATTTTAAGAGCCATGATTGAGTTTATGACATTAGATCAAGTACAGATTGCTTGCATACATATTCTTCCTCAATTTGTGCCTGTTAGGAGGTTTTTGAATTGAATTGTATTATTTTTGCACATGTGCTCATGACAGAAACTGTACTAGGTGTAAAGCAAATTTAAAAGGTGTTGATCAATACACATGTAGAAGTAGAACACTAGAATGATTTTGTTTTGATTGAATGGAAATATAAAAAAAATTCCAAGTGAGGGGAGAAATTAAAAATTGAACACGAAATGAGTATAAATACTTGGAATAAGGAGTACAAGTGCTTGACATTATGTATTATATGGACAAAACTATATTTGAGTTCCCTATATTGGAAATTCAGAGATTTGTTTAGGTGTACGAAATGACACATATAATCTAGTGTAAAACCTACCCAGTGTATGTTAGTTCACTTATATTAGTATATTCAATTGTAATATATCTATTGAAGGTGTTAATTGTTCTAGACCTACTTCAAGCTATTTATATCTATGTCCACCTGTCATATGTTCCGAGATCTAAGTTTTATTTAGCTATGTGACTTAGACAAGTTGTGTTTTTTAAAATTTTTCATAAAAACTTGTCTTTGCACTGATACAATGCATGCATGCTTATTTTCTTTACACATAGTATCATGTATTATACATTTATACTACATCACATATTCTCTCACTGGTCCTTAGCAATTGTTGTATATTTTGTGGAAAGTGTTGGTTTTGAATTTTGAATTCAAATATTTTTGAATGTTTTTATCTCTCATTCTGTTTGCCGGGTTTTGTGGGAACGGGTGTAACGGAGAGCAGATCAGTTGAGATGAGATCATGGGTTAGTTGAGAGGTTAGATGAGATCATGGGGTTTGTTGAGATGTTAGAGGAGATCATGGGTTCTGTTGTCAGCACCGGCTTTAAATACAGAGCTTTTGGAACCCATGCTGCAGATCTCTTCATCTCTCATTCTCACAACTTCATTCTCTCTTTCTCTCTCTCTCTCTCAAAAACTCTAGTGGTGGACGTGAGAGTCCAGCACCCCTTCGATCCCCTTCGCTAAGGTGACGTTGCTTGCTTCACTCGGAGGTGGAGTGCTAAAGCTTCTCTTTGAAACTGAGGTATTCGTCTTGAAGCCGACAAGCCGCTATTTGGAGGAGCTACAAGGGGTCGTGATCGGTTCATCATCCATCAAAGCTTTCCTTCATCAAATCAGATTTTGATATTAATTTTTGGAGTTCCCTGAGAGTTCCTACGAGCTCTCCTTGGTGCGGAGAAGCTTGAAGTCGTTGTACCCTGGGGGCTTATCGTCGGAGGCCGGGAGCACCATCCTACGGCGGTGATCTAGTTTTCAGGGCATTGTGCAAGCACAAGCCTCGGCTCATTTCTTTCGATAAGTCTTTTATTCTCCTTATTTTCTTTCCCTTATTTTGCATCTCTGTAGAAAGCCTTAGCTTCCCATCCTTAGCTAGTTAACTCTCCTTGATCCATTGCATGCTAATAGAATAGAACTCTATTTACCCAACAATCTGAAAACTAGATCTTATTTATGTGTTCTATTCTCTTTTATTCCGATTAGATCTAGTCCATATTCGAGAGTGTTTAGATCTAGTCTCTTGTCACCTGTTAGGTTTTCTTTGAAATTTCTTAAGTTTGACGGTGTCAAGGAAAGCTTGACAAACCGGCATTAAATTGCCCTAGGAAGCTTGGTATTTAAGCGAGCCAAGTGCTCCACCTCCTTCCTGGAGCTGACCTGGCCGTCAAACTTTTGAAAAGTCAAAAGGGATTCTTCTTAGATGACTTCTGAGATGGAGAGGAAACCTAGCAAGTCTAGCGAGAAGCCTGAACCTTTCGACGGTAAGAACTTTAAGCGATGGCAGATGAAACTTCGGTTCTATCTGATTGTTCTTAAGGTTGTCGATCTCATTAGCTTAGAGAAGCCTAATCTTTCTACTGAATCGGATGGTTCCTCGAACCAGTCCGATATAGACTCCTGGGAGAGGCAGGACTACCTGTGTAGGAATTATATCCTTAACTGTCTAGTTCCCGACCTTTATGATGTGTACTTCACCTGCAAGTCCGCCAAGGATCTGTGGAACTCCTTAGAGAAGAAGTATGCCACAGAGGATGCCGGTTCAAAGAAGTTTGTGGTCGGGAAGCTCCTGGAGTTCAAAATGGAAGATGGGAAGTCTGTGGTCTCCCAACTAGAGGAGATACAGATTACCATCCATGAGGTCCTCGCAGAGGGCTACAATATCTGCGAGGGATTCCAAGTGGCAACTATCATCGAGAAGTTGCCTCCCTTGTGGAAGGAGTACAAGAACAGTTTGAAGCACAAGAGGAAGGAGATGACCCTAGAAGACCTCGTTGTCCGAATCCGTATAGAGGAGGACAACCGAGAGTCGGAGCAAAGGGAGCGAGCCTATATGATAAAGGGCAAGGCCAACCTCGTGGAGGGAAAGTCTTCCAATAAGAAGGTTCAAGCTCCCAAGCCATTTGAGAAGAACAAACAATCCAAACCCCAGTTCAAAAAGAAGCCGAAGGAAGACTGCTTCGTTTGCGGCAAGCCAGGTCACCTGGCTAGGAAGTGCCGCTTCAATGCAGCTAATCGGCCGAAAAACAAGTCCGAGGCGAACGTGGCCCAGAGCGGCTACTTCTCGGCAGTGGTGACGGAGGTCAACCTAGTCAGCAACCTTGCAGACTGGTGGGTGGATACGGGAGCTACCCGGCATATCTGCGGGTCGAAGAGCTCATTTTCTACTTACACATCTACGGCAAAGGGAGAATCGTTGTACATGGGGAACTCCTCGGTTGCTCGAGTCGCTGGAAAAGGGAACGTGATACTGAAGCTCACCTCCGAAAATCTTCTGACTCTGAAGGAGGTTTGCACGTCCCAGACATCCGGAAGAATCTGGTCTCCGGAGCGATGCTGAGCAAGAAGGGTTACAAGCTTGTATTTGAGTCGGACAAATTTGTCCTGACTAAGGGAGGGTCTTTCGTGGGAAAGGGTTACCTTGATGAGGGCTTATTTAAGTTGAATGTAACCTCTTTCGTTAATGATAATAAAGCTTCATCTTCTGCTTATTTATCTGAGTCTTTTGATCTGTGGCATGCTAGACTAGGACACGTTAACTCTAAATCACTTAGAAGGTTAGTTAACTTAGGTAGCGTACCTAAATGTATTCCATTCTTGGATGGAAAGTGTGGCATATGCATAGAGGCAAAATATGACAAGAAACCTTTTAAGAATATAGAGCGTAGCCTAGAAACCCTAGACTTAATCCACTCAGACGTGTGCGACCTTAAGGGTTACACTACGAGAGGAGGGAACAAATATTTCATCACTTTTATCGATGATTGTTCTCGACATTGTTCAATATTTCTCCTTAAGAGTAAGGACGAGAGTTTGACCAAGTTTATATCCTACAAGTCTGAGATGGAAAATCAGTTAGGGAAGAGGATCAAAGTCCTTAGGTCGGACAGAGGGGGTGAATATGAGACCGGAGACTTCACTAAATTTTGTGAAGACAACGGTGTAATTCATCAGACCACTGCTCCATATTCCCCTCAGTCTAATGGAGTAGCTGAGAGGAAGAATAGGACCTTAAAGGACATGGTCAATGCCATGATGATCAGTTCAGGGGTACCTACGAACCTGTGGGGGGAGGCTGTACTTTCTGCAGCATATATTCTAAATAGGATCCCATTTAAGGAATCTGAGCGGACACCGTATGAGATCTTGAGAGGTAGGAAGCCTTCCTATAAACACCTTAACGTGTGGGGGTGTCTTGCGAAGGCATCCATACCTAACCCCAAGAGGACCAAGTTAGGTCCTAAAATAGTTGATTCTGTGTTCATAGGATATGCCCATAATAGCAGTGCATATAGGTTTTTAGTAATCCACTCTAAGAGCCCATATATAGATGATAATACCATCATCGAGACTAGGGATGCTGAGTTCTTTGAAGACCGGTTTCCTTATAAAGATAGGTCTGAGAGGCCTCAGGAGTCCAGCACGCTCGAGAGGTCTGTTCCTAGGTGTAGGATCGACTCTTCAGACGAGGAAGAGAACGAACCTAGAAGGAGCAAACGAGCTAGGACTGGTACTTCTTTTGGGCCTGACTTTATCACTTATCTAGTGGAAGATGATCCAACTACTTATGTTGAAGCCATGACCTCAGCTGACTCCATCTTTTGGAAGGAAGCTGTAAACAGTGAACTTGAATCCATAACATCCAACGACACCTGGGAGTTAGTGGAGCTTCCTCCTGGTTGCAAAACTGTTGGGTGTAAATGGATATTCAAGAAGAAGCTTAGGGCAGATGGATCTATAGAGAGATATAAGGCGAGGTTAGTAGCAAAGGGCTATAGGCAACGAGAGGGAGTGGACTTCTTTGACACTTACTCTCCTGTGACCCGGATTACATCCATTAGGGTGCTTATAGCCATAGCCGCTATCCATAGCCTTGTGATTCACCAGATGGATGTAAAGACTGCATTCCTGAATGGTGAATTAGAGGAAGAGATCTATATGGATCAGCCAGAAGGCTTCGTAGTGCAAGGTTTAGAGCAGAAGGTTTGTAGACTAAAGAAATCTCTTTATGGTCTCAAACAGGCTCCAAAGCAGTGGCACGAAAAGTTTGACCAAGTATTGACTTCGAGTGGGTTCTCGATTAATGAATCAGATAAGTGCATCTACACTAAGGTCAATGGTCAGACATGCGTGATCATATGCCTTTATGTAGATGACATGTTGATCTTTGGAACCAACTTGGAAGTTGTGGTGAAAACCAAAAATCTTCTAAGTAGGCACTTTGATATGAAGGACTTAGGAGCTGCAGATGTCATTTTAGGAATCAAAATTTTGAAAGATTCCAATGGCATAGCTCTATCACAGTCCCACTATATAGAGAAGGTGCTTAGGAAGTTTGGTCAGTTTGACTGTAGACCTGCCAGAACGTCATATGATCCTTCAATACACTTGAAGAAGAACATAGGGTTAAGTGTATCACAAGTTGAGTATTCAAGGGTAATTGGCAGTCTTATGTATATCATGAACTGCACGAGACTAGATATTGCCTATGCGATAGGCAGACTCAGTAGATACACTATTAACCCTAATAAGGAGCATTGGGATGCTCTAATTCGAGTTCTGAGGTACCTAAAACATACCTTGGATTATGGCATTTTCTTTGGTAGGTATCCTGCTGTCCTAGAGGGGTACAGCGATACTAATTGGATTGCGGACTCTTCGGAAACCAAATCCACTAGCGGGTACGTGTTTACCCTTGGAGGAGGTGCAGTTTCTTGGAAGTCATCCAAGCAAACCTGCATAGCCCGATCCACTATGGAATCGGAGTTCATAACCCTAGATAAGACTAGTGAGGAGGGTGAATGGCTAAAGAACTTTCTTATAGATATTCCTTTATGGCCAAAACCTATTCCTGCTGTTCTTATTCACTGTGATAGCCAAGTAGCTATAATGAGGGCCAAGAACAATTCCTATAATGGAAAGTCTCGATATATTCGTCGTAGACATAAATCTGTGCGACAGATGATAAAAGAAGGGGTAATTGTCATTGACTATATAAGGTCAAAAGACAACTTAGCAGATCCCTTAACTAAGGGACTAGCTAGAGAGCTAGTTCTAAATACATCGAGGGGGATGGGGCTGAGGCCTAAGAATTAATAAGTTTCTGATAACAGTAACCCAACCTTCGTGACTGGAGATCCCAAGAACGAGGTTCAATGGGATAACAAGTTATCCGAGGAACTTGTGGAAGTGCTACCAAGCATATTACCCCTCCCTATGATGTGGTAGTATATTCTGTATCGCTGTGAGGCTGAGTCATAGACTCTTAATGCTATCTATAGCTGGAATACCAGTGGGGTGTATAGATACAGATCACTCTTTATAGATTGCACCTATACGAGTGTGGAAGTGAGGCCGCTTCCTATGAGAATTGGGGCCAATTCTCTAGAGCTAGCGCTTGTTAAAACCGGGGAGAGCTCATGGCCGTGAATGAGCACAACCGAGAGGGGAACTCAATGATGATTTAAGGATGTGTGAGTTGCCTGTTGACTAGGTCTACTATCCAAACTGAGCAGTTCAAGACTTAGGTCACTACTCAGTTAGTAAACCCTACAGACAATCTCTTAACTGCGGTTCAAGTCAAAAGACACCTCAGTGATTGCACATTCCTATGGAACTCCAAATTTTGTTTTGAATTTTTTCTTTTTATTGAGATTTAAAATCATTCATGTGGGGGATTGTTGGTTTTGAATTTTGAATTCAAATATTTTTGAATGTTTTTATCTCTCATTCTGTTTGCCGGGTTTTGTGGAAACGGGTGTAACGGAGAGCAGATCAGTTGAGATGAGATCATGGGTTAGTTGAGAGGTTAGATGAGATCATGGGGTTTGTTGAGATGTTAGAGGAGATCATGGGTTCTGTTGTCAGCACCGGCTTTAAATACAGAGCTTTTGGAACCCATGCTGCAGATCTCTTCATCTCTCATTCTTACAACTTCATTCTCTCTTTCTCTCTCTCTCTCAAAAACTCTAGTAGTAGACGTGAGAGTCCAGCACCCCTTCGATCCCCTTCGCCAAGGTGACGTTGCTTGCTTCACTCAGAGGTGGAGTGCTAAAGCTTCTCTTTGAAGCTGAGGTGTTCGTCTTGAAGCCGACAAGCCGCTATTTGGAGGAGCTACAAGGGGTCGTGATCGGTTCATCATCCATCAAAGCTTTCCTTCATCAAATCAGATTTTGATATTAATTTTTGGAGTTCCCTGAGAGTTCCTACGAGCTCTCCTTGGTGCGGAGAAGTTTGAAGTCGTTGTACCCTGGGGGCTTATCGTCGGAGGCCGGGAGCACCATCCTACAGCGGCGATCTAGTTTTCAGGGCATTGTGCAAGCATAAGCCTCGGCTCATTTCTTTCGATAAGTCTTTTATTCTCCTTCTCTTCTTTCCCTTATTTTGCATCTCTGTAGAAAGCCTTAGCTTCCCATCCTTAGCTAGTTAACTCTCCTTGATCCATTGCATGCTAATAGAATAGAACTCTATTTACCCAACAGAAAGAACTATGGCATTTGGCTCTCAGGTATAAGAACCACGTTTAGTATCATTCGAGCCAAATGCTATAGTCCGGCGCTCTGACCTGAGAGCCTGTTCATCGAATGCAATACAAATCAGGCGGCCTGGCCATTTTTAACCTGTAGCATATCCGGCGGCTTGTTCCCCATTTAACCTGTAGCAAATCCGGCGGCCTGGCCCCCGTTTAACATGTAGCATATCTGGCGGCCTGTCCCCCGTTTAACGTAACCATTTCCGGCGGCTTAGGTATTTGCGACGTACGGGGCTTTATGCGGCCATTATAACCGGCGGCCAAGCCTCGTTTAAACACTAATTCGGCCATCTTTAGCCGCCGGAAAAGGTGCGTTCTGCTGTAGTGTTTTGTCGCTGGAGTACTTCCCCAACATCCTTCCCTCGACCTCGCCGGAGTTCCCCAACCAACCCTCCTCTCCAGTCTCCTCCTCCTTCCTTGCCTCCGTCAACCCCTCACTCAATGCACCTCCATCAACCTCTGCCTAAGCACCCTGCTCCGTCCACCTGTACTCGACCACCCCTCCTTACTATTCTCTTTCCCTTCTCCTCCTCCCTCATCCCTAGCTCCGGCTACCCCCCTCTCACTTACTCCACCCCAGCACCATTACCACAGCTCCTCTCTGATCACTTCCTCCACCCTCTTTTGCTACCCGCCTCCCTCTCCTTCTCCATTCCTAACCAACCTCTCAACCAAACTCCAGCTCACTCCCCTAGCCCGACCAACCTCTCTAACCACTACCATCATCCCCACCACCTCATTAACCCTAGATGCCCCTTCTCCTCCCTCTCTTCCTTCTACCTCCTCCTCTCTGACACCTCCTCCACGTACTCTACTCCTTCCTTCACCCACTCCGCGCACTCCTCCTCCATCTTCTCCAACGTACTCTGGCACCAGCATAACCAGTCAACTCTACATCTCTTCCCTTTCTGAACACAACCGGCCACCAGCTTCTCCTCCACTCCATTTCCTCTTAGGTGGAGCTCTATCGTCGGGTTTCAGTGGAGCCTATATAATCACAGCATGGAAGCTTCAAGTCAACCTTTAGGGCTCTTCAATGGAGATCAAACAGTGAGTGAGTACTTGGGGGTGAAAGACAAAATAAATTATTACTCATAAAAGATCCACATAAATATCTAATCCATAAAACAAGGGTAATATCAAAAGTCGTCCAACTCATCGACGCCAGCTAGTCCCGCCTAATGCCCTTAGACGGCTCGCAGACAAATCGAGGGTGTAACTAAAACTTATTTAAATTTGTTGGTGTAACCCAAATAAAGATAAACTTGGGGGTGAAACACAAAAACATTACCCTAAAAGTAATGCATAAAGCACATAGGGCCAGTTCGGGCAATATCAGGCTCTTGGGGTTCAATTTGGGAAAACCCTCTTACTAATATATGAAAATCCCAAGTATATGGAAGTCCCAAGTAGGGTTACCATCGTTTTGTCAAATGTTACCCATGCCTCACACTCCTCTCTTCTCACCCCCAAAAAAATTATTTTTTCAAAATATCCCCACCATCGTCCACCACCACCTCCCTCCTCTGCCAGTGGTTCCCCGTCGCCCTAGCAACTCCGACCATCGTCCTTTACTGTCGCCGACCTCCAAGGCCGGCCCTAAGCATGGGCGACATGGGCATGCAACCGCCCCGAGCTCTGCAAAATGGGGGGCCTAAAAAATAAATTTTATGTATACTCTAGGACAAATTGGGTACACTTAGCGCCAGGGACTGAGAAAGGGTTCAAAACAGGCCTGTCACACTTGGAAAGTAAACCCCCAATCTCTGGGGTTTGCCTTGTATTTGGGCCAAAAACCCAAAGAAACAGTTGTAGGTTCTCCATGGGGCTCCAGTATGCAAAAGAATTCTAATCGTTACCCATTAAAACTGCTCATTCCCAAAACGGTGAAACGTCAGTGCCGAAAATCTGCACGGTTAACAAAAAAAATCTTGCATTTATCTCTCTAGCGCGATCTTTCACTTTTTCTCTCTTTTGCTCGATGACTGTAATATGTTCTTCGACCATTCAAGGCCCGTCGTCCTCGACTCCTTTGGGTCCTCTCGCTAATGTTCTCCCTCTCACTCTCGTCGTCACACAATGTGACCGCCCATGGACGCCGGACGGACAGTAGACCCACATCCTCTCTTTGTGTGTTTGTGACCGACGACTAGCAACCATCTGTCCATTGCATCATGATTATTACTGGTCTTGCTATAAAGGTGGCAAGACCATGTACATGGGGCGAGTCCACGTGTCACGTGTCAACGAGGATGTCGCTACAAGCTTCTTCGAGTTGTATGGTTGGATTCATTCATGTTTGATGAAAAATTTGGACAATCGAGACCACATGCTGGGAAGAACATATTTTTCAGACTTCCC
>OX393559.1:48900204-49120204 GCA_947650365.1 Chamaelirium japonicum
ATGGATATGCTATCTATAGCAAGATGATCACTCTCATAAAAAATTAGCAAATTCTGTAATTAAAACTTTAGGTGTATCAAATGATAAAAGTTGTATCATCTACCTATTTCAACTGTTAACTTGATGAGCTTATTTGAAATACTTCGAGATTTAAGAACTTGCTTATCTTTTGTGAGGATAATCATCTCAATATAGATATCATCTCCATAAAAAAATAACAAATTTAGAAACCTCTATGTATATTAATAGAAAGAGCATACATTGAAGCCTTCAATGCATGGGCATACAAAGTCACGCTCTTCTCTCTCTCTCTCTCTTTGTCTCTCTCTCTCTCTCCCTCTCTCTCTCTCTCTCTCTCTCTCTCTATATATATATATATATATATATATATATAAAATCCCTCAAGTGAGAATGATCATGTTGTTGCGATCCACTTGGTGCGACCCTAGCGAGTAACATATGCACTGGGACTATTGCAATATATGCAGCATAGCATCGCAACATGAGGATGTTAGCGTGCATGCATCTCCCAGCGACATACAACATATGCAATGAAAGTATAAACATTGGAGCACCGCAATATATATATATGTTAATTAGCGGCAAACATATGTTAGTATGATGCATGCACCACTCAAATAATATATCATAACCATACAAATTAAATCCAACAGCCCACAGGGAGCCAACTTATATTAGTTGTGATATATGCATCAATGCATCACATCCATAAAATTTAAATCGGATGCCCCACAGTACCCGGATCACACTAACTTGGTCGCACCAATAGGATCACACTAGGGGGGGTGTGACTTTGTATGCCCATGCATTGAAGGTTTCAAAATATGCTTCTCTATTAACATACATAGAGATTTCCAATTTTGTTAATTTTTTGTGGAGATGATATTTATGTTGAGATGATCATCTTCACTAAAAATCAACAAGTTCTGAATCCTCTTAGCATTTCAAATAAGCTCACCAAATTAACGGTTGAAATGGACGGCTTATAAAGCTTCTAACATTTTGATGGATCTAGATGTTTCAGAATTTATTGATTTTTGATGTGTATATATATATATATATATATATATATATATATATATATATATATATATATATATGGGGCGGGGAGCCTGCACCCGAGGTGTAGCATCGTTGTTGCACCTCTCGCTTATTTACCTCCCTACATGTTTTGGAATTTGATGAAATTTGGTGAGGGTGTTGTCTAGGGTAAGATGATCATCCTCACCAATTTTCATCAAATTCCAAAACTTCTAGGGGGGTTAAATGGTCAAAGCAAAATTTGCAGATTTTAACGGTGATAAATCTCCTTTTGGTTCATTTGTTTTGCTGATATTGCAGATGGAACACTTAAAGGTGGGCTAAATGACGTCGGTATCAACTATTACAACAAGCTCATCGATGCGTTACTACATAATGGTAAAAGGAAAGAAATGCCCTAAATTCTTATCAATCTTCCTCATGGTCAACCCCAAATTGATGATGATGAATACTAAAAGAAAATTTTCTCCTCATTTTGTAATCAAATCATGATATGTAGTTCATTAACAATGGACATATATATAGGGATAAAACCTTATGCAACACTGTTTCATTGGGATGTTCCTCAAGCTCTTGAAGATGAATATGGAGGCTTCCGAGATAAAAAGATCGTGTAAGCATTTTTCCTCTTTAGTGCATCATTAATTCTAAGATTTATCTTTACCTTCTATTCTTTCCAATTACAGCACCGACTTCAAGGACTATTGTGAAGTATGTTATAAGGCATTTGGAGATAGGGTTAAACATTGGATCACACTAAATGAGCCATGGACATTCAGTACCTTGGGATATGGCATGGGACTTTTTGCCCCTGGACGTTGCACGAACAATATTCCTGAATATTTTTATCTCAATTGTCCAGCGGGCGACTCCTTGACGGAACCATACATTGTCGCTCATAACCTTATTCTAGCCCATGCGGCGGCTGCCAATCTTTACAAAGAAAAGTACCAGGTAATCAAAATTCTCTAAACTCTTGAATATACCTCTAGTTACCAAATTCTCCTTTCTTGAATGAGCATGTGGATTTTTTGTTTTTATTGTTCCCATTTGATTTCAGCAACTCGATCCAATACTTATGGTGTCTACATTCACTAGTACATATATTTAGTTATTTCCATCTTAACTTCTTATACTAAAAGTTTTAACAAAATTATTCTAAAAATTACAGCTTCCCTCATCGAATTTTTAGTGTTTTGATTTTTTGGCTTCTCAAAATTAGCATTAATACGGAACTTAATTGTACTAGCAAAAGCTTAGCTCATGGATTTTTCTATCATTTCCAGATTAAGGGTGCACTTGAAACTTGAAAGGTTGCTTCAACATACAAATCCTGGCCTTCTAGCATTTTCAATCTTGAAAGTGATCGACCTACGTACGGTTGGATGCGCACAATTGACACTTCATATACCGCCGATCATCTTATAATTTTATCTCTGGACATGTTGGATTAAAGTATATATTAGGACACAAACTTCAGAGATCAGAATGTACGTAATTATATTTAAAAGCTAATTATATTTGCGTTCAATAACTCCATTATATTTCTAGCAGAGTGACAATGCAACTCTGTTGGTGAATAAATAGTTAGCGACATTTTATGTCAAGTCTAGTTTCAACTAATGAAAGAAAAACATTGAACTCGATGACTATTTTCTAATTTATAGTTTATTAAGAAACCCAAGTGTATGTTGTATATATATATATATATATATATATATATATATATATATATATATATATATATATATATATATATATATATATATATATATATATATATATATATATATATATATATATATATATATATATTGGGGCATGCTATGCTGTGGCATGCGGTAGTGCGGCCACCGCAGTCGTCTGATGCACGCGCAGCATGCATCACATGCACGCAGCAGTGCATCAGACGACTGCGGCACAGTGCCGCACTTACTGCATGCCGCATTATATATATATATATATATATATATATATATATATATATATATATATATATATATATATATATATATATATATATATATATATATATATATATATAGGGGAATGCTTAGGCACGGTCTGTGGTCCTTGCAGTCTGCGGTCCGCAGCCGTCCGATGCACGAGCCGCGTGCATCCGATGCACGGATTAGTGCATCGGACAGCTACGGACCACGGACCGCAGACCGCACTTAAGCATTCCTCTCTCTCTCTCTCTCTCTCTATATATATATATATATATATATATATATATATATATATATATATATATATATATATATATATATATATATATATATATATATATATATATATATATTGGGTATCGATCCAGTGAGAAATGAGATAACTTTGAGAAACCTATCTAGAGGTTTTAGAATTTGATGAAAATTGGTGGGTATGCTCTCTATGGCAAGTTGATTATTCTCACAAATAATCATCAAATTCTAAAACCTTTAAGGGCATCAAATGTTAGAAGATTTATCGACCATCCATTAAAACTAATAATTTGAATTGTGTATTTGATAACTCTAGAGGTTTTAGAATTTGATGATTTTTTCAGATAATGATCAACTTGCCATAGAGAGCATGCTCACCAATTTTCATCAAATTTTAAGACCTCTAGATAGGTTTCTCAAAGTTATCTCATAGAAGAGTTATCTCACTAGATCGTTATCATATATATATATATATATATATATATATATATATATATATATATATATATATATATATATATATATATATATAAAGATAGAGAGAGAGGAATGCTACAGTGAGCTATGAGCTATGAGCTGCCGGTTTAGAAAGTGAACTGTGGGTATTTTGACCTCCCTAGGAGTTTTGAAATTTGATGAAATTTGGTGAGGGTGTTTTCTAGGGTAAGATGATCGTCCTCACCAATTTTTATCAAATTCCAAAACTTCTTGGGGGGTCAAATAGTCGAAGCAAAATCTGTCGTCCGCAGTCACCATTAAAATCTACAGATTTTTCTTAGACCATTTGACCCCCCTAGAAGTTTTGGAATTTGATAAAAATTGTTGAGGATGATCATCTTACCCTAGACAACACCCTCACCAAATTTGATCAAATTCCAAAACTTCTAGGGGGGTCAAAATACCCACAAATCATTTTCTCCTACCATAGCTCACAGCTCAACGTAACAACCCTCTCTCTCTCTCTCTATCTCTCTCTCTCTCTCTCTCTCTCTCTCTCTCTATATATATATATATATATATATATATATATATATATATATATATATATATATATATATATATATATATATATATATATATATATATATATATATATATATATATCCACTATTATTAAAAAATAGTGTGCTAAATTAAAGTTGATTGATGAGAGGTTATTAATAATATTATCAAGGCCTCTGAATTGGATTTAACACCTGATTGACTTAGCAAGGGATAGGATTCAATAAGTTGTTGATGAGAGGTTATTATATGATCTAGACCTCTGAATCTGGCGTAAACAAAATCACAAATGTTGTAGTTAGGATCTGTAGTCACTCGAAGGCTTAATTGGTTGGCCGACAACGTGCCTAGTTCATAACAAAAAATAAATATTGGTTAAAATTTCAAGGTTAGAATTCAAAACATAGAGCAGATAGTTCAGCCGAGTATTTTCAATGAGCTGAAAATTTTTTAAATAATGAGAAATCATACAAGATAATGGGTTCACATCTAAGGTTTCTAGTAGATTTATATCAAATAGAAAAAGGCTTGCTTCAGTGGCAATCTTGATGTAAATAGAATATAAAAGTATATTAATAGAGAAGATGATCAAATTATTTACTTATATGGTTACTTTATAAATCATATGAAATGTGTGTTTCATCATGTGACACCTTTTGATGGGTATTTATGGTCTCCCGGAAATATCGTCACACAACCAAATGAAAAGTGCATGCAGCTAAGAAACATATATTCACACATAGAGTTTACATGGAAAACCTTTCCAAGACGGGAAAAAAAAAACCACAATGACCATGTAGGTCGGGCCATAGGTGTCAAGCCCTGGATTTTCTCGGCCGCGGAAAACACAAGGTTTGAAAATATTGCCATTTTAAAAAAAAAGTAGAAACAAATAACAATTATCTTAAACATTTTGGAGAGTCTTATATCAACACTAAAACCATGTTTATTATTTTGAAAAACAATGAGCGGGAGAAGAACTTGACTGCTGAAGGTGTCACCCGTGGTGAATGGGAAGCACTCTCCCCAACCAAACATGGACAACAGACACGCATCTTGATCATGCAAGAGTGCTACTCTCACGGGAGCATATAGCTCAGCTCGCAGGGGAGAACCGGACCTCATAATCGCTCAATTGGTCCAAGGTGCTCACACACAAGTTACGCTAAGAGGGCAGATGGTATCAAACGCGTCAGTACATTCCTACTAAAAGAGTACAATTGCATTACAACGTACAAACTACAACAATTACAGGACTCCCAATATACAATATCTACAACTGTACTCGGTTCTCGAATTCACATTGGTGAACAACTACTCCATCTCTATGACTGCTCTAATCTTTAGTATACTCCGCTGCTCCAGCTACAACTCACCAGTTTTTCGCTCCTTCTCCATGTTTGCGAATATCGGTACCTAAGTTGGCATAAACAATGACACAAACCCTGAGTCAATTCGAAAAAAAATGAAGTGATGCAGCAAGAGTCCCTAAAAATATCTTGCACAATTATAAATAAGAATACTTTTGGTGATCAGGAAACACGTGATGTGTTTAATATTACTATATTGCTGGTGCATAGTGTCTATCTGTGCGCGGTGTCTATTTAGGTAGACAATGTCAAGTATGGGTTGATCCCACAGAGACTTGAGTAAAAACTAATTAAATAAAATTTTATCTTAATTATTTTTAGATTTTAGCTCAGAAAGATGATTGATTTGTGAAAAATGATTTGTAAAAATAAATATGAAAAGAAAAACTAAGACGGCTTATAATTGAAGTTAAAATTAATATGGAGAATGTTTCTAAGCCAAAGAATCCACTCATGCAGCGATCTAAACTGCAACCTATATAAGATTTTCAAATACACACAGAGATTCGAAGTCAATCCGTTCCCTGTGGAGGATATTCAATAAAAACCGCAAATATTATAAACTAATGGAACGAACTTTCTTGCTTTGAAGGAATAAGATAAAATATTTCTCTGTAAAATCTGTAGTAATAACAAAGGATAAATCAATGTAACGATTCGCGGTAAAACTCCTAGTAATAATAAGGAAAAAAAATGTGAAGTAATCTGTCACGCCCCAGAAATCTGAAGACTGATTCCTGGGGTATGAGGTGAGAAAAGGAAGCGGGTTATGGGTATGGTTACTTAACTATGCCAATTTAGGATTCTCACTGGGCTCTTTCTACGCTCACACACAAGCAAATGAAAGAAGGGGAAGAAACAAAAGATCAGACTCGACCTTTAAAAGGAGTATCCTTTCAGTACATGCTACCCAACGGGGTCACAACATACTGACAGAATATCCTCTAAAGAAGCACGAGGCTCAAGCCTCCGACGGCGAGCCGAGTATCTCACCCGCTCCTGAACACTCGGTGCATCTTTCTGGAGGTCCTATCTACTGGGCTTGTCAAATTAGGTCACTTATTCGTCTTATATTTTTTTGTGGTGATCTAACCTAGGCTTGGGGCCTTGAGGAGAGGCCTACCCAAAGAAAGTTCAGCTGGCACATTACCACTTATCAAACTAACTAACTAATAGAAACTTATTCCAATCCAATTCGATTACATCCGATAAAAAGGTACCACTACTAAGATTGACATAAATAGAAAAAAATAAGCTGCTACCCTACTGACTGTTGGACTCCTACTGCTGCTCCTGTGCCTCAGCTCCTGCAGAAGAGTCTACTCGTGGGAATGAGTAGCCCCCAAAAATACATTTGGGAGATTAGCCAAATAAATGGCTAGTGACAAGCTAACAATTTTAATAACTAACAACGCCCAAATTTTAAGATAAATTATTGATTAACCTAATTGTCAAGCTATGTTCTCAATCACGTCCTATGTGTCCATGCAATTTCTATATTCACATGCAAATCCTACCGACTAGGTCATCGTGTATACAGTCATACAATTCCAAATTTAATAAGCAAACAATTATACATTCAAACATGAACCCCGGATATTTTGTTCAACCTGCCCCCGGTCGGGCATTACTATCGGGCCTTTTATTTCGATGTAGAGGGCCAGCTCTCTCGCCGTGCATCCACCAACTCCATGCACAATTCACCCAGATGATCATAAGGGGTTTCCCGTCTTTCACGGTGGAGCTCTACCGCCCAACTTGCTTTACTATGGGGACTTCAACTCCCCGGGACAGGGTTGCTAGGCCAATCCCTACTCGAGGGCACCACCTATTGGCTTTACCACAACCCTTGCCCGTGACCCCTAACCTACTTAACTTCGGCTGTACGCGCAAGGTGGTTCACGACCCTTGCGCGCACGGGGTCCCTACCCTCTAACCAGGTAGATTAACAACGATTAACAAACCACATGGCATTAAAGGAAAACTAAACAGTGTTTAATCATTTTCGATGGATTACACCAGGATTCGCACCCACTCACAACCCAGCATCAAAATTAAATATCATAAAGCACTCTCGCCCAAAATCCCTTTACTAGGGTTACCACGCTCCCCTCAGGAGTGTGGTCCCGATAATTCTTTATTTATTTATTTATTCAAATTAAGGGAATACCTATCTATGGTGTCCATGCAAACAATAGAATATTTATTATTAAATTATTAACTTTTTATGCATGCGTCGCCGAACTCGCGACTCCGCATGCAAGGTGGGGTCCACTCGACCACATGTGACGACGTCCGGCGGGACCCGCATGCAGCGTTATGGACACCGACCCTTAATTTCTATATTCACATTATTAATTATTAAAGAAAGCGTGCTGTGTCACCTGGAAAGTGTGCTCGGGCTGATGCTGCTAAGCGCCCTCTGCTCCGCCTCCGACTCGGTCCACGTGCTCACCAACTGCCAAACATACCAGCGGCCTATGGTCATTAAGTGCTACTTAAAATATTACCGGCTTAGGTCTGATTGGTCGAGTCGAGAATTTATACGTCATCGGACGCCGTCTATCAGCACGCAAATTGATGTGCCTAAGGTAGTGTCATCGAACGCCGGTCTACTGGCACGCAAATCGATGTGCCAAGGGTAGCATCATGGTTAGTCGGCGTTGCCGATGCAAAGAATCACACTACAGCTCATATAAGCTATTATGCCTAAACGATCGCATTTACATCGATGCCGCTACTAGCGTGCTGTCGTGCTTTGAGGAGCCTTCAGCATCTTGACCATGGTGACACAGATCAGGTCAAGTCTAGGCAAGGTTTGGAGGTTTGATTCGTTATTTGCCCGAGAAATCATCTGGCTAAGGTACAAAAACACAATTACTACTATAATTAAAACGAGTCGCATGAGCCTGAGCTCGGATTGACGACCGCCATTACGTCTCACCTAGTTGAACTCCGGGACCGGCAAGGTTTCGTATATGGGTCGCTGAGCGGCCCACCGCCATTCATAGCACGATGATTCGTATGCCATATAAAAATAGATGTAATAATGGGGGCATCATCCGCAAACAATGGTCATAGATTGTCTGACCCAAACGACATGGTCGAAGGGTTTTATGACCTCGATGATTGCGATTAAGTCATCTAGGATAGTTGGCATTGCTAACAACAATAGTCTTACTATGGTTCGATTATACCAATTTGAGTAGACGGTCGAAACCGCGTCGAGCACTACTACTAGTATGCCTTTGTGCTCTTTGGCATAAAAAAAAAAAATCGCCGAGCTGGTCTCAACAGGACCAAAGGGAAAACAGGGAAAACGAAGAGGGGCTGACCTGTCGATTGGTTAACATCTGCCGATTGCACAGCCGTCGGCCCGCCGGCTGGTGGCCATGGCTGCGATGAAGGTGAAGGGAAACTAGGGATGGAGTTGGCCGGATCGTGCAACAAGGAGAAGAGAGAGAAGGGGGGTTGGGTTTGGGATTAAAGAGAGATAAAGAGAGAAACAATTAGGGGGTTGGGTTTGGGATTAAAGAGAGATAAAGAGATTAAAGAGAGATAAAGGTGAGAAACGATTACGGGTTTGAGTTTGGGATTAAAGAGAGATAAAGAGGTGTGGGATTTAAGAGAGATAAAGGAATTAAAGAGAGATAAAGAGAGAGAAACAATTAGGGGCCATTTTGGGTTTGGGATTAAAGAGAGATAAAGAGATTAAAGAGAGATAAAGGTGAGAAACGATTACGGGTTTGGGTTTGGGATTAAAGAGAGATAAAGAGGTGTGGGATTTAAAAGAGATAAAGGAATTAAAGAGAGATAAAGAGAGAGAAACAATTAGGGGCCAGGTTGGGTTTGGGATTAAAGAGAGATAAAGAGGTGTGGGATTAAAGAGAGATAAAGGAATTAAAGAGAGATAAAGGTGAGAAACGATTATGGGTTTGGTTATAGATTTAGGTGTTTTTAATTTTTAATTTATTTAATTTATTTTTTTTTTCTTAGCAAACAAGTATAACTCGCAATTAAGCATGGATCGTACTCGAGCTCGCATCGCACCAAGACGGGCCGGTGCACAAACCTTACGAGTCCGACAGACTCGCCTTAAAACCTATTATTTTAATTAATTTTTATTATTATCAAAAACATTCATGCCATGCCTTGTTACACGTGCTCGCATGCTCGTGTAACGATCACCATGCCTCCAGTGTCGCCTAGCGACCCGGACCTGGGGCCCACTGCCCGGTCCAACTCATGTTCAAGCACATACCATCGACAACCATAACTGAAAAAAACAAATCAATCAATTTAGTAATAATAAAACTGGGCTGCCCTGAAATCAAACGTACCGGGTATTACATCCTACCCACCTTATTAAAATTTTTGTCCCGAAAATTAACTAACACTAATCATCGAACAAAGAAGAGTATTGGGACCGCATCGCTGACTCGAGCTCCCATGTAGCCTCCTCCTCACTACAGTGCTGCCACTGCACCTTCACCATGGGGATGGTCTTTGTACGAAGCACTCGATTCTCACTAGCCAAAATCCTGACCGGTCGCTCCTCATAGGATGCATCTGAACTAAGGGTCAGATCCTGCCAATCTAACACGTGTGACGGGTCTGGCTCATACCTCCGAAGCATCGACACGTGAAAGACACCGTGGACGCTAGAGAGCTGCGGGGGCAGTGCCAGACGATATGCCACCTCGCCAACTCTCTCCAAAATCTCGAAGGGACCTATGAACCTCGGAGCCAACTTTCCTTTCTTCCCAAACCTCGTGATGCCTCGCCGAGGGGAAACCTTCAGGAAGACATGGTCTCCGACGGTAAACTCGAGCGGGCGTCGACGCACATCCGCGTAGCTCTTCTGTCGACTCTGCGCCGCTCTAAGTCGCTCTCTAATCAGCTGGATCTTCTCAGTCGTCTCCTGGACAAGCTCTGGCCCCAAGAGACTCCGCTCTCCTACCTCTGCCCAACAAAGAGGTGACCGACATGGCCTCCCGTACAAAGCTTCATAGGGGGCCATGCCGATGCTAGCTTGGTGACTATTATTGTAGGTGAACTCTACAAGAGGTAGGTGCTCCTCCCAACTGCCTCCAAAATCTACTGTGCAAGCCCGCAACATATCCTCCAAAATCTGAATCGTCCGCTCTGACTGGCCATCCGTCTGCGGGTGAAACGCAGTGCTAAAACTGAGCTCCGTCCCCAAAGCTGTCTGCAGGCTCTCCCAAAAGTGAGAAACAAACCGAGGATCTCGATCCGAGACAATGGAAACTGGAACTCCGTGCAGCTTGACAATTTCCCTCACATATAACTTCGCTCGGTCGATAGATGTCATCGTTGTTCGCACCGGAAGAAAGTGTGCCGACTTCGTCAGTCGGTCCACGACCACCCAAATTGAGTCATGTTTGTTCCGGGTCAGAGGCAACCCCGAAACAAAATCCATCGTGATGTGCTCCCATTTCCACTCAGCTACTGGGAGCGGCTGCAGCAATCCAGCCGGTCTCTGGTGCTCAGCCTTGACTTGCTGACAAGTCAAACATCTAGACACAAAGGCGGCCACGTCATGCTTCATGCCCTTCCACCAGAATTGCCTTCTCAAATCATGATACATCTTGGTGCCGCCAGGGTGCACCGAGAATCTGGATCGATGTGCCTCTGACAATACCTCCTCTCGAACCTCTTCATCAGCAGGGAGGCACAACCTCCTCTGGAACCGCAGACCTCCATCAACATCAACTGACCAGTCAGGAACGAGCTCCCCACTGTCACACCGTGCTCTAATCTCCTCTAACTCAGAATCCAACCTTTGTGCTGCAATCACCTTCTGTAGTAGGCTGGGCTGCACTCGTATGGTGCGCAACATGGTATGAGAGGGCTCCCATTGAACCCATAAATCAAAGCCTTCTATCGTGGCCAGAAAATCCTGTCGATCAGTCACCAATCTAGCAAGATGACTATGGGACTTCCGGCTCAATGCATCTGCAACAACATTCGCTTTACCAGGATGGTAAAAGAGTGAATAGTTGAAGTCTTTTAAGACTTCGATCCACCTCCTCTGACGCATGTTCAGATCCTTCTGACTCGCGATGTACCGCAGGCTCTTGTGATCACAATACATATCGAACTCCTCACCGTACAGATAATGCCTCCAGATCTTCAAAGCAAAAACCACCGCCGCCAACTCCAAGTCATGGGTGGGATAGTTCCTCTCGTGAGTCTTCAATTGTCTAGAGGCATAGGCTACCACCCTACCATCCTGCATCAATACAGCTCCAAGCCCCATCTGTGAGGCATCGGTGAAGACAACATAACCTTTGCCACTGGCCGGAATCGTAAGCACTGGGGCCGAAGTGAGACGCCGCTTCAATTCCCGGAAGGACTTCTCACAATCTTCCGACCACTCGAACCTGACACCCTTCTTTGTCAGACGGGTGAGAGGTGCTGCTAGACGAGAAAATCCCTCCACGAAACGTCTATAATAGCCTGCTAGCCCCAAGAAACTCCTGATCTCGAATACGTTTTTCGGCTGCTCCCAGTCCATCACGGCCTCTATCTTCGATGGATCCACGGAGATACCTTCCTGCGAGACAACATGTCCAAGAAATTTCACCTCCTGCATCCAAAACTCACACTTACTGAGCTTGGCATACAATTGGTGGTCTCTAAGGGTCTGCAACACAGCACTCAGGTGCTCCCGATGATCTCCCTCCGTCTTGGAGTAAATGAGGACATCGTCTACAAATACCACAACGAATCTATCCAGGAACATACTGAAGACTCGGTTCATCAGATCCATGAATGCTGCAGGAGCATTAGTTAGACCGAAGGGCATGACCAAAAACTCATAGTGCCCATATCGTGTTCGAAACGCCGTCTTTGGAATATCCTCCGCTCTCACAGCCAACTGGTGATATCCGGTCCTCAGGTCAATCTTCGAGAAATAACAAGCACCATTCAACTGATCAAAGAGGTCCTCGATTCGCGGCAAAGGGTACTTGTTCTTGATCGTGATGCTATTCAGTTTGCGATAATCGATGCAAAGCCTCTTCGTCCCATCCTTCTTTTGAGCAAAAAGAACTGGGGCTCCCCAAGGAGATGTGCTGGGACGAATGAAGCCTTTATCGAGTAACTCCTCCAACTGGGTCTTCAGCTCCTTTAGCTCCGCAGGAGCCATCCTATATGGAGCAACCGAGATCGGTGCTGCTCCAGGTGCCAAATCTATAGCAAACTCAACCTCTCGAGGTGGAGGCAAGCCTGGAAGCTCATCTGGGAAGACATCCGGAAACTCACGAACCATCGGTGGTAGCACTACTGGGTTCCCATCTTTATCTCTACTCGGTAGCTGCGCTAGTAAGCTGAGGGTTATCTGTTGCAGCGGTACCGGGCACAAGATCTTCTGCTTGTCTCCCAAGAAGTAAAATGCCTCGCTCCCCGGAGGTGAGAATATGACCTTCTTAGTAAAGCAATCAAGGGTAACGTGATAGGCTGACATCCAATCCATCCCAAGCAATACGTCCACTCCTCCTAAGTCCAGGATGATAAGGTTTGCCGAGAGCTCTCTGTCTCCAATATGAATGATGCAGTCCCGGCAGATCCGGTCCACATCGGTACTTACCCCGAGCGGTGAAAACACCGACAGTGTATGACCCAATGGAACCGACTCTAGTCCCAAAGTCTTGACAAAACTAGGGACGATATAGGAGTGAGTAGACCCGCTATCGAAATGAACGAAAGCAAGGGTCGAAAAGACAGGAAGGGTACCTAGCGTTATCGAAAACATGTAAGAAACCAATCTAGCTACTGGTTGCTACAAGTTCTAACGAGTTAAAACTAATAGCAATGACAACTACACCATTACGTCTACGAATTTAAATTCTAAGTTCAGGGTTACCTTCGATCGCTCCCCCAGAAGCCTCTGGGTCTTGACCAACTAGCATGTACGTCCTTCCCTGAGCCTGGTTGCCTCCTCCGCCCTGACGGGGGAAAGACCTCTGCTGCTGTACCTGGGGAGGACGCTGTTGCTGCTGAGCTCTCTGTGGAGGCCTCTGCTGCTGCACAGGTGGTGGCAACAGAGCAGGCCTCTGGGGTGGAGCTGGTAGGAGTGGCTGCCGACGAAGCTGTGGACAGTTCCACTTCAAATGATCAAATGAACCGCACTGAAAACATCCACGCCGCGGCGGTCCAAGAGCTGGAGGACCACGAAAGTTCTGAGGCTGGCGCGGCGGGGGTCGAGTCTCCATAGGCCTAAACCTCTTCTGAGTCGGTGGACCGTTGCGACTGCTGCCACTCCGCTTCTCCATGATAGCACGGGACTCCTTCAACTCCTGCTCCACTGCCAGGGACCGGTTGACCAACTCCTCATAAGATTGCCCCAAGAAAGGGGTAACCCTACCTCTGATCACTGGATTCAAGCCATGCTCAAAGCGCAAGGCTCTCCTGCTGTCGGTCGCCACCTGGTGTGGAGCATACCTCGCAAGCTCCGAGAACTTGGCCTCATACTGTGTCACAGTACGAGATCCCTGATATAGCGCCAGAAACTCCATCTCCATCCGGTTCTGCACGGTAACGGGAAAGAACTTCTTCCGAAAGAGTTCCTCGAACTCCTGCCATGTAATCGCTCCTCGATCTGCTGCTCTGGTGCGCTGGACTGTCTGCCACCAGAAGTCTGCCTCAGCCTCAAACTGGTACGAGGCGAAGGTCACTCTCCTATCATCGGTGATGCCCAATGCGTTCAGTATCTTCTCAGTCTGCTGGAACCATCGATCGGCCTCTATAGGGTCTGGCTCGCCCTTGAAGCTCGGTGGTCCCATCGCCTTGAAGTCTTTCAGCAATTTCCCCTGCCGCTCGCCCTCGGCCTGCTGACGAGCCTGAGCCTGGGCAAGGGCAGCCTGCGCTAGCTCGGCCTGCTGCTGAGCAGCCGTCTGCTGCTGCACAACAGCAGCCTGCTGCTGCTGGACCATGGTGGCCATCCCCTGGAGCATTTCCATCATCCTCGCCGTGCTATCAGACGCAGAGGACGATCCTGCTCCGTTGCTCCCACCATTTCCACTCCTAGTACCCGCCATCTGAAATAAAAAGATAGTCCTAACGTCAACCATCTACTAACCAACTATTTAGACTCTAGACTTAGACTCCTAATCCTAGAAACTAACCCCTAGGAACATATCCCTAGGCTCTGATACCAGCTGTCACGCCCCAGAAATCTGAAGACTGATTCCTGGGGTATGAGGTGAGAAAAGGAAGCGGGTTATGGGTATGGTTACTTAACTATGCCAATTTAGGATTCTCACTGGGCTCTTTCTACGCTCACACACAAGCAAATGAAAGAAGGGGAAGAAACAAAAGATCAGACTCGACCTTTAAAAGGAGTATCCTTTCAGTACATGCTACCCAACGGGGTCACAACATACTGACAGAATATCCTCTAAAGAAGCACGAGGCTCAAGCCTCCGACGGCGAGCCGAGTATCTCACCCGCTCCTGAACACTCGGTGCATCTTTCTGGAGGTCCTATCTACTGGGCTTGTCAAATTAGGTCACTTATTCGTCTTATATTTTTTTGTGGTGATCTAACCTAGGCTTGGGGCCTTGAGGAGAGGCCTACCCAAAGAAAGTTCAGCTGGCACATTACCACTTATCAAACTAACTAACTAATAGAAACTTATTCCAATCCAATTCGATTACATCCGATAAAAAGGTACCACTACTAAGATTGACATAAATAGAAAAAAATAAGCTGCTACCCTACTGACTGTTGGACTCCTACTGCTGCTCCTGTGCCTCAGCTCCTGCAGAAGAGTCTACTCGTGGGAATGAGTAGCCCCCAAAAATACATTTGGGAGATTAGCCAAATAAATGGCTAGTGACAAGCTAACAATTTTAATAACTAACAACGCCCAAATTTTAAGATAAATTATTGATTAACCTAATTGTCAAGCTATGTTCTCAATCACGTCCTATGTGTCCATGCAATTTCTATATTCACATGCAAATCCTACCGACTAGGTCATCGTGTATACAGTCATACAATTCCAAATTTAATAAGCAAACAATTATACATTCAAACATGAACCCCGGATATTTTGTTCAACCTGCCCCCGGTCGGGCATTACTATCGGGCCTTTTATTTCGATGTAGAGGGCCAGCTCTCTCGCCGTGCATCCACCAACTCCATGCACAATTCACCCAGATGATCATAAGGGGTTTCCCGTCATTCACGGTGGAGCTCTACCGCCCAACTTGCTTTACTATGGGGACTTCAACTCCCCGGGACAGGGTTGCTAGGCCAATCCCTACTCGAGGGCACCACCTATTGGCTTTACCACAACCCTTGCCCGTGACCCCTAACCTACTTAACTTCGGCTGTACGCGCAAGGTGGTTCACGACCCTTGCGCGCACGGGGTCCCTACCCTCTAACCAGGTAGATTAACAACGATTAACAAACCACATGGCATTAAAGGAAAACTAAACAGTGTTTAATCATTTTCGATGGATTACACCAGGATTCGCACCCACTCACAACCCAGCATCAAAATTAAATATCATAAAGCACTCTCGCCCAAAATCCCTTTACTAGGGTTACCACGCTCCCCTCAGGAGTGTGGTCCCGATAATTCTTTATTTATTTATTTATTCAAATTAAGGGAATACCTATCTATGGTGTCCATGCAAACAATAGAATATTTATTATTAAATTATTAACTTTTTATGCATGCGTCGCCGAACTCGCGACTCCGCATGCAAGGTGGGGTCCACTCGACCACATGTGACGACGTCCGGCGGGACCCGCATGCAGCGTTATGGACACCGACCCTTAATTTCTATATTCACATTATTAATTATTAAAGAAAGCGTGCTGTGTCACCTGGAAAGTGTGCTCGGGCTGATGCTGCTAAGCGCCCTCTGCTCCGCCTCCGACTCGGTCCACGTGCTCACCAACTGCCAAACATACCAGCGGCCTATGGTCATTAAGTGCTACTTAAAATATTACCGGCTTAGGTCTGATTGGTCGAGTCGAGAATTTATACGTCATCGGACGCCGTCTATCAGCACGCAAATTGATGTGCCTAAGGTAGTGTCATCGAACGCCGGTCTACTGGCACGCAAATCGATGTGCCAAGGGTAGCATCATGGTTAGTCGGCGTTGCCGATGCAAAGAATCACACTACAGCTCATATAAGCTATTATGCCTAAACGATCGCATTTACATCGATGCCGCTACTAGCGTGCTGTCGTGCTTTGAGGAGCCTTCAGCATCTTGACCATGGTGACACAGATCAGGTCAAGTCTAGGCAAGGTTTGGAGGTTTGATTCGTTATTTGCCCGAGAAATCATCTGGCTAAGGTACAAAAACACAATTACTACTATAATTAAAACGAGTCGCATGAGCCTGAGCTCGGATTGACGACCGCCATTACGTCTCACCTAGTTGAACTCCGGGACCGGCAAGGTTTCGTATATGGGTCGCTGAGCGGCCCACCGCCATTCATAGCACGATGATTCGTATGCCATATAAAAATAGATGTAATAATGGGGGCATCATCCGCAAACAATGGTCATAGATTGTCTGACCCAAACGACATGGTCGAAGGGTTTTATGACCTCGATGATTGCGATTAAGTCATCTAGGATAGTTGGCATTGCTAACAACAATAGTCTTACTATGGTTCGATTATACCAATTTGAGTAGACGGTCGAAACCGCGTCGAGCACTACTACTAGTATGCCTTTGTGCTCTTTGGCATAAAAAAAAAAAATCGCCGAGCTGGTCTCAACAGGACCAAAGGGAAAACAGGGAAAACGAAGAGGGGCTGACCTGTCGATTGGTTAACATCTGCCGATTGCACAGCCGTCGGCCCGCCGGCTGGTGGCCATGGCTGCGATGAAGGTGAAGGGAAACTAGGGATGGAGTTGGCCGGATCGTGCAACAAGGAGAAGAGAGAGAAGGGGGGTTGGGTTTGGGATTAAAGAGAGATAAAGAGAGAAACAATTAGGGGGTTGGGTTTGGGATTAAAGAGAGATAAAGAGATTAAAGAGAGATAAAGGTGAGAAACGATTACGGGTTTGAGTTTGGGATTAAAGAGAGATAAAGAGGTGTGGGATTTAAGAGAGATAAAGGAATTAAAGAGAGATAAAGAGAGAGAAACAATTAGGGGCCAGGTTGGGTTTGGGATTAAAGAGAGATAAAGAGATTAAAGAGAGATAAAGGTGAGAAACGATTACGGGTTTGGGTTTGGGATTAAAGAGAGATAAAGAGGTGTGGGATTTAAAAGAGATAAAGGAATTAAAGAGAGATAAAGAGAGAGAAACAATTAGGGGCCAGGTTGGGTTTGGGATTAAAGAGAGATAAAGAGGTGTGGGATTAAAGAGAGATAAAGGAATTAAAGAGAGATAAAGGTGAGAAACGATTATGGGTTTGGTTATAGATTTAGGTGTTTTTAATTTTTAATTTATTTAATTTATTTTTTTTTTCTTAGCAAACAAGTATAACTCGCAGTTAAGCATGGATCGTACTCGAGCTCGCATCGCACCAAGACGGGCCGGTGCACAAACCTTACGAGTCCGACAGACTCGCCTTAAAACCTATTATTTTAATTAATTTTTATTATTATCAAAAACATTCATGCCATGCCTTGTTACACGTGCTCGCATGCTCGTGTAACGATCACCATGCCTCCAGTGTCGCCTAGCGACCCGGACCTGGGGCCCACTGCCCGGTCCAACTCATGTTCAAGCACATACCATCGACAACCATAACTGAAAAAAACAAATCAATCAATTTAGTAATAATAAAACTGGGCTGCCCTGAAATCAAACGTACCGGGTATTACATAATCTTATGTATAACCTTGATAATATAGCAAGGAATAAATCTAACTTATTGCATGCATTCAATAACCAAGCATAGATGAGGAAAGTAAGACAAAGATCACTTTATTTAATTAAATGTAATAACATAAAATCATATAAGAATAGATTTTAGATCTAGCGGCTACAAGGTTACATCTAGGTCTTAGAACGTGATTTAGCCAAACATGACCATTAGAGCACTACTACTTCTTTTAATTTATATTGTTAATGGATGTGACTCTCTCGAAGGATCGATGATGAGTCAGGTGAAGATGACGGCGTGTGGCTTCGATGATGCGCCTTCGACGATGGTGAAGTTTGGCTTGTGGATGATGGATGATAAGCGGTAGAGATGGTAGAATCCTCTACCACCTTTAAGGTATATATATATATATATATATATATATATATATATATATATATATATATATATATATATATATATATATATATATATATATATATATATATATATATATATATATATATATAGGGCTGGGATCCGTTGACAATTCGTTTCCTTGACAACCCATCATTTGAAGGGGCTAGAGGTTTTAGAATTTGCTGATTTTTTGTGAGAATGGTCACTATGGCAAGTTGATCATCCTCACAAAAAATCAACAAATTATGAAACCTCTAAGGATCCGAAATATTAGAAGATTTTCTTAAATGTCTATTTAAATCGTTAATTTGAATAAACCATTTGATGCCCTTATAAGTTTCAGAATTTGTTGATTTTTTGTGAGAATGATCAACTTGCCATAATGATCATCCTCATAAAAAATCAGCAAATTCGGAAATCTCTATCCAACGATTGAAGCGAGTTGTAAGCGGGTTATAAATTTACCTCCCACTTTGGGTTGTCAACGGATCTCAACCCATATATATATATATATATATATATATATATATATATATATATATATATATATATATATAGGGGTATGCTATAATGCGGCATGCGGTGCGTGCGGCATCATACCGCAGTCGTCTGATGCACATATTGCGTGCATGCAATGAACGCAGTGGTGCATCAGACGGCTGCGATGCGGTGCCGCACTTACCGCATGCCGTATTATATATATATATATATATATATATATATATATATATATATATATATATATATATATATATATATATATATATATATATATATATATATATATATATATATATATATATATATATATATATATATATATATATATAGGGGTATGCTATAATGCGGCATGCGGTGCGTGCGGCATCATACCGCAGTCGTCTGATGCACATATTGCGTGCATGCAATGAACGCAGTGGTGCATCAGACGGCTGCGATGCGGTGCCGCACTTACCGCATGCCGTATTATATATATATATATATATATATATATATATATATATATATATATATATATATATATATATATATATATATATACAGAGAGAGAGAAATGCTATAGTGTGGCATCGAGTCGCTGCCGTCTGATGAACTGCTGCGTGCATGCAATGCACGCAGCACATGCATCAGACGGCTGCGGTGCGGTGCCTCACTTACCGCATGCCGCAGCATAGCATGCCCATATATATATATATATATATATATATATATATATATATATATATATATATATATATATATATATATATATATATATATATATATATATATATATATATATATATATATATATATGAGGAGTGCTTGGTTGCGCTGTGCGCTGCCGGCCGAAATGTGAGTTGCGGTCAGCCGGACCGTCTGATCGGCACGGATCGCCTGCGAACAGCGCAGCCAATGTGAGCCGCGCACCTACCCTCCCTCAGCCGTCCGATCCCCATCCAGATTACCCGCAGCTCACTGTGTTCAGTCCCATCGATTCCCATCCGTTGATCAATGGGAATCGAACGGTCTAAAAGAATTTCGATGTTACTGTAGCGGCTACAGTAACAGCGAATTCATTGTATACCGTTCGATTCCCATCGATCCAACGGATGGGAATCAATTCAGTTAGTTCGATTCCCATCCGTTGGATCGATGGGAATCGAACGATCTAAAAAAATTTCGCTGTTACTGTAGCGGCTACAGTAACAGCGAATTCATTTTATACCGTTCGATTCCCATCGATCCAACGGATGGGAATCAATTGATTCCCATCCGTTGGATCGATGGGAATCGAACGGTATAAAATGAATTCGCTGTTACTGTAGCCGCTACAGTAACAGTGAAATTTTTTTAGACCGTTCGATTCCCATCGATCCAACGGATGGGAATTGAACTGACCGAACACAGTGAGCTGCGCGGCTGAATCGGGTAATCTGGATGGGGATCGGACGGCTAAGGGAGGGTAGGTGCGTGGCTCACATTCTGTGCGCTGTTCGCAGGCGATCCGTGCCGATCGGACGGTCCGGCTGACCGCAGCTCACATTTCGGCCCGCAGCGCACAGTGCAACCAAGCATTCCTCTCTCTCTCTCTCTCTCTCTCTCTCTATATATATATATATATATATATATATATATATATATATATATATATATATATATATATATATATATATATATATATATATATATATATTGATATAGCATGCCCCTCTATCAATTTTAACTGTTGATTTGAAGAGCACATTTGATCCACTTAGAGGTTTTAGAATGTGCTGATTTTTTGTGAGGATGATCAACATACTATAGACAACATGTGTACAAAAAATCAGCCCATTCTAAAGCCTCTAGGTGCATCAAAGGGTGCTGGGTTATTTGCTTGGTGAAAATTTGTTGGGTCATCCAATCCTGACCCTATATATATATATATATATATATATATATATATATATATATATATATATATATATATATATATATATATATATATATATATATATATATATATATATATATATATATATATATATATATATATATATATATATAGGATAACGATCCAGTAAGATAACTCTTCTATGAGATAACTTTGAGAAACCTATCTAGAGTTTTTAGAATTTGGTGAAAATTGGTGACCATACTCTCTATGGCAAGTTGATCATCCTCATAAAAAATCATTAAATTCTAAAACCTCTAGAGGCATCAAATACACAATTCAAATTATTGGTTTTAATGGACGGTAGATAAAGCTTCTAACATTTGATGCCCTTAGAGGTTTTAGAATTTGATGATTTTTTGTGGGGATGATCAACTTGCCATAGAGAAAATGCCCACCAATTTTCATCAAATTCTAAAACCTCTAGATTGGTTTCTCAAAGTTATCTCATATATCTCATATCTTACTGAATCGCTACCCTATATATAAATATATATATATATATATAGAGAGAGAGAGAATACGGGGTATGAGCTGACAGCCTAATTTGAAATTAGGCTGTCAGCTCCCAGCCGTCCAATTTGTATGATCTGACCGTCCGATTAGATTCTGTTTTGGGTTTGATATCCAGATCGAGAGAGAGATCGAGAGAGAGAGAGAGAGAGAGAGAGAGAGAGAGAGAGAGAGAGCAGAGCCTGACCCATCTCCTTCCCCTCTGGCCGGTATTGCAGTCAGCCCCTACCGGTAGACCGCCCGCCCCCTCTCTCTCCCTCTCTCGTGCTGAAGTCCGACCACCGGCGCCGGAAAGGGGCGACCCCAAACAGTGTTTTGGTCAGATATCTGACCACCTTCCCCTCAGCCCCCAGCCCCCACCGGTGCTGCACTCAGCCCCCACCGGCAGACCGCTCGGTGGTCGGGCATCAGTGCGAGAGAGCGAGAGAGAGGGTGCGGGCGGTCTGCCGGTCCGATCGCACTCCGATCGCACTCGCCCCTTTCCGGCGGGCGTGACCGACGCCGGTGGTCGGACTTCAGCGCGAGAGAGGAAGAGAGAGGGGGCGGACGGTCTGCCGGTGGGGGCTGACTGCAATACCGGCCGGAGGGGAAGGAGATGGGTCGGGCTCTGCTCTCTCTCTCTCTCTCTCTCTCGATCTGGATATCAGACCCAAAACAGAATCTGATCGGACGGTCAAATCATACAAATTGGACGGCTGGGAGCTGACAGCCTAATTTCAAATTAGGCTGTCAGCTCATACCCCGTATTCTCTCTCTCTCTCTCTCTCTCTCTCTCTCTCTCTATATATATATATATATATATATATATATATATATATATATATATATATATATATATATATATATATATATATATATAAAGAGAGAGAGAGAGACTTTGAGCGCTATGGATAGAATAGGAAAGAGAGAGAGAGGGAGTTAGTTTTAGTTGGGATTTCGGTGGCTTGGATGGAGGAATGGATGGATATGATAGAGCATGGGAAATGAGAGTTCGAGAGAGTGGATCCGAGAAGAAGAGATATAATGGGAAAGACCTTGACCTTCCCTTTGTGCGTAGAAATGGAACAAACACCTTGTGTGCGAGTATTAGCACAAAAAAGATCACAAACCAAGCTAGCACAAAAGAGAGAAAGACACCGATTTATGTGGTTCACCCCAAATTGGGCTACATCCACGGATATCAAGAACCATCTTCATCTATGGAGGGAATGGATATATCATATCTTACCCCTTTCTCTTTTTTTGGCTATAACCCGGAAGCCTTCTGCTTCTCTTCTTTCAGTTGCAACAAGGAATGCCTCTTTGCTCTCACTAGTTTTCTCTCCAAGAGAAAACCCTTCTTTTGTGCTATCACCAATTTTACTCAAGCCCCAAATGCTATGTGGCCCCCAAGAACTAACATGTTGATTAAATTCAGCAGATGAAACAAATATACCATTGAAATAAGAGATTGATCCAATGGCTCTAAACACATAACCGAAATCTGCACTTAGAAACAGCAGTGTAGAAAGTAACCACGGGGCTAATTTCAGATCTATGTATCTTCCTCAATAGTCATCAGAATTCAATAATTTTGGATCTGTTGGAAATCTTGACAACTCCTCTACAACTTCTATGTAGATACCTGAGCCAAACTCTAACGCCATCAGCTCCTATAGATGTTCATTTATAGAGTCATTTCAATGTAGTAGCAAGTTGCAATATTGATCCGAGAACAAATGCGATGCCGAACTTGGGTCTTGTCCATGTGGGGATGGATACCCAACAAACTCCCCCCCCCCCCCCCCCCACACACACACACATGAAGAGGGATCTCTATGTCTCATCTCGATCCCACGCCTCATTAATAAGATGATACGGGCGGAGATCCAAATCTTCACGATTTCCAAAGTCGGGGGCGACCTGACCTGTGGAAGGAATTATTGATTAACTTCCAGACAGGCTTCGACCGTACTGAATGCTCACCCATCTAGGAGGGGGTAATAATGGTGCCAAAAATTATCACGGGCTCGTCGTCCACATGACAGTAGCAGAGGAGGACACGACGAGACGACAGAAGTCCCCCCCCTCCAGATGAGCTCGAGATTCAAAGCTAACCCTGATTTTGGGTAAGCAGCATTGTAGCCAAAATAGGACTTGGAGCTCAAAGAACACTCCCAACGGAGCTTACTATACCCTGATCGCATGTGATTAGTTCGCACGCGAAAGAAGTCGCCCGTGGCTGATGCCCACCGCTCGCCCGGAGCTTACTCTGACCGCATGTGATTAGTTTGCACACAGAAGAGGTCGTCCATGGCTGATGCCCATAGCTCACCCGGAACTTACCTTGACCACATATGATCTGTTCGCACGCGAAAGAGGTCGCCTATGGCTGACACCCACTACTCGCCTGGAGCTTACCTTGACCACATGTTATTAGTTCGCATGCGGAAGTGGTCGCCCATGGCTGATGCCCACCGCTCGCTCGGAGCTTACCCTGACTGCATGTGATCAGTTCGCATGCGGAAGAGGTCACCCGTGGCTGACGCCCACAGCTCGCCCAGAGCTTACCTTGACCGTAAATGATCAGTTCGCATGCGATAGAGGTCGCCTGTGGCTGACTCCCACCGCTCGCCCGGAGCTTACCTTGACCGCATACGATCAGCTCGCACGCGGAAGAGGTCGCCCGTGGCTGGTGCCCACAGCTCGGCTTGACCGTACTCAATCGGCTCATATGCGGAAGAGGTCACCCCTGATTAACTCCCTCTTACAGTAGCGGATCATTGCGTCCCTTGGACAAAGCGACATCTTCCACGAGGCCTTATTTATTAGGTGCTGTGAGTCAAAGCTCTCCATGCAACTCGTCAGCTGGAAAGAGTATCTCGGTCGCCGCCAGTAGCCCACCGAAAGCCCAACTCTAGCTCGAACGTGGAGAGATCACCTCTTGCTAATTGAAAACATAGAAGGATATCCACGAACACTCACAGCTCGCCGCTGCCCGCACGCGATCAGCTCTTGCATGAAAGTGGTCACCTCTGGCATATTTTAAAGAACCCCTCAGAGGGCTTAACACCCAAAGCTCTCCTAGGAGCTTGTCCGATCATGTAACAGCGAAGGGGTTCACCAACTTGCCCGTGAAGGTCGCCTACAGTAAGGCGGTACCAAATCAATAGATGTCACCACCCTCGTGGAACTACGTGGATAACTGCGAGCCACATGAGCTGGCCAGAGTTGGTCTAGAACACCCCAGACTGGAGCCTTCCAGAATCTCCACCTGGCACGAACAAGACCGGTGCGTCCCTCCTCACCACCGCCTGACAGGCTAAACGATAAAGGTCATTAAGGGCCCATGTGGGATGATACGTGAACGTGTAGAAAGTGCGAGAAAGAGTGACCACGTGTCAGCAGACTCTGGCGGTCTACAAAAGTTCTATAAAGATACAACCCCCGACTCCAAAGTACAGGTTCGAAACTCAAAAACCCAGACATTTTCCTGCTTCTGAGCCTGCTCCCTTTTGAGCCATCATTGACTTGAGCGTCAGAGGGTCTGCGCTTCTCACGGAGCCAACCGTTCTCACGTTTTCCTTGCCTTATAGGTCGAGTACCTGAGCCAGTGAAATTTTCTCCCCGACACGTACAACTTGCACCGGCTGATCATGCGCACAATCTCCCTAGGTTGTGCGCACGATGGACTCTGGCAGGACACAAATCAAGCAGTTCGGCCTGCATTTTCTCATAGGATTCATTCTTCAAGTTGGATACGAATGTGTGCCTATAAATAGAAGGTTATAGGACAAACCTAGGGCATCATGGACTCAATGATCAACAAGAATACTATAAGAGAGGTTTAGAAGGTAGCCATCATCAAGGGAGAAGGAAGGGAATTCATTGGAGGCTTGAAGGATTCGGGAAGGGTTTTCTTTGGCCTTTTTTGGGTATAGGGCTGCAGGATCTATTCTCTTATGGAATTGTAAAGAGATAGGCAAATGTATACTCAGGTTTTTCCCATACTAGTGAATCCATTGATCGGGTTGTTGCCGGAATTTTTTGGGTAATTTCTTATGTTTATCTATTCAATCGGTCTTGTCAATGGTGGTCTTCACCGTCGTAGTTCTTTGTGCCGTCTTGTTTCGCTGCGCAAATACCTCGGATCACAATAGTTGCAGGATCCGAGAGGGACGAAATTCGTGCCACCGGATCCAGACTGGATGGAGGTGTGTCGCCGGAACCGAGAGGGATGGAAGTCGTGCTGTCGATGGCATCCGACCCAAGATGAGAAGGTGTTATTGCCGGTAAAGAGATCTGGGAGGGGGTGAGATCTCCTCCCCGACAGAGGGTTGGAGATCGGAGGTGAGTGGTGAAGGAGGCCTAGCCCACCATCCATCTTATTGTTGTTGATGTTGCTGAATGGAAGAGAGAAGTGGTGTCTCCTCTTCCGTTCAAGTTGTTGATCTATGGTGGAAGAACCACCTCATGGTGCTGAAGTACCAAGAATGTGGGATTCCTTCTCTCTGCATGGCTCAATTCCAATAGAGCTCTTCATGGGTTACTCGGGTACCAGATTCAAAGTCTGAGAGAGCTGCCCCTTGTTGCCCCCATGGAAAGGAGGGAAGAGGACAGAGCTTCCAAGTTCCCCACCCACTTCCTCTATCCCTCTTCTTGCTCTGTTGCTTGGAGGCCGGATGGGGATGGTCCCTTCCCCTCTTCTGTGTCGATGCCCTTGGATCCCATCCCATGTTATCGTTCATTACATTTTATAGGAGTTGAGATTAGGGTTTTCCATATCCCCTATGTTTCTTTCTTGTGCGAGCCTCCTGAGTGACGTTATGGGGTGTTGGTAAACAAGGGATGCGATCCAGACGAAACCATCCCACGCTGGGTGGATGTGATGCAACTGGTTCGCGTGTCATACTCGAGTCACTCTGCAAATTAAGCCGGCTAACTTGGGTGTAGCTCAGGGGGACGACCACGACGCGCCCGGTCCACGTGGCAAGCATTAAACCTTCCTAGCAAAAATAGGCACCTACAACACCTAGAAATAGCTAATGTCCTTCCAATAGATTTTGAGTAATGCTACTCGCTCATACAATCTCTATCGACAATCTAAAAAACAAACCAGACCCAAAAAATGGTGGCAGGGCCCAGGGGGTCAGTGCATCAGAATTCACACCAAGCATTGACCCCTGGGTCCCGCCATTACTTCTTGGGACTAGTTTGTTTTTTAGATTACCGATGGAGATTGTACGAGTAGCATTACTTATAACTTTTATGCTAGGAATTCATTACGGTTACATAACCAATATAATGAGTAATTTTATTTTTGTAACCCTCAGTCCTATTTCTTTTGATCTGACTCCTAGCCACTTATAAGATTGGAACCTTACTTGATTGAAGCATTTTATTATTATAATAACATAAGATAACATTTCCTTTAACTAATATGTTTTTTAAAAAAATAGAATTAACTTAATAATTATTTATTGCTTAGAGTTTATGGTCTAACACCAACTACATATATTGCAGGCTACACAGAAGGGACAAATTGGTATCACATTAAATTGTAAGGGCCATACTCCATATAACAATGGATATGCAAATCTTCAGGCACAAGAAAGGGCAATTGACTTTGAATTTGGATGGTAAGGAAGCCAATAGATAATAGTTTATTTATAAGAATAAAATATATAAAAATTAGCTAACATGGAAAGCATATATATGGTATCTATCATAGGGAAATAAATACTATATTAATTCTTAATTGTTTCCCTCTAAAAATGCTAATGTATTTTGATTTACCAGAGGATATCTCTTATGGAAAATGAAATTTGCTTGCGTAATTAAGATGTTAATATTAAAATATTATATGTTTATAGCATGATTTACTTAATATTATTATTCCTAGTTAATTCAGTCTCTCCCCAGTCTCATCCTTTATGATATTTCATTTTTTTGTCCTTATTAATAATATATGCTCGAATAAAGGTGAAATATGCATGGATAACTAAAACTATAGCTTGACATCAATTTTATCTTATGTTGGTCATCTTAAATCATTACTTCATATGGTATATCACCACTATATTGTTAAACCATAGTTGAACATATGTAATATATAACTTTGTATTGTAAGAGGCCAAGTGGAACAAACTTAAATGGGCTAGAAATTAGACAATGGACATCTATAATAAAAAAATAATATTAAGTATATTGAATTATGGGATAAATGTATAGAGACATGGTAGTTGCTTCTCAAAGCAGCATCCGTGTCACTTTACAAGGTAGCCTCTACGAAAGTAACGATGGGCAAGAAGTAGACATGCGATAGGCACCCCTAACCGGGGAATTGCACTCTAGACCAACTTAGAGGGACCCATGACTGGTCAATCATATTCCTCCCCCTCCGGCGAGCAAACCTCAACCAGTGAATCATACTTCTCCACTCCACTTATTTCTCCTCCTCCTCCTCCTACTTAGAGTCAACCACAAGGACTACCGACCGGCCATCTCTTCCACCGATCTAGTACTCTAATAGCTTTTTGTTACCCTCCTGTCGCTGCTATCACCAGAGTTAGCACTCATAGCCTTGTGGACGTTGCTTTGAGACGCAACTACCTGGGGACTCAAATACGTGTGATAAAGATTATAAATATCTAATTTTATTTTTTGATATTATGACTCTGATCAGGTTCATGGACCCACTGGTGACTGGAGATTATCCATTTAGCATGAGAGCTCTAGTGCGTGACAGGCTTCCTTACTTTGAAGATAATGAATCACAGATGATCAAAAATTCTTTCGATTTCCTTGGTCTTAATTACTATACAGGAACTTATTCTATAAGTCGTCAAATATCGAAGGATGACAAAATAGCTCTATATCTTCACGATTCGTATGTTGAATCAACAGGTATAAATTAATCTTGTATAGATTTATAATTTCCAAGCATGGCCCTAATGGAGTTTGTTTCAACAAATATAGAGGCATGATGAGATTTTATTGTTATCAATGATAATGTATTCAATTTTAATTTTTTTATAATCCCTTCAATTGTAATGATGAAGAGCTCTAGAATTATTTTTTGATGATAGGGAACTAACTATATGTTACTTTATCTTCATGTAGAAAAAAAGGATGGTGTTCCTATCGGTGACGAGGTAGAACTTTCAAAACCATTTAGATAGAGAATATCATGGGTTTTAAATACTCTTAAATGAAACAAAGAATACTAACATTAAATTTAAAAATAAAAATATAATTTACTATACTGAATAAGTTGATATCCTTTATGTTGGGTCAAATACAAACATTACTGACAATTTCTATGACATATCATGTATATTTCCTTAACACTAACTCAGTGTTAATGTGTATTTCAGACAGGTACTTGGATTTATGTGTATCCTGAAGGACTCAGAAACCTTCTTATTTATATAAAGTCACGATATCACAACCCTCCAATATACATCACTGAGAATGGTCAGTACTTATATTACAATAAAATCATTATGACATATATACTTAGACAATAAAATAAAGATTACACAATGTTTGGTGGAATTGAGATGTTATTACTTGTACTTATATTCTACCTAAGTTATTCCATTTTAACTCAAAAGATTACTAATTGCACTTTTCTCTTTTTTATAAAATTATTTATCATGTCAAAATTTTAAATAGAATTGATTATGTAGTTGCATGTTCTATCATGAATACAGATTGATTTCAAGCAATCCGTTTTTGTTTACTTGTAAAGTTCTTAAATATATATATACAAAACTTCATAGGAAACATATGCTTTTTGATGTAAAATAGAAAATTATTATTTTATGATCGATCAAGTTATTAACCAAAATAGTACTTTAAGTAATTAAGAGAAAATTCATGCTAGATTAGAGTAAAATAATTTAAATTTTATGTACGTTCTATATATCATTTTGTTCTCTACATTGTTAATTGAGAATTTTTCTTGATGGACTAATGATAAAATCTAAAATATTTGGTTCATTAGGATATACTTATATACATCACTTTGTTCAACAATGTTATATACATCTATATAATATGAGAGCACAATTTCATCTTGGAGATAAACGTAGAGATAAACCAAAGATAAAGAATGACCGAGATCGTCCCATGTCATCCTGTCGGTACTTCCTGGATTTGGCGATTCCAAGCCAGCTCATTTCATGACATTCATTATTTTCAGAGGGAGAAAAATGGCATGTGATTTATTGCGAATGGATTTCGTGGGTATTCAAACCTGATTGACTTTGGAGTGGGAGAATAACATGTGATTTATTGCAAATGGATTTCATGGGTGCATCGAACGGCCCAGATTTTGTGCAATTCAAACCCAACTTATTTCTCCCCGAGAATAACAAGTGATTTATTCCAAACAGATTCTATGGGTTCATCGAATAGCCCAGATTTACTGAGATTCAATCTCGACTGATTTTGTGTCATTCACCATTTCGACGAGGGGGAATTATGGGGGTAGGTTTTTGGGAAAAACCTCACCCATGAGATCGGAGAAGGATTTTGTTGAAGATGGTATTTTGTCTCCTCTTATCTCCTTCCTAATATGTAAATGAGTTGATGGCGTTTGCTGAAGGTGTTGGAGTGATGAAACTTGATCTGTGTAAGAGCTGTTGGGATTTTGATTTGGCTTACTAGAAGGATTGAGGCTCCTTGAATTGATGCCCCCAAATCCTTCTTCTTGCAAGAGAACACACAGAGAGTTATAGATTGAGGAAATGAAGAGACTCAAGATTGAAGCCAAATAATTCTTTTCATAGTAGATGTATGATAAGTGCTTGTATAGTTTACAAAAAAATTTATCAGCCCTTCTTCTGTGCCACTCATCTTCCTTTTATAGTAAAACCTAAGGGAGACGAGAGTGTATTTCTCTACTGAGGTGTCTGCTTTCCTATATGGCGCGGTGAGGTTCATCCAATCGATTAGTGATATATGTTACCTGGGCAGTGCAAACCCTCTCATTGTTGTCGAGATAGCTATCTCCTTCATGTGGGTCAGTGTGAGTTGGTCCACTCACTTTTGTGAGGTTAATCTATCTTCGGGAGTTGGACAAAGAGTAGCCTCTAGTTTTTTTGGACAACTGCCACTATTGAGTCAGTTTGGGTGTACTCGCCCTAGGACATCCTGTTAATGACTTCTTTATTTGGAAGAGGAGTTTTGGCATATTCCCTTCTTCAAAGGGATAGCCGGGTTCTGTTTTAAGGATAGGGAGAGAGGTTTATCTTACATCCCCTCCGTTTGGTTTGTTAAAACCTTTTTGTATTAGGTTTGTACATGCCCTTTTTTCGAAGGGGTGGACTGTTTGCATGACTTATTTTTTCTTGTCATTTTCCCAAGGGGGTTTCTCTCCACCAATGTTGATTATGTACTCGTCGGTGGGTTCAAGTAGGTGGCAAGATATCTAGCCTACTTTGCAGGTTCTATACCAATGGCAGGATAACCCGCCTACTTTGCTGGTTCTAGGCCACTGGCAAGATATCCCACCCACTTGGTTGGTTCTAGGCTAATGGCAGGACATCACACCTACTTGGCTGGTTCTAGGCCAATGGTAGGATATCTCGCCTATTTGGTGGGTTCTACGCTAATGGCAAGATATCCCGTCTACTTAGTGGGTTTTATGTCAATAGCTGGATATCCCGCTTACTTGGCTGGTTCTAGGCCAATAGTAGGACATCTCGCCTATTTGGCGGGTTCTACAAAGAAAAGCAAAATATATCTCTTAGTTGGCGGGTTCTAAGATGAAGGATACGATGTCCCACCTTCTTGGCGGGTTCTATAAAGTAAAGCATTATGTCTTGCCTACTTGGTAGGTTCTAGGATAAAAGGCAGGCCAAGATGTCCCACCTACTTGGCGGGTTTTATAAAGTAAAACATGATATCCCTACTATTTGACGGGTTCTATAGAAAAAAACTGAATGTCCCACCTACTTGGTGAGTTCTATGGTAAAGGGAAGAATGTCATACCTATTTGGCAGGTTTTATAGAGAAAAGTAGGATATCCTGCCTACTTGGCAGTCGCTTTGTCTTTTTTCTTTATATCGAAAAATAGTGATTTTGCTAGGAAACTTTCCACATGGCATGTGCTTATTAGTTGACTGTTCAAATTCTTCAAGTGCAACTCTGTATTTCATGCGACGTTTCATCTCACACTAACTTTTTCATTTATAAATGGGTGGTTGAAAATATATTTCTCTTGATGGAGAGTGGGACGCCCTGAAGGTTGAAGTTCTGCAGCTTCAGATGCCTTAATGAAGGCAGAGGAGGATCATGCCAGTAGCTTGGAGGCTATCAGATCAGAACATAAAGTCGTCAGGCTCGCGGCAGAGGAGAATGTGCCGACTGCAAAGGATGCTACTGTGAAGAACACAGTGGCAGTTGTCAAGAAGGCTTGGTAATATAAGTATAACTGCCTGACATATCACTTCAAGAAGCTAGAGGCTTGCTATAAGAAGAAGGTGGATGTGAAAGCTTCCGTGATCGAGAGCTTGTTGGAATTGATGAGGTCTACAACTTGTAAAAACCTATAGTTTAGCTTAGGATTCCATCTTGGTACGTACCTTAGTATGTGTTCTGATTATAGAATAGAGAGTCATGGCTACATGGTAATTCACTTGAGTGGGGGACTCAATGGACTGGTACCATATAACCTAAATCATTCGTAGCTCTGAATAAGGTTTGTCAACCTATTAGGATAAGCTGTTGGGATGACTGGGCGTGGGTGTCTACACTATGGTCATTACCAAGCACAGTGGCTATGGCCAAACAGAACCAACATGATGCACAAATCGATAAGCAAACACCGGTGCACTAAGCCATTTTCTACTTATGGTAAAATGGTCCTAAATTTCTAAGGAACCACGATTGGTGGGCTAATTAGTTGTATGGTGCTTTGGCGTACCAATATGTGAGGGTCCAATTATATTACCCAAAACCACTATGTGTTGGGTTATCCGGTTGGCATCGCATCAGCGTGCCACTCATGCTGGCCATCCACACCCCTAACGAGAGGTACGTTCCTTGGTCTGACTTACGTAGTATTAAATCTAAGCCTCGTGGTCATCAGTTGGACTGTTGATCGGATTCGATTACTCAGTAGGATAATCAGAGGTATGATGTATACAGTCAACTTTGAAGAAACCGAGTCATATGACTGCTCGAGTCAGACAGTGTTCTCCACTGCTCGAGTCGAGTCATGGCACTAAGTGGAGGGACAACGAGTTTACCACTACTAAACGGAGAGCAGGGGTATGTAAGAGAACATAGTAAGTCCGAGGGAATTGGAGTACAGCCTGCATTACACTTTGGGTGGCTACGTAGGTTAATCAGGGCTTAGAAGACTGATGTAATAATTGAATAGTGTGTCGGTCAAGCTTGGTTAAAAGCGACAAACCTTGGTCTCTAAAGGTTTCACCTTATCCACATTATGTACGGTCCTTGAACCATCTCCTTGTTTCACAGGTCGCATATATAGGAAGTTATAAGTCCACTCCTCATAAACCTACACTCTATGTATGCATCACACTAATTCATTGTAGATATATAGGAGTGTGTGTACTAGGGGGAACCCAGGAGTGGTACAGAGACACATATAGTCATTCCCTTTCCATGATTAAGCTCCGCTACATAGGTACGATGCACCAGGACATATTCCGAGTTGACTAGTTGACTTTACTAGGGACACCCTATGTGTTTACTAAGGTCACTCAATTAATAATGAAATCACTAGTGACACCACACGTAGGTACATCGTGCAAGTCCTAATGCAAAGGGACTTGACAATTTAGTACTATCGGGCATTTTGGGAAACTAAAATATCTTTATAGACTATAACGGGGCCGACCCTATGTATTAGGGACAAGCATGGCCGGCCACCCCCCTAGATTATAGGAGTTGTTTGCTCCAAAAAGGGGGGCCGACCATAAAGGGGGTTTGACCAACAGTGGCCGACCATATATGGCAAGTAGGGACCGACCTAATACTACAAATAAGAGAGAGATGGACACAAGTGAGGGCTGACCTAATGCTACAAATAAGGGAGAGATAGAGACAAGGGGGGCCGACCTATAACTTGCACACGCAAGGTAGGTAGCTGGCTCATATAAGTGGACAGAAGGAGGGGGGCAACGGTCCTAGCAAGGCGTACTAGACCCTCTCTCGTTTCTTCTTCTCCTCTCTCGTCTTTCTCTCGTGTGTGCCACTTGGGTTCGAACGAGAAGACGACTTCCTTGTATGGTGATTCGTTGACAGAGAAGGGTTATTGCTTGGAGGCACTCAAATATCCAACAACGACGTGCCGTTTATCATGTGAGATCGTGTGAATGAAGATGGCTTTATCTTTTGCGTACCTTTATCTTCTTAGAGGGTGATCTTTCGTCTCCACCAACAATGAAGACAATCGTTCATGGTTAAAAGATTTGCATGAAGGTAAACAATATTCTAACACGTAGGTTAGTATAGATTCGAATTGCATACATGCTAGATGTTTGTATTGCAAGATTAGCATTAGGGTGTTCAATTCACGTGCACACACTTGCATAAGGATGTAGATCATTTTCATTAAAAGATTTAATCGCGAAATGCACACCACTTACGGTCTTTCGACCGATAAACTGCTTCCGCTGTGGGCCTCTACCAAAGGATATCTTCAACAATTGGTATTAAAGCTACATCATTGGTGTGTGTTTCATGGCTTTTCATAAAACCATCATATGCGCGCATTGTGAGCACGAGCTAATCATCGGGGTTCTTATGCTTAAATCATGCATATAGATATATTTTACTTGTTCTATGAATCGTACTTACAGAGTGATGCTTTTAAAATAATCTGGATGTGTGATTGTTTGCTACAGGGGGTCAGACCCCATGCTAACATATGTGTGGATATGTTTTTTGTGCATGTATAAGTTTTAGAGCCGTAGTTGGGTGAGAGGTAGAGGTTGACCACCCTCGATTCCCATGCTTTTTGCTAGGCTTGTTTCTTTTTTCTTTCTAGATAATTATATATGAGCGAACACTTTCTCAAAGCGTACTAGATCTTTTTTGGTTATAGATTAAGAAAGAGAACTTGCCACAGAGATCCACTATTGAGAGGATGAGCAGAACCCTAGAGGACTATGGCGATCCGACAAAGTGTTCGCTAGGGCAATAAAGGAGCTGAACCGAAGAACCTAGCAAAGGAAGTCAGAGGGCCTGCGCTGTGCTAGTCCGATTCAGGGGACGCACCATGAACTTGATTCAGTTATTTGGTTACTTCCTTTAATTTATATTTATGTTTCATATCGAATCCCGATAAGATAATTTGATTATCCATGTTCTAAAAGGATGCCTTTCCCCTCGGGTCATAGAGACCTTGTTAGGATAGGATTCTACTAATGATATCTATTATTAATTTAATTGACTTTTGATTATAATATAAACTCATCCCATTCGGTTATGTCACCATTAAAACGATGTCTGACTTATCAAGTGTCTCTATTTAGCTAGCATTGAAACCAATAATAAGATAGAGATCTACTATGACATCAATTGTCAAGTTTATAAACGAGGCGCCATAGTAGCAGGAGGCCTTTCCAGTTAGTCTGACCTTAGGCTAGGCTTCAGAGCATTATGATGATAGCTAGGTTTGTGAAAAATCGAAGCTCGTGGAGTTTGTAATATGATCATTGAGGGGAGAAAGGTGACAACCTAGTATCCTTTTAAGGTATAGACATTGATACTCTGAGTCTGATTAATGCTTCAGAAATAGCTTGAAATCCTAATGGGAGTATAGTATGACCAAGGTCTGGTGTATAGGTTATCGTGAACTTAGTTTACACTCATACTTGCATTAAAATAAACCTCAATTCTAATAAGAGATATATAAAAGGACTCATTTAGAGATCCTCTAGCCTCCATAGCCAATGGTTTATGTCTGAGTGGGAGGACATAACTCAATATCCTTCTCGGGTGATAATTATATTTTTCTATGTCAGATGACTTAGTGGTCTCCTTTAGGATTTGGCGGTTATGGGGTCAGAAGAGAACAGATCTTTCACCCTCGTGAGAGCTGTATGAAAACTCCCATTTCTTAATTACCTAGACTAGTAAGTAAGTATCCGAACTGCACATGAGACTTTCGGTGCTTCATATGGGGATCACGTCGTGCTAGCCAAAAGGATAACAATGGTTCATCAGAGCCCTTAGTTGGAATATTTGGGTTGGGCTAAGGAATGACCCGTGTGAACGGATGACACTACACACTATCCCCTCGGGTAGGTATATTCGATTCTTAGATCTCACATGCATGGTTATTTAATCCATAGAGGTGTCTTAGATATGAGGCTAGTATAGGCATTTAGATATAATTAGTTTATTTTTAAAATCCATAAAATGAGTTTTTTTGTATTCTTTCATTCAACCATAGTTCCTCTATTTGTTATCCCATAAAAGAACTAATTATCAGGTCTCTAACTACATACAGCGAAAGTGCTATATAAATTTATGCTTAGGGTTGTAAATGTATATTGGTTTTCAATCTCAATATCCTTGAACCAGACCTAATGGATCCAGATGTTACTAGGGTATTGAATAGGGCATATGAAGACTAGCAAGAGTCTGAGGAGATATGCAAGTGTTATATCATATCATACTTGCAGACAACTAGTCTTTAGAAGCAAATCGAAGATATACCAGATCTTTTAAAATAAAATTTTATTTGCATTAGATGTCTGAAGAGAGAAGTCAATAGACTCACTTCTTTTTATCAAGAAACTCATTAGTACCAAGATGTCTGAGGGTGTGCCTATTCGGGAATACATACTTGAGCTCCAGAACGAATCAAATTCCAAAGATATAATACGAGATACCGAGGTGGTGGAAGATGTATGTCTTGCATCCTTGTCTGAAATCTTCATATGCATTGTCAGAGGCTTTAGTTTTAACAAGCTAGAGATGACAAACACAAAACTTCTGGAAGCTTTTTAAAAGACAAAGAATGAGATCAAGATTAAAAGCAAAACCTTTAGTGCTTAACCTAGGCCTTCTCTAGAAGTACTCAAAGGAGTAACTTATCAGAAACCAAAAACTATACTAGTCCAGAAACTGGTATGGACTCCTAAGCCTGGTGTGTTTCTGTTGTAGCGAATAGAGAGGGTACTGGAAGATTGTATAAGGCCTCAGTATGTTAGGACAGGTAGGCATCAACTCCTGGAGGGTTTGAATCACTAACTAGTAGTGGTTTTTATTCTTCTTGGAATATGGACTTCGTGTCTACAATGATTCAAGAAAAATAAAAAGCTACTTAATAGTGAAGTAGTCGTAATATAGGTACTAATGTTATAAACAACTGCGGAAGCTATTAGACATATTATTTTAGTTTTTTCAATACAAGGATTTTGATCTTTAGAGACTTAGTTATATTTTCTCCTCTTTAAATGAAGTTTCTTAGTTCTAGACGGCACTATTTATATGTCCCTTAAACTAAATACCTTCATTACTAGAGGAATAGATTAGAACAATCTTTTTGTATTTAATCCTAACTCAGAAATAAATATCATGATAGCTGCATCGTCTGATTTAAAGTTATCTAAATCTTTCAAAGAAACTAACCCATTTGTGGTCCCTATTATTTAGATAGTTTGCCTCAGACAAAATTCAAAGGTTAAAGAAGGTTGAGTTTCTATTCATAGATCTCTCAAAGATCTTTCGGACCTGTGAGTATTATCTGGAAAGTAAAATAAATAAAAGGGTCACTAAGATATTGGTATTAGTTAATTTTGATGTCTGTGGTTCTAAGAGCATCCAGATAATAAGAGACTCTTTGATTTAATAGAGAGAATGAGTACCTATCGGACAAGTTCTATGGAGTCCTGAAGGAGCATGGGATTATCTCTTATTTAAATGCCCTAAGGATGACGCGCCAAATGAAGTATCAGAGAGAAGAAATCAGATCCTGTTGGATATGGTCTGTAGTATGATGAGTGTTTCCAAGTGTACCACTTACTTTCTAGTGGGGTTGTACCTTAAAACAGTAAACTTATATCTGGAACTATATCTCATCTAAATCAGTGCCTCAAACCTATAGAGAGATATGGTCCAATCGAAAGCTGACACTATAGCAAAAACTGACACTTAAATCACTTGTGCGAAAAGACAAAAGGGGTAAAGATGAAGATGAAGTCCCAGGTATATCTGTTTATAGGTTACCCTAAGGAGACATCATCTTCTGGTGGGGTCGTGCCTTAAAACAGTAGTTTTTATCTAAAACTATTTCTTATCTAAATCAATGTCTCAAACCTATAAAGAGATGGCCTATGCAATAGCTAACATTATAGTATCTCAAGATATGGAGTTATCCTGCACTTGTACGGAAGGACAAGAGAGATAAGATGGATATGAAGTCCCAGACATATATGTTTATAGGAGACATAAGGTGAACTGTTTTATAATCTTAAGGTTTAGAAGGTAATCATTTCTACGAATATCATTTATCTAAAACATGATTATATTATAGACTATATATTTATCGGTAAGGTAGTTTTGGGGAACTATTGGGCACTGGTAGAGAGTACGTATCCAAAAGCATAGTGAGAGTAGATAATATAGAAATTAGTATACCAGATATTGTAGAAACGATTCACTTTGTACCACCACCACCTCGTCACTGTGGGAAAACCATCAGAGCTCCTAAAAGATACTATAGAAAAACTTTGTTAGCGTTAATCCAGAGTTCAAGGAAGATAATCCCTTGAGCTACGATGAAATAATAAGAGCTTTTGATAGCTCTGACTTGCAAAAGACCATAGAGGCAGAGCTTGCATCAATATCCTTTAAAATAGTTTTGACTCTTATTACACTATCACCCTTTAGGTGTAGGGAATTTATAAGAAGAGGACCTAATATTTTTGTTAAGACTTAAGAAGCTATATTAGTTGCCAAGGGTTTTGCCCAAAGAGAAGGGATTGACTATGTCGAAACCTTCTCGCCGGTAGCTATGCCTAAATCTTTTTCAGATTCTTTTAATCCATCACAGTCCATTATAGTTGGAAGATCTGATAGATAAACGTCAAGATTGTTATTCCCTAATGGGAATTTGAAAGAGGACATATATAATGCAGACCCAAGTTTTATGTTAGCTAGTCAGGAAGATCTGATATGCAAGTTGTAAAGGTCCATTTATGGACTAATGCAAGCATCCAAGATATAGAATATCTACTTTGGTAAGGGAATCCGCTCACACAGATTTAATCAAAATAAAGATAAACCCATTGTGCACAAGAAATGTAATGGAGCTATAAGGGTATACTTCGTACTTTATGTTAACGATATTCTATTTATTAAAAATGATATAGGAATGTTGTTTACGGTAAAAGTTCAGTTATCATCACAATTCGATGTGAAAGGCCCTAGTGATGCGAGTTATGTTATTGGGATCAAGGTAACTCGAGATCACTAGAATAAGGTTCTCTCGTTGTCACATGCTACGTATATCAATAAGGCTCTAGCAAGATTCAGTATATGAGGCTAAATATCTGTTATGCAACAAGAATAATAGATCGATTTCAATCGTACCCGAGTCCAGATGACTAGACTGATATGAAGAGTATACTCAAAATTTCTTGTCAATCGAGGATTGTGAGTTAGTTTATACTTTACAGGTCTTGATACCGATTGGATGTATAAGATCTGACTTTTGTGTCAGATGTGCATTCCAGATAATCAATTTTAGAAATTATTTTTACCTGGGATGAGAAGCGATTGGTTGGTAGAGTGTGAAGGAAGGGTGCATTACAGGCTTCACTACAAAGACTGAGTATGTTATAGCGTGCAAGGTAATATAGTAGGTAGTATAGATTAGGAAGTTCTTAGTAGACTTGAAATGCATACCAGAGGCTTAGTTATCTGTTGTGACAACAAAAGAGCGGTAAGCAAGGTCCAAGGAGCCTAGGCACTACTGTAATGGAAAACTCATCAAATATAAACTCTACTTGATCAGATAATTTTAGGAGAAAAGGCAAGCAATAGTAACGAAGGAAGCATCTATAGATAATATTGATAATTCTTTGAGGAAATTCCTGCAAAGTCTTTTTAAGCAGCAAGTAGAAGCTATAGGGCTCAATACCATTTTTCCTCATTCGATCTAGTAGAAGATTGTTGGAATTAATAAGATCTACAACTCGTAAAAACCTATAGTTTAGTTGTATATGGTTGATAGCTTAGGATTACATCTTGGTACGTAACTTAGTACTTGTTCTGATTACATAACAGAGAGATATGGCTATATAGTAATCCGCTTGAGTGGTATCAATGGACATACTGGTCCCATATAACCTAAATCTTTCCCATCTCTGATTAGGATTTGTCGCCATATCAGGATAAATTGTTAGAATAACAGAGTATTGATATCTCCACCACGATCATTACCAGGCGTAGTGGTTGTGGTCGAACGAAACCAACACGATACACAGATCGGTGAGCAGACACCGATGGACTAAGCCGTGTTTTCTGCTTTGGGTAAAACGGTCTTAAACCCTAAGAAACTATAACTGGTGGGCTAACCACTTGTGTGGTGATTTGGTGTACCAATATGTGAGGGTCCAGTTACGTGACCCGAAACTACAATATGTTGGGTTACCCGGCTAGCGTTGCATCAGTATACCACTCAACAGGCCATCAATATCCAAAACGAGAGGTGAATTCATTGGTCTTACTTATATCGTATTAAACCCAGGCCTAGTGGTCATTAGTTGGATTATTGACCGGATCTGGTTACTTGGCAGAGTAATCAGAGGTACGATGTAGATAGTCAACCTGGAAGGAACCGAGTCATATGACTACACAAGTCTGGTGGTGTTCTCCACCGCTCGAGTCTGGTCATGACACCAAGTGGAGGGACACTGGGTTTACTACTACCAAGCAGATAGTAGGGGTATGTGAGAGAATATAGTAAGTCTGGGGGAATTGGAGTGTAGCATGTGTTGCACTCTAGGTGGCTACGTAGGTTAACCAGGACTCAGAGGACGGATGGAACATTTGGGTAGTGTGTCAGTCGAGTCTGGTTGGAAGCCATAAAACTTGGTCCCTGAAGGTTCCACCTTATTCACATTATGTGCGGTCCTTGAACCATCTCCTCGTTTCACATGATACTGATAGAGAATGTTATAAGTCCACTAATAATAACCATATGCTCTGTGTGTGCATCGCACTAGTGCTCGATAGATGTGTAGGTCTAAGTGTGTGCTAGAGAGCAACCCCGAAGTGGTACAAAGACACACACACAGGCATTCCCTTGCCTTGAGTGGGCTCCACTACATGGGTGCGATGCACAGGAATATGTTGCAAATTGGCTAGTCGACTTTACTAGGAGAACCCTATGTGTTTACTAAGAGCACCCTGGTTAATAGTGAAAGTACTAGTGACACCCCACATAAGTACGTCATGCAAGTCCTAATGCAAAGGGGCTCTGCCAATTAGTGCTATGGGGCATTTTGGGAAACCAAAATATCTTCATGGACTAAAGGGGGGCTGGCCCTATGTATTAGGGACATGTATGGCCGGCCACCCCTACTTATAGGAGTTGTTTGCTTCATAAAGAGGGGTCAACCATACAGGGGGTTTGCCAAGGGAGGCCTTCCACATATGACATGTAGGGGCTGAACTGATGTTATAGACAAGGGAGAGATAGAGACAAGGGGCTGGCCTACAACTTGCACATGGAAGGTAGGTGGCCGGCCCCTATAAGTGGATATAAAGAAAGGGGGGGCCGGCTTTAGCAAGGCATACTTGAACCCCTTTTATCTCTTGTTCTCCTCTCTCTCTCTCTCTCTCTCTCTCTCTCTCTCTCTCTCTCTCTCTCTCTCTCTCTCTCTCTCTCTCTCTCTCTCTCTCTCGTGTGTGTGTGCCACTTGGGTTCGGATGAGCCAACGACTTCCTCGTGTGCTTATTCGAAGATGGAGAAGGGTTGTTGCTTGGAGGCACTCAGAGATCCGACAACGCAAACCTCCATGGTTAAAAGATCTACACAAAGGTATGCAACATTCTAACACATAGATTTAGCCTAGATTCTAATTGCATGCATGCTAGATATTTGCATCGCTATAGATTGCCGTTAGGGTGTTCAATTCATGTGCATACACTTGCATGCACATATCGATTAGTTTCATTGAATGTTTTAATCATAGAATTCACACCACCTACGGTCTTTTGATCGGTAAATTTCTGATGTGGACCTCTACCATAGGATATTTCCAATAGAGCTATCATCTCACAAGAGTGATATCCCCCACTCAGACAGTCTGAGACCGGCGGGTTCTACCCACACTCATGGCCTCAGGGGGGTTAAACTTTTAGGAGCTATCACCCTGTAAGAGTTTTATCCCCCGCTCAGACTGTTAGAGACTATGGCGGGTTCTACCCACACTCATAGGTTGAGAAGGGTTAAACTTGCATGAGCTATCATCCTGCAAGAGTTTTATCCCCTGCTCAGACTGTCATAGATCATCAAAGGTTATATCCACACTTATGGGCTGATGGGGGTTAAACTTGCAGGAGCTATCATCTCGCAAGAGTTTTATCCCGTGCTCAGACTGTCAGAGACCATTGTGAGTTATACCCACACTCATGGGCTGAAGTGGGATAAACTTGCAGGAGCTATCATCCTACAAGAGATTTATCCCCCACTCAGGTTGTCAGAGACCATGTCGGGTTGTACCCACACTCACGGGCTGAGGGGGGTTAAACTTGAAGGAGCTATCATCCCGCAAGAGTTTTATCCCTTACTCAGACTTTCAGGGCTTTGAAGCTTCCACACTTTTTGCTTGTAGAACAGCTAACTAGCATATTACTTAGTAAAAACAGAGAGGATACATTGCTTCCATCTTGAGGTATGAGGAGATTAGTTCAAAGAACAAGGGTGTAGCGAATTCTGACCGCGACGAAAGTTGCTTCTGAGAGCAGTGACGGCGGCTTCATGCTAAAATCCTCACGATCTAGTGTTATACTTTGGGAATCAAGACATTCATCCTCTTTTTTTTTTGGTACATAAGACATTCATCCTTAGGTGCAAGTGAGAGATGTTTAGTCCTTGGTGACGTCATTAGGCTTTTTTTTTGTTTGAGAGGTAAAAAACGAATAAATTAAAGAAAGAAAGTCAGTTACAGTACACGGCTTACTTTGAATGACTAAGCAGAGGCCAAAAAACACAGCACAAAACAAAGACCTAAACACTTGGTTGACAGCACAAACAATGGCCTAAACACTTGACCGACAACACTAGGCAGAAACGCAGCTTACAAGCAAGTGATCAGAACACACATACCAGAGCCACAGCTACTGCCGTCCATGATCCGCCTTGCTCCTCGAGATCCGATCGTAGGGACCCTTTGGCGAACTCTCCTTGATCCGCTTGCCGATCCTTGAAGAGCGAGAAGTAGGATTCCGTTCCGTAGCCACTATCTCAGTCTCCAGAGTTACCGACCCACTTTCAGTATCTTCAACCCCTGCCTGACCAAGCCCTAGATCAGGATACCCAGAATCTGGGGATACCGTAGGCCCCCACAGATTCGCATATGGCTTCACTGCCCCACCCTGTTCCCGAAGTTCCACTTCAAAGAGTTCTTCCTTAAGGCCAAGAAATTCATTGAGTTGACTATCGATAATTACAATATGAAACTTGGCATGTTCATAGTCCCAAGCAAAGTTCCCTTTGAAGTATTTTCTATCATGAAGATGCAAAGGGAATTTACCCACTAAAACACCATACTGCATTTGGATGAGCTTCACAAACCGTTTAAGGTCCGCAATTCCCTCTGCATTCAAGGAGCCCCCCTCAATAAGGTTTGAAAGTACAAAGCCAACACGATCTTCATTATCCCAATCGAAGGGGTCAGCCATTACCTCAACCACTTTCTCCTCGCTCCCTTCAGCCTCCACACTAGGCAAACCATTAGCAGATTCTATAGATCAGCCTCAACCTTATCTATGTCCTGCACTGCTGCAACATCCTACGTAACACCCAAAACAGTTGGGCCAACGCTAACAACAATAGCCCTACCATAGTAGGTGGAAGCCACTTCAAACTCGCCCTCGTTTAGCCGGCCTCTGGTCCGGAGGGACATTTCACAAGCAAGTGATCGGGAGAAGAGACCGCCTTCATGTCGCTGTGCCAAACGCATCCCAGAATGGCATTATAGGAAAAGGGCGAGTTGACGACCAAACACCTAGTCAACCGGGTGACAGGTCCAGCCATGACGGGGAGAGTTATCTCACCAAGAATGTTGGCGGGTTCTCCTGTAAACCCACAAAGAGATGCTTGGGTGTGCTAGAGTCTTCCTTCTACCAAGCCTAAGCTATTGAATGCCGAGGTGAAAGAGAACATCTGCTGTGTTGCCCGTGTTATGAAGGAACAGGCAGACCATTTTTGGTCCGATCCATAGACGAATGACCAACAGGTTGATGATCTCTATGCTTGATGGCGACCAGGTCCTGTATGAAGGTGCTTTATCATCTGCTCGAGGCGTCTGACTTCTTGCTTGATATGATTACAGGAGGGAACTTTAGTAGGATTAGGGCTGGCAATTTCAGACCCGACACGAAGTTAGCGGGTCTGGGTCAATGCAAAACGGGTTCGGGTCGTAAGCGGGTCGATATGATAGACCAGTTTAATAAATGGGTCGGGTCTGGGTTTAGGGTCTGGACACCCGAGAAGACCCATTTAAAATTCACCGGGTCGTGTCGGGTCGGGTCTACCCGCAATCCGATACTGTAATATATCGTATCAACGAGTCTATCGGGTAATGTTGGGTTGAGTCGGATCGGGTCAACTGAATAAACCCGTGTGGTAAACAGGTCTTATCGGGTCTACCGTGTCGGGTTTTATCTTAGGCTTTCATGTGTCCTCCCACTCTATCATATAGATCTTGGAGATCTTGAGGTTGCTTTCTTACTAGGGACAAGTTGAGGGACGTACCTACTTCGATGCCTTGATTAAATGCATGCACTACAAATTAACCTTTCTTCGTCGTCGACATCTTTGACGGTTTTATAAGATATTGCCTCACATAACTCCGCAAAGGTAGAGATCAAGGAGGCTGGAAGCCTGTGCATGAAACCATGAGAGTGTTGAGCCTTGAAGATTGGCTCTGAACATTAAGCAGAGCACATGATCGCCATCATGAGGTGTCAACATCATACGGTAGGAAAATATATGCTCTATTAGACCTTGTATGCCATCGAATTAGGAAAGGTTGGGGCAATGCTGTTGGAATTGATGAGGTCTATAGCTCATAAAAATCTATAGTTTAGTGGTATATGGTTGATAGCTAAGGATTGCATCTTGGTACGTACCTTAGTACGTGTTATGATTAGATAACAGCGAGCTATGGTTTCATGGTAATCCACTTCAGTAGGAGACTAAATGGACTGGTCCCATGTAACCTAAATCGTTTGCAACTCTGATTACTGTTCGGGATAAGCTGTTGGGATGATAGAACATGTGTGTCTCCACCACAGTCATTACTAGGCACAGAGGTTTGGGCCAAACGGAACCAATACGGTGCACAGATCGGTGAGCAAATACTGGTGCATTAAACCATATTTTTATTTAGGATAAAACGGTCATAAACCCCGAGGAACCACAACTGGTGGGCTAACCAGTTGTGTGGTGCTTTGGCGCACCAATGTGTGAGGGTCCAGTTACGTGACCCAAAACCACAATGTGCTAGGTTACCTAACTGGCATCACATCAATGTACTACTCCTGCAGGCTATCCACACTTTTAACAGAAGGTGTGTTCCCTGTTATGACTTACATCATATTAAACCCAGACCTAATGGTCATCAGTTGGACTATTGATCGGATCCGGTTACTCGGTAGGTTATAATCAAAGGTACGATGTGATAATCAAGCTAGAAGAAATCGAGTCATATGACAACTTGAGTCTGATGATGTTATTCACTACTCGGGTCGAGTCATGATACCAAGTATAGGGATAGCGAGTTTTACCACTACTAAGCAAAGAGCAGAGGTATGCGAGAAAACATAGTAATTTCAAGGGAATTGGAGTACAGCCTGCGTCGCACTCTAGGTAGACTGAGAGGGTCGATGATACACTCGGATAGTGTGTCGATCGAGTCCAAGTTTGAAGCCATGAACCCTGGTCCTTGAAGGTTCCACCTTATCTATATTATGTACGGTTCTTGAACCATCTCCATGTTTCATATGACGCTATTAGAGGAAATTATAAGTCTAACCCTAATACGCTCCGTGTGTGCATCGCACTAGTGTACGGTAGATGCATAGGTACGTGAATGTGCTAGGGGGCAACTCCGGAGTGGTGTAGAGACATATGTGGTCAACCTCTTATATTTAGTAGGCTTCGCTATATAGGTGCGATGCACCGGTGCATATTACAAGTTGACTAGTTGACTTTACTAGGGGTACCCTATGTGTTTCCTAAGGATACCTCAGTGATAGTGAAATCACTAGTGGATTCACACATGAATGCGCTATGTGAGACCTTAAATTAAAGGGGCAACCAACTAGTGTTATGGGGGTATTTTGGAAAACTAAAATACCACCATGACCTAGCATGGCTGCCCCTAGTAAAGTGGGTTCACACATGGCCAGTTCCTTCCCTAACTTGTAGGAATTGCTTGCAAGCTTAAAGGGGAGGGGGACTAAATAAAAGGGCTTTGACTTAGGGGCCGACCACACATGGCAATAGGGTAGCCGGCCTATGGGTATACACAAGGGGGGAGAGAGTCAAAGGGGGGACGGCCGTAACTCCCATACGCAAGGTATCGTGGAGCCCAAACCCTATTTTGGAATGAGGGTAGAGGGGGGCCGGCCCTAGCAAGCTACGCCCTACCCCCTCTCATATCTTCTTCTCCTCTCTCATCTCTCTCTTGCTTGTGCTACTTGGGTTCGGATAAGTTGTCGACTTCCTTGCGTGGTAAATTGAAGATGGAGAATACTCGTAACATAGAAACACTCAGAGATCCATCGATGAGGTTCTATGTATCATTCTAGATCTGGTGAACTAGAAGGTGCTTCTTGCAATATATGTGAGATCCAGGAGTCCAAACGACCTCTGGCCATATTCAAAAGTTGTGACTTGAAGTCCCCTAGTTAAAATTTTAGCCCAATTGGACTTCGGGATAAAAAGATATAGCCATTGCAACAATGCCTTTCCGTGCAAATCCGATTCCATCTCCATCGACAAAGAAGAAATTTATCGCAGTGAAAAGAATCCGTACGGAGGTAGACCTAGTATAGAAATAGCATATGCATGCATACTAGATTGTTCTTTTCGCTGGATCGACATTAGGAGTTTATGTGCTCGCCATACTAGAGTCATACACGTACGTGCAGAGTTTTCGATGAAAGTTTTTGATATGTAGTTCACACCACCTACGATCTTTGTACATAGCCTTTGTTTCTGCTGCCGACCTTTACCATAGGATTATTTCAAACAAATACCACTTCTTCGAAAAGGCGGCAAGCCATAATTCCCACGAGAAGGGTGATGGTGCTCTACCTCTCTTCGCAAGGTTTGCCATTCGGTCGTACTCGGCACTAGTCGTGGTGGGACAGGGGGTCGATGAGAGCGTTCCGGGAAGTATCGCCCCTGAGGTTGGGAAGGTTGATGAGTGAGAATCTGTTCATCACAATAGGGATGGCTTCTTGGGATACAGGTGAGTTTTCTACCGGTCAGATGTTCCGAACCTGCCCTTTGAATTCTTACTGGTTGGAATAGAATAGTATTGATTACTGGGCATGTAATAAGGTGATCTAAGACACTGTCGGGCACCTAGTTTTGTTTCCCTTGGAGTACTTCGCTCGCTCTGGGGATAATCTGTCTCAAAATGAGGAGTATAGCGTTGGCTTACCAGGGGTGGTGGCACCTTGATTCACTGGACGAATTGCTTGCTTCCCATCTCTTTTTGACTCTTCTGAACAGATTTAGGGTTCATGGGTACGTGACCTGCTACTTTGCTTCGGTGGCGAGGGTTGCCTCTCCGCTAGTAGGTCATGAATCTGGGAGGCCATCTTTCTCTAGCCTTTGGGGATCCCCATCAAGATATCATCTTGGAGGCTCTTCGTAGGAGGGATTTTGTCGGATGCCTCCATGACTTCTCGACTCTTTGGTGTCGCTAAAGTGGATTTCTTTCGAAAGGACTCTGCCATGCGCTCCATGGTCACTTTGAGAGTCGGGACTAGTTGGGGTGAAGTAGTTTGTCCGCGAGTAACTACCATCGTGGTGGAAGAGCTCGGGAATAGCATTGTCTTCTCTTTCAAGGCTTTGGACCTTGTGTAGTTGGACGTGGGGGCCCTCTTCTTTTCGATAAGCCCAATGGTGGATGGGAACTAGACTGTGGGGGCAATTTTTTGGGAGCAAACTTCACCCACAAGATCGGATTAGGATTTTGCTGAAGATGGTCTTTCATCTCCTCTCGTCTCCTTCCTGGTATGTAAACAAGTTGATGGCATTTGGTGAAAGTGTTGGAGTGATGAAACTTGATCTGTGTAGGAGCTGTTGGGATTTTGATTTGGCTTACTAGAAGGATTGAGGTTCCTAGAATGAATGCCCCCAACCCCAAGTCCTTCTTCTTGCAAGAGGACACACATAGAGAGTTGTACATGAAGCAATGGAAAAGACTCAAGATTGAAGCCAAATAGTTCTTTTCTTAGTAGATGTATGAATAGTGTACAAATACTTTTATCAACCCCTTATTCCTGGCCACTCCTTTTCCTTTTATAGTAAAACCCAAGGGAGAGGAGAGTATACTCTGCTGAGGTACCTACTTTCCTACATGGGGTGGTGGGGTTCTTCCAATTCAGTAATGACATCTGTTATCCCACATGGGGCTGTGTGAATCTTGTTGAGGTATTTGTCTCCTTCACGTGGGTCAGTGTGAGTTGGTCCTCTCATTATTTGTGAGGTTAATCTGCCTTCAGGAGGTAGACGAAGAGTAGCCTCTCATTTTTATGGATAATAGGTATTATTGTTTGAAAGAGGAGTTTTGGCTGATTTTCTTCTTCGAAGGGGTAGACGGGTTCTGTTTTAAGGAAAGGTCGTGAGGTTTACCCTACATCCCCTTCATTTGGTTTGTTAAAGTATTTTTGTTTTAGGTTTGTACGTGCCCTTCTTTCGAAGGGGTGGGCTACTTGCATGACTTGGCTTTTCTTTTCATTTTCTCAAGGGTTTTTTTTTTATCTTCTCTAGTCCTGGTTTGGTTTTGGGAGTGGTCTTTCGAAAGATCTCTTATTTTTAGGGTCCTGAGTGAAGGGGTGAATATTTTAGGTACCCACAGGAATGACAAATTAATCATTTATTACAAACGGATTTCATGGTATTCAAACCCTATTGATTTTCTGTCATTTATTATTTTAGAAAAGGAGAATGGCAGGTGATTTATTCCAAATGGATTTGGTGGGTGCATCGAACTGTTCATATATTGTGTGATTCAAACCTAGCTGATTTCTCCCCAAGAATAGTAGGTGATTTATTGCACAAACGACTTAGATTATGTGAGATTCAAACCCGGCTGATTTTGTGGCACCTTTATCTTCCCCTACGTACCGAACCTTTGCACATAAATGACCCTTTTTACAAAGCCTCCTCCCCCCACCTCTCTCTCTCTCTCTCTCTCTCTCTCTCTCTCTCTCTCTCTCTCTCTCTCTCTCTCTCTCTCTCCCGCACGACTATCTCTTGGACCGAGTGACATGACCGGTGGAGTTTTGCTGCTGGCGACCGTTCACGTGCCAACAGGCACAGGAATTACTAGTATGTAACAAGATTCAAAGATATTTATCTCATTTCAAACTAGGACAGTCATATACTAATATTAATCATTTTACCACTTCCATCTGTCCTGTTTTGGTCACATATTATTGTTATTATTATTATTATTTGGTTGCATATGTTGTAATAATGATAGAAATAAATTAATCCCCTACAACTCAATTAGAGGTTAGTCGAAAGGTATAATATCTTATTGACGTCTTAATCCCATAAAAAAACATTGCTTGCCTTTTTAGAGTGTGTCCAAACATTTGAATATGATTACTGATATCTTACTTAATATTTGCATGCTATGATCATATAAAATTCTATTATGGACTGATCAAATACATCTAACAGGATTATGCGAGCTGGACAAAAATTATCCATTGGTAGAGGCGCTTGATGATCCCGCTAGAAAGAACTACATTTCTGTGCATCTTAATGCAGTTAACTTTTCTAGGGGTACCCTATGTGTTTACTAAGGACACCCCGGTGATAGTAAAATCACTAGTGGATTCCCACATGAATGCGCCATGTGAGACCTTAAATGAAAAGGGCAACTAAAATACCACCATTAACTAGTGTTATGGGGGTATTTTGGGAAACTAAAATACCACCATGACCTAGCATGGCTGCCCCTAGTAAAGTGGGTTCACACATGGCTAGTTCCTTCCCTAACACTTAGGAATTGCTTGCAAGCTTAAATGGGAGGGGGACTAATTAAAAGGGCTTTGACTTAGGGGCCGACCACACATGGCAATAGGGTAGACGGCCAATGGGTATAAACAAGGGGGGAGAGAATCAAAGGGGGGACGACCGTAACTCCCATATGCAAGGTATCGGGGGGCCCAACCCCTATTTTTGAATGAGGGTAGAGGGGGGTCGGCCCTAGCAAGCTATGCCCGACCCCCTCTCATATCTTCTTCTCCTCTCTCGTCTCTCTCTCTTGCTTGTGCCACTTGGGTTCGGATAAGTTGTCGACTTCCTTACATAGTAAATTGAAGATGGAGAATGCTTATCACATAGAAACACTCAGAGATCCATCGATGAGGTTCTATGTATCGTTCTAAATCTGGTGAACTAGAAGGTGCTTCTTGCAATCTATGTGTGATCCAGGAGTCCAAACGACCTCTAGTCATATTCAAAAGTTGTGACTTGACGTCCCCTACCTATAGTTAAAATTTCAGTCCAATTGGACTTCGGGATAAAAAGTTATAGCCGTTGCAACAATGCCTTTCCGCGCAAATCCGATTCCATCTCCATTGACAAAGAAGAAATTGATCGCAGTGAAAAGAATCCGTACGGAGGTATAGCTTCAAACATGTAGATCTAGTATAGAGATAGCATATGCATACATGCTAGATTGTTCTTTTCGCTAGATCGACATTAGGAGTTTCTGTGCTCGCCATGCTAGAGTCATACATGTACGTGTAGAGTTTTCGATGAAAGTTTTTGATATGTAGTGCACACCACCTACGATCTTCGTATATAGCCTTTGTTTCTACTACCGACCTTTACCATAGGATTATTTCAAACAAATACCACTTCTTCGAAAAGATGGCAAGCCATAATTCCCACGAGAAGGGTGATGACGCTCTACCTCTCTTCGCAAGGTCTGCCATTCGGTTGTACTCGGCACTACGTCGTGGTGGGACAGGGGGTCGATGAGAGTGTTCCAGGAAGTATCACCCCTGAGGTTGGGAAGGTTGATGAGTGAGAATATGTTCATCACAATAGGGATGGCTTCTTGGGATGCAGGTGAGTTCTCTACCGGTCAGATGTTCCGAACCTACCCTTTGAATTCTTATTGGTTGGAATAGAACAGTATTGACTACTGGGCATGTACTAAGGTGATCTAAGACACTGTCGGGCACCTAGCTTTGTTTCCCTTGGAGTACTTCGCTTGCTCTGGGGATAATCTGTCTCAAAATGAGGAGTATAATGTTGTCTTACCAGGGGTGGTGGCACCTTGATTCACTGGACGAATTGCTAGCTTCCCATCTCTTTCTGACTCTTCTGAACAGATTTAGGGTTCATGGGTACGTGACCTACTGCTTTGCTTCGGTGGAGAGGGTTGCCTCTCCGCTAGTAGGTCATGAATCTGGGAGGCCATCTTTCTCTAGCCTTTGAGAATCCCCATCAAGATATCATCTTGGAGGCTCTTCGTAGGAGGGATTTTGTCAGATGCCTCCATGACTTCTCGACTCTTTGGTGTCGCTAAAGTGGCTTTCTTTCGAGAGGACTCGGCCATGCGTTCCATGGTCACTTTGAGAGTCGGGACTCGTTGGGGTGAAGTAGTTTGTCCGCGAGTAACTACCATCATGGTGAAAGAGCTCACAAATAGCATTGTCTTCTCTTTCAAGGCTTTGGACCTTGTGTGGTTGGATGTGGGGGCCCTCTTCTTTTCGATAAGCCCCATGGTGGATTGGAACTAGACTGTGGGGGCGATTTTTTGGGAGCAAACCTCACCCACAAGACCGGAGTAGGATTTTGCTGAAGATGGTCTTTCGTCTCCTATCATCTCCTTTCTGGTATGTAAACAAGTTGATGGCATTTGGTGAAGGTGTTGGAGTGATGAAACTTGATCTTTGCAGGAGCTGTTGGGATTTTGATTTGGCTTACTAGAAGGATTTAGGTTCCTAGAATGAATGTACCCCAACCCCAAGTCCTTCTTGCAAGAGGACACACATAGAGAGTTGTACATGAAGCAATGAAAAAGACTCAAGATTGAAGCCAAATAGTTCTTCTTTTCTTAGTAGATGTATGAATAGTATACAAATACTTTTATCAACCCCTTATTCCTTGCCACTCCTTTTCCTTTTATAGTAAAACCCAAGGAAGAGGAGAGTGTATTACTCTGCTGAGGTGCCTACTTTCCTACATGGGGTGGTGGGGTTCTTCCAATTCAGTAATGACACCTGTTATCCCATATGGGGCTGTGCGAATCTTGTCGAGGTAGTTGTCTCCTTCACATGGTTCAGTGTGAGTTCGTCCTCTCATTATTTGTGAGGTTAATCTGCCTTCATGAGGTTGACGAAGAGTAGCCTCTCATTTTTATGGACAGTAGGTACTATTGTTTGAAAGAGGAGTTTTGGCTAATTTTCATCTTCAAAGGGGTAGACAGGGTCTGTTTTAAGGAAAGGTCGTGAGGTTTACCCTACATCCCCTTCATTTGGTTTGTTAAAGTATTTTTGTTGTAGGTTTGTACGTGCCCTTCTTTCGAAGGGGTGGGCTACTTGCATGACTTAGCTTTTCTTTTCATTTTCTCAAGGGTTTTTTTTTTTTATCATCTCTAGTCCTAATTTGGTTTTGGGAGTGGTCTTTCGAAGGATCTCTTATTTTTAGGGCCCTGAGTGAAGGGGTGAATATTTTAGGTACCCACAGCAGGAATGACAAATTAATCGTTTATTACAAACGGATTTCATGGTATTCAAACCCTGTTGATTTTCTGTCATTTATTATTTTGGAAAAGGAGAATGGTAGGTTATTTATTCCAAATGGATTTCGTGGGTGCATCGAACTGTTCATATATTGTGTGATTCAAACCCAGCTGATTTCTCCCCAAGAATAGTAGGTGATTTATTGCACAAACGACTTAGATTATGTGAGATTCAAACTCGGCTGATTTTGTGGCACCTTTATCCTCCCCTAAGTACAGAACCTTTGCACAGAAATGACCCTTTTTACAAAGCCTCCTCCCTCCACCTCTCTCTCTCTCTCTCTCTCTCTCTCTCTCTCTCTCTCTCTCTCTCTCTCTCTCTCTCTCTCTCTCTCTCTCTCTCCCGCACGACTATCTCTTGCACCGAGTGCCGTGACCGGTGAAGTTTTGCTGCTGGCGACCGTCCACGTGCCAACAGGCACAGGAATTACTAGTATGTAACAAGATTCAAAGTACTTATCTCATTTCAAACTAAGACAGTCCTATACTAGTATTAATCATTTTGTCACTTCCATCATTCCTGTTTTGGTCACATATTATTGTTGTTATTATTATTATTTGGTTGCATATATTGTAATAATGATAGAAATAAATTAATCCCCTACAACTCAATTAGAGGTTAGTCGAAAGGTAGACGTCTTAATCCCATAAAAAACATTGCTTGTCTTTTTAGAGTGTGTCCAAACATTTGAATATGATTACTGATATCTTGCTTAATATTTACATGCTATGATCATATAAAATTCTATTATGGACTGATCAAGTACATCTAACAGGATTATGCGAGATTAACAAAAATTATCCATTGGTAGAGGCGCTTGATGATCCCGCTAGAAAGAACTACATTTCTGTGCATCTTAATGCAGTTAACGAGGCTATAAAGTAAGTCAATAATGGCATACAATGCATAATATATTAATCATTCATCATATTTAGTGGCTTTAATGTTACTTAGTGAGTGTGCATCCATATCTTATGGAAGGAAACATGGCATGGATATCCATAGATTAGGGGTGGCAATGGGTCGGGTCGTGTCGGGTTCGTGCCGTGTCTAGTCGGATTCGTGTCCAAAACCCCCAGACCCGGACCCGACCCGTTTAACTAATCGTGTCTAGATCCTAAACCCGTACCCGACCCGCTAATAAACGGGTAGACCCGATAAGACCCGGTAATACCCGTTTATCACCCGGGACTATTCAGTTGACCCGATCCGACCCAATCCGACTTGACCCGAAAGACCCGCTGGTATTATATATTATAGTATCGGATTGCGAGTGGACCCGACCCGACACGACCCGTTGAATACTAAACGGGTCTTCCCGGGTCTACCGTGTCCAGACCCTAAACCCGGACCCGACCCGTTAATTAAACGGGTCTATCGTGTCGACCCGTTTATGACCCGAACCCGTTTAGCCCTGACCCAGACCCGCTAACTTCGTGTCGGGTCGTGTCGGGTCCGAAATTGCCAGCCCTACCATAGATATCCCTTAGTATTAACTTGAGTTGATTGGCATGGTGATAGGACTATGAAAGATGTCTGTGTGCATTGTATCCTTTGTTCTCATTACTTTTTTATTTTTTGCATTGTAGGGCGAAAGTGAATGTGAAAGGGTACTTTCACTGGTCCCTCACAGACAATTTTGAATGGCGTGAAGGCTACACCCAGCGATATGGGATTAACTATATTGACTTTGAAAATAACCTCAAACGAATTCCGAAGGCTTCTGCATTGTGGTTCACCAAATTCCTCAAGTCATAATGATCTAATCATATGAAGAATTAATGGATCTATAACTGGAGTACCATCTTTTATAATTGTTTGCCATGGATTCTGATCTTCAGATGTAATGATATCTTACACTTGATGCTATTTGGAATAATTTCAGAGATTGTAATTCTCATTAATCAAGCTTAGTATTGGATGTCACTACAACAAAAACAATAATTTTTACCAATGGAAAGTATCCATCAGTAATAAATATTTTCTATCTGTATAAATATAAAGCGATGTACATAAAATCTGTCAGGATGAAAAACTTCGTCAGGAAGGATGGCGCCGAGAAAACTAGATGCACCCGGAAAACCAAATAAATCCGCAAATCGATCAAACTTTATGATCGAAATAAACATGCCTTATGACATACAACCTTTCGCTCTGATTCAATTTCCGAACCAGGGCGAAAGTAGGCACAGGACCTGAATTTTAGATCCAACGAATTCCTGTCAACCATTTCATGTTTATGGTTCATCGGGTGGCCTACTCGGCCCATCCCTCAGCATAAGCCAAATGGGAAGGTTTGTTGACGATTGCAAACTCCCCTTAAGATGCGATGATCGATCGAAGCAAAAAATACATGTGTGGATTTTAGGGTTGCTAATGATCTCCTGCCAATCATTGATGGGTTCATGAAACCGAAAATAGACCCATTAATAATCACAAGAAAAGATCTGAACAAACTGCTGTACAAATAAAAGAGATCAGATCGGAGGTATACTATGATCTCGAAAATCTCATCACAACAATTATCCATATAGTACCGCCAAGAAAAAAAACTTTATTTGGCGAAAAAGAATATGAAATAACCCTCAATAAATATTTATGGCTAAAACAATGGGTCTTATGGCACGCAACCATCCGTTCCAAAAATTGGAAACCTAGTATGCCATTGGGCTCACTTTTGGATCCATAAAATTTTGATAAATCGAAGCCAAAAAATTAATTAAATCAGAAAAAAAAAATGATCCACTTATCGATCGTTAATAGGTTCATCGATCTTGAAGGAACGAATTAAAATCTAGAATCTATTTCTTAGCAATTACAAAGAGAGATCTAAACCTTAACTACATGGATAACCGATCAGAAGAATGCTATGACACCAAATGTAAGAAAAATCATATACAAAACAAGCAATAATCTCTATTATCGAGAACCTTTGGCTTTGAAAACAATGAGCATAGAGACCATTTTCTCTGGCCATAACGCACCGGGTGATGATGATCCGCAGATTGTTCGCAAAAAAATATCGATGCATTAAACGAAGAACATGGAGATCAAAGGTCTCGAAAATAGGTCTTCAAACCCAGTTCTTCTTGGTGCCCTAATCCGTCAATCGCACTATTGTAGGAGATCAAGAGATGAGAGGATACGTGAAACCAAAACCGTTCCTTCTCGCTCTCTCACCTTTGGTCTAGCCAAGCTGAAACATACAAGAGAAGGGAAGAAGAGGATCTGTTGTACCTTTCTCCCTTGCTCTTCGTTTGGGAAGGAAATCTATGGATTAATTTTGATGGTAGGGTTCTCGCTCTCTGGCGATGGACTCCAATCTTCCAACCTCTTCATGAAGAGATCGATCACTTGTGTGGATAAGGTTGCCAGGCCTGTTGGTTGATTGCTACGATAGATCCGACCCAATCTGACTCGACTCGACCTAACCTGATAGACCCGCTGATACTATATATTACAGTATCGGATTGTGGGAAGACCCGACACGACCCGTTGAATTTTAAATGGGTCTTCCCGGGTCTACCGTGTCCAGACCCTAAACCCAGACCCGATCCGTTTATTAAACGGGTCTATTGTGTCGACCCGTTTATGTTCCGAACCCGTTTAGCGCTGACCCAATCCCGCTAACTTCGTGTTGGGTCGTGTCGGGTCCGAAATTGCCAGCCCTACTTTAGGGGTCCAACTTGGGTCGGGTAAAACCGATCGAGAACCGACCCAACCCGGGTTGGTTCGAATATTTTGACTAAACGGATTGGTTCGGTTATAATTTTTGTGGACCCGACTAAATACAGGTCGGTTCCGGGTTAGAGCTTGGATAGACCCGACCCAACCCAAGAAGCAAACTCATATATAGTAGTCCACATAAATATATACCACGGGATTAGACTTTTGGGCTCCATCACACTAGCATCCGAGTAAATGTTATTTGTTTGCAAATGTTAAAACAACTACTAAGAGAACTCAACGGGTGGCTAAAACTTAAAACCCAACATGAATCCTTTGATAGTAAATACTCGATAACTATTATTTTTTTAGACCAACTCTCAACCCGAGAACCGACCTGGACCAACCCGACCATAGTGTGGGGTGGATTAGTTAGGGTCTATACCCAAGTCGGGTTGGTTCGGGTTTCAATATGGTAGAACTGAACTAGTTCGGTTCCATTCTGGGTTGGATCAAACTGGAACCAACCCGACCCGAGTTGCACCCGTAGGATGCTTGCATGTCAGACTCTCTTGTGGTCGTCAACGAGGGTTTAGCACTAGTGGGCTGGGTCCGGGTGGAGGAAACGAAAATCCCATTCTTCAAGAAGGGTAGATGCTTGCATGTTCGATCCCACTGTGGTTGTCAATAAGGTTATAATGAAAAAAAAAAGAGAGAGAAGAGAATTGTTGCACCCTCAATTTCTCTCCTTTGTTTTCAACCAAACTGACCAAGAGAAGAGGTAGGGAGAGGATGGTTGTAGCCGCCCACTCTCTTTGCACTTTATTTTGGTAAGAAAAAAGGGCAAGGAGAAGTAAAGTTGAGTTCCTTATTGGGGAGACCGACAAGGTCGATCCCACCACCTAGGGTCTGCACAACAGAAAGGACATTGAAGGCACGAAGAACTCACCGGTAGATGATGAACACCACCAACGAGAAAAACGAACGATTCAACACACCAAAGCACAAGAACACAAGATGAGACGTCAAAGGCGCAAAGAACTCACTATTAGATGACGAACACCACCAATGAGAAGAACGAATGATAAAACACACTAAAGCACAAGAACACAAGATGATATCCGACAATCGACAATTAATGGATTTACTAGAAAAAGAATACAAGGAGAAACACTTATGTCTCTCCTCTCACCAATCCATCTCCCAACCCACAAAGAGATAACTTCTCAAGGAACAAGAAGAGAGATCGCAACCCCCTCACCCCAAGAACAAGAGAAACCCTCGTTCTAACCCGATGACGACTACCTGTAAGTGGATTTTACTCCTGATCATCCATGAGAGAAACTACTTCTAAGAGTATAGGATCGTTATCAAAAGCGGAAGAATCCATGAATGAATAACATTTGCGAATCACGATCTCCGATGCGTGTTCCCTGGACTTGGTTTCCATTCCCTGTGGCAAGAGGGATCTCTCTCTGGTGTGGACAGAGGGGGAATCCAGAAAACTCACATAGAGATGTCGTTACCCGGGAGGGGGACCAAGTACCGGTATTTATAACCCTTTATGATTTCTCCCCATCAAAGAAATCAACAGATCCAACGAATGGGATTGATCACAAAATTAGGTAGCCCAGAGCATATATAATTATGGTAAGCCCAATCAACAATCACCCAAGCCCATCCTTATTGGGTTTTAGCCTTATATGGACTGTGGACCTCACATGTGGGCATATGGGCCACATCTGAAATCCCATAGGCTTATAATCTCCCACTTGGACCACATTGACCACAATTTGAAAAATACATAATATACTTTTGTATATGTAAAATAAATTTGAAACAAACTTTATGTGGTCAGGTGATTGGATATTCAAAAGAAACTTTACATGCCGGCCAAAGAATTAAAAAACAAACTTTATGGCTTTTCCATAATGCTCTAGGCCCTTTAAATTTAATGAGAAAGCTCAATGGTAAGGGTCAGGCGGTCCTGTTCTATCCATTTTAGAGCCGCACATTTCCTTCCATAATCACGAGTACCACTAAGACAAACCCACAAAGTAACTTTATCTGAGAAGCTGTATGAGTGAACTTGGTCAAGATGTTCACTCCTAGAATAGACGTATCTTTATATCAATACTTGATCCTACTTTATAATCCCAATGGATTAGAATATAATTTTCTTAATAATCCCAATGGATTAGAATACAATATCGTTATAGTCAATCAAAAATAATACATTTAAGAAACTGAATGTCTTACACATCAAATGACTCAATCAGACCCATGGACTTTACATGCTCAGTATAGTTTCCAGGTGTTAGCCCCTTGGTCATCGGATCTGCAAGCATATGGTCTGTACTGATGTGCTCAACTGAAATCTGAGGACTGTCAATCTTTTCTTTAACAACAAGAAATTTGGTGTCTAGATGCCTAGACCCACTGGAGAACTTGTTGTTATCGAAAAATGCAATCGCCGCTGAGTTATCACAGAAAAGACTGAGTGGACGAGAAATGGAGTCCACAATTTGAAGGTCTGTGATGAAGTTTCTCAGCCAAATCGCCTGTGATATAGCCTCATAACATGCACTGTACTCTGCAGCCATCGTGGAAGGTGCTGTAATTGTCTGTTTTTGACTCTTCCACGAAACTGCTCCTCCAGCTGATAAGAAGATATATCCATAAGTGGACTTCCTAGTATCTGGGCAGCCGGCAAAGTCAGAGTCTGTGAATCATATAACTTCTAGCTCATCTGATTTCCTATAAGTTAGCATAAAATCCATAATCCCTCACAGATACCTGAATACCTTCTTGGCAGCATCCCAATGCGCTTTGCCTGGATCACTTTGAAATCTGCTAAGTGATCCAACTGCAAAGGCACTGTCTGGATGTGTGCAAGTCTGTGCATACATAAGGCTGCCAACTACAGATGCATAAGGTATTTTTGTCATGCCATCCCGCTCCAATTAATTTCTTGGGTTTTGGGATTTACTAAGTATATCCCCTTTATGTACAGGAGCTGTCCCGGATCTACCATTATGAAAGTTGAACCTTTCCAGAATTTTCTCAATGTAGGCTTTCTAAGACAAACCTAAAATACCCTTTGGTCCGTCTCTCCGAATTTCTATGCCAAGGACATAGGAAGCCTCACCCATATCTTTCATATCAAAATTCTGGGATAGAAAAACTTTCGTATCATGCAGTAGTCCAAGATCGTTGCTGGCAAGCAGAATATCATCAACATATAGGACTAGAATTATAAATTTGCTCCTACTGACCTTTAGGTAAATTCATTGATCATTAATGTTTTCCTTAAAACCAAAAGTCAGTATTACCTCCTTGAATTTAAGGTACCACTGTCGGAAGGATTATTTTAGTCCATATATTGATTTCTTTAATCTGCATACCATATGCTCTTGTCCTTTGAATGAGAATCCTTCAGGTTGTTTCATGTAAACCTCCTCACACAAATCCCCATTCAGAAAAGCAGTTTTGACATCCATCTGGTGTAACTCAAGGTCAAACTGAGCCATCAGAGCCATGATAATTCTAAAGGAGTCCTTCCTGGATACTGGAGAGAAGGTCTCAGTGTAGTCAATGCCTTCTTTCTGAGTGAATCCTTTGGCTACCAATCGGGCCTTGTACCTTTCTATATTACCTCTTGAGTTTCGTTTGGTCTTGAAAACCCATTTACAGCTAACAGACTTCGATCCTTCAGGTAATACTACAAGGTCCCAGACTTGATTTTTAGCCATAGATTCAAGCTCATCATTCATGGCATTGAACCACTCTTCAGAGTTAAAACTATTCATGGCTTTAAAAAAACTGAGGGGATCAGCAACACAATGACCATCTTCATGAAGGTAGACAAATGAATTACAGAAATTAAATATTGTGAATCGACCATTTAACCAATTGACCATCTTCATGAAGGTAGACAAAATAAGGGGATCAGCAACACAATGACCATCTTCATGAAGGTAGATAAACGAATTGCAGAAATTAAATGTTGTGAATCGACCATTCAACCAATCTGTCCAGGCCAGAACCACAGCTCTGATACCAATTATAAGTGGATTTTACTCCTGATCATCCATGAGAGATCCTACTTCTAAGAGTATAGGATCGTTACCAAAAGCGAAAGAATCCATGTGAATAACTTCTGCGAATCATGATCTCTGATGCGTGTTCCCCGGACTTGGTTTTCACTCCCTGTGGCAGGAGTGATCTCTCTCTGGTGTGGACAGAGAGGGAATCCGAAAAACTCACGTAGAGATATCGTTACCCGGGAAGGGGACCAAGTACCGGTATTTATAACCCTTTATGATTTCTCCCCATCAGATAAATCAACAGATCGAACGAATGGGATTGATCTCAAAATTAGGCCCAGTAGCTCAGAGCATATATAATTATGGTAAGCCCAATCAACAATCACCCAGGCCCATCCTTATTGGGTTTTAGCCTTATATGGACTGTGGACCTCACATGTGGGCATGTGGGCGGTGGGCATGTGGGCCACATCTGGAAGCCCATAGGCTTACGCTACCCTCTCACTAATCTTACAAAGATCCTTTAGATCCTTCCTTGTTACTTTTTATTCATCCCTAAGGGTCCTTTTATAAAGACCTGATTTTCCTTGAAATTAAATAATTTAAAATATTATTTTTATTATGGTTGAATGTTGAATGAGAGATATTATGTTACTTATGAGGATGTAAGTGCACGTACATGGTTTAAACCAACGAGTCAGTGCACAGAGATTGAACGCGGTGAAATACGGACTTTTCGTCCGATCGAGGCAGTAAAGCCCTAACTCTGGAATTCATGTCAGTCTTTCGAAAATGCTTGCATCGAGTAAGGGGAAGAAAACATCTCCCCTGGTGCGTTTTTATTTTGTTCGGTCTCCGGGCTCGCGTACAAAGAGTTAGGGCCCTTTTGCACATAAAGGGAAAAATGGTCATTTCTAAAATTTAAACTTTTTTTGTAATTTTATAAAAATATATTTTGGACCTAAAAGTAATAAAAAATGGATGTTTTGAGGATTACAAATAATTTTTTAGTTTTTAATACTAATCCCTAATCCCGGGTTAATTAGCCATAATCTAGGATACTAAACTAGGTTGATTAGGTCATAAACCTAATTAGCAATTAACCTAATCCTAGGTGGACTAAAAGTCAATTAATTGGGACCCTCTTCCACTCCAATTGGCTACCCCCTATTTGAAAACAAATGGGGTGTGCTTCGGTGACGATATTTTATTGGTTGGAGAAACCAAAAGTCATTTGGCTTCCCCTCCCCTTCTTCCCTTATAAAGCCAACCAAATCCCTTCCCCTTGGCTGATAATATAAGACCCTAGCAGTCCTTATAAGCCCCTTAGTTCATCCCTTAGGCCTCCCAAAAATCCTATGGAATCTTGCTAGTTTCCTTTGCAAGAAAATAGGAGAAAGAGAAGGAGAAGAAGATGAGGGAGAAGGGGAGAAAGGCAAATACTTGTGGAGATTATCCTAATCTAATCAAAGTAAGCTACGCATATAGATTTCTATGGCTCCCCTAGGTCCTAGGTTGCTAGATCTAAGGTTTATAGTTCTTTCAGGGGAAGCAAAGTTTGATCTTGGGGTTTAAAACCTAAGATCCAGATTGCTGTCATCACCAAATTAACATATTTTGATTTAATCGAATATTAAGACTTTTATATGTGATCTAAATAAATTTTGAGTAAAATAAAAGTTATAGAGTTTTATTTTTAAAAAAAACTGTTTTACGGATCATGATCTTTTGAGAGTATCTGTGTACCAAAATAAGTGATTTTATATGAAAGATTAATTATGTTTGCTGCCAGTAATTTACACGACAGGTTTAGTCTTATGATCCATTTTAGATAATCACTGATTACTTAAATGGATATTTGGTTAATATGAAAGTTTTTAAGAACTTATATATCTACAATCTCTATTTAGGACAAAATTGGTTTAGAGTTTTACATCATACTCGAAATAGGGATCTTCTTAGTTTTTAGGGCTTGCTGCTAACAATTCATAATTTTGAAATTTTGTACTACCAACTTGTGAGTATGGATTTTTTTATTAAATGAAAGTTGTATAAAATGACTAGATATACAATATTCATTTAGACCAAAAATTAATTTGAGCTCTAGAACTTACCCAAAATGCATGATTATCCTAGTTGTTTTCTTTATTTTGTGATCTTGATGCTCTTGAGCATTTTAGATACTGTTTCATATTTGGATCTTGTTGCTCATATAAGAAATGAATAGTAATGGTTCGTATGAAAGATAAAAATAAAATAATTAAATAAAATTTTAAATAATTAATTTATTTTAATAATTTATTAAATAAGTGATTCTTTAATTACTTAATTAGTTAATTCATTAAGTAATAAGTTAAATGTGCCAAAGCGTTGAAAGCTTTAGACTTTGTCTTTGAATGCCAAAGGCTGGACCTTGGGCTTGTTGAATGTATCGAAGCGTTGGATGCTTCGGATTTTGTCTTAGAGTGCCAAGGGCGAGACCTTGGGCTTGTTGATTATCGAGGCGATGATAGCTTTCGACTTTTTCTTAGAGTGCCAAGGCTGTCTCCTTGGACTTTCATGCACACCGAGGCGGCGACGGCACCTTGGACTTTGTATTTGAGTGTCAAGGTTGTCTCCTTGGACTTTGTTGCATGCTGAGGCGGTGACGCCAACCTTGAGCTTTGCCTGCGAATACCAAGGCTGTCTCCTTAAACTTATTGAGTATTGAGGTATTGACGCCCACCTCAGACTTTATCTTTGAGTGCCAAGGCTATCTCCTTGGACTTTTTGAGTACCAAAGTTATCTCCTTGGATTTATTGAGTACCGAGGCGGCGATGCCTACTTGGGACTTTGTCTTTGAGTGTCATGATTGTCTTCTTGGAATTTTTGAGTGCCAAGGTGGTGAAGCCTACCTCATACTTTGTCTTTGAGTGCCAAGGCGGTCTCCTTGGACTTTATGGGGGGAATTTTTGAGCCGCCTTGATCGGGAACCCTGCCCCACAGTTTTGATTGAATATGGAAGTTATGGGTGATGTAGAGATTAGAGTATAGAGTAAGTATAAGGGGGAGAGAGATAACACAGTGAATAGTTATCGAAGTTCAGTCTTACGACCTACGTCTCCGAGCGTGAGGTGCCACCTGATCTTCACTATAATATAAGGAAGGGAAAGCGTTCTCTCGACAGGCCGAGAGAAGCTTTGTACAGTGGGGTTGCCTGGAGCAACTAGAAGAGAACAAGAAAGGGAATGGAGCTCTAGCACTTGCTCTGGAATCCTTCTTCTTTGATCAAATGACCAACCCTCTCTCTGAATGTCATGGGGGTCCTTTTATAGCATAAGCATGTGCCCGATATAGCAGTGATGACGTGATGGTGATACTGTGGCACTGGTTCTGGGCCTCCTTGTTGGGCCCTTATTAGGCCGTTGTTCAGGCCCAATAAAGGGGAGGGCTTGATCTGCGAGCCCTGCAGAGTGGACCCATAAGCCTAGGCGGGCGTGCCCACTTGGGCCGTTGTGCGAGCCCATGCAGCTTTGATCTGGTCCGGTATAATTTTTGCACCCACAGTTACCCCCTCCCAGTCGGGTTAAGACCTCCTGGGTCGGCTGGGATTCCATGGTGCAAACGTCTTAGGATTCTGGCAAGGTTGGCTAGGGCCATCAGAGTCACGATTCGTATTAGTAGAGTCCCGACTCGTGTCCCGAGCCAAGCCAATGCGTTCGTGTAGGATACTCATGCTGATCTTCTTTCATATTTGCAGCCCTCCTACTGCCATGGTCACGATTCTATATTTATTTGCATGGGCCGAAAAGTCTCAGTTTTATAAATAGGTGTTTTTGGGAAATTAATGCGTTTTTCGATCGAGACTCCTTCTCCTTCTGCCGACGCCGAGACCCTCTTAGTACGAGCCAAAAAGTCTCGATTTTGTAAGAGTGTGTTCTTGAAAGATTAGTTCATTTCCCGACCGATACTCCTTCTCCTGCGGCCGACGCCGAGACCCTCTTGGTGTGAAGCAAAAAATATCGATTTTGTAAGTGGGCGTTTTTGAAAAATCAGTGAGTTTTCTGACCGAGACTCTTTTTCCTTCTGCCAAGGCCGAGACCCTCTTAGTATGAGCTAAAAGGTCTCGGTTTTGTAAGAGGGCGTTCCCGAAAGATCAGTGTGTTTTCCGACCGAGACTCCTTCTCCTGCGGCCAACGTCGAGACCCTCTTGGTGCGATCCAAAAAGTCTCAGTTTTGTAAGTAGGCGTTCCTGAAAAATCAGTGAGTTTCCCGACCGAGACTTTTTCTCCTTCTGCCGATGCCAAGACCCTCTTGGTATGAGCCAAAAAATCTCGGTTTTGTAAAATGGCATTCCCGAAAGATCAGTGCATTTTTTTACCGAGACTCTTTTTCTTGCTGTCCTGGTTTTGCACAGAAAATCCATAGTGTTTTTATTTTTGCAAGAGCTATAGAAGTCCAAATGATCTCAAACTAAATGCGAAATTTGAATCTCGGAGTTCTCTACATACAGTCCAAATTTCAGTCCAATCGGAGTTCGTGATCAAAAGTTATGGCCATTGTATCAAAGCCTCTCTGAGCAGATCCGTTGTCCAGATTTTGCACCAAAGATCAATAATTTTTCTATGATTTCATGATCTATAGAAGTCAAAATGATCTTAACTTAGAAACAAAAGTTGTGTCTCGGAGTTCTCTACATACAGTCCAAATTTCAGCCCAATCGGAGTTCGTGACTAAAAGTTATGGCCGTTATACGGAAGCCTCTCCGAGCAGATTCGCTGTCAAGATTTTGCACCAATGATCAACGATGTTTCTATTGTTGTGGGAGCTACAAAAGTTCAAACAACCTCAAATTAGAAGCAAAATTTGTGAATCGAATTCCTCTACCTCCAGTCAAAATTTTAGCCTAATCAGAGTTTGGAATCAAAAGTTATAATCATTATACCGAAGCCTCTCTAAGTAGATCCGAGCTCGGCTGTTGTAGACACCAAGACCCCCTCCCCTCTCGGTTTATGACGAAACCGAGGGGTGGGCTGATGTTGATGCCGAACACCCACCCTCTTAGTTTTTTGACGAAACCAAGAGGTGGACTATTGTTGATGCCGAACACCCTCACCCTCTCGAGTTTTTGACGAAACCAAGAGGTGGGCTATTGTGAATGCCGAACACCCCCACCCTCTCGGTTTTCTGACGAAACCAAGAGGTGGACTGTTGTTGATGCCAACACCCCCTCCCCTTTCGGTTTTTTACAAAACTGAGAGGGGGGCTACTGATGATGGAACATCCCCCCTTTCGGTTTTTTTTTGTGAAACTGAGGGGGGGCTGCTTATTGATGTCGATACCCTCTCTCTCGGTTTTCTATCGAAATCGAGGGATGGGCTGCTGATGGTGTACCGTCAGCCCCCCTCTCAGTTTTCTATCAAAACCAAGGGGTAGGCTGCTGATGGTGTGCCGTCACCCCCTCCCTACTTGATTTTTTATGCAAAACCGAGGGGGGGCTGCTTGTTGATGCCGACACACACACCCCCTCTCGGTTTTTTGACGAAACCGAGGGATGGGTTGTTGATTGAACTTTCACGGGGGTCTCTTATTCCGAATATCACTCCCGATGTAAGATCATAGAATGGTTCGAAATTAAGAGGTTCGAGAGGCCGCGAAAGGTGTCGATGATGGATTGTCTTGGAGGAGCAGGGGACGGGTTGTATGACTGGTGGACGTTTGCTCCGTCGTTGATGCCGGTGGCTGACATCGAAGGACTCACCCCCGATGTCGAACATCTTGATGTAGATAAGTTCCTTTCAGTTGATCCATGAGTTATGACTTTACCATTCTGGTATAGCGATGGAGACAGACGACTTGCTCAAGCTATCGGTAGTTGCTGCTTGACCAAAGGAGCTAGAAAGCTTGGTGGTCGCAAGTCGATAGGGAAGGATCCCATAGATGGTGCCAAACTGTTAGGGGGAGATTACACCACTCACCATCTCTCTCTCTCTCCATTTCTTCCTCCCTCTATTGAAGAACCACTACCTCTCGATCTCCCTCAACTCATGCCCTCTCCATTTATCTCTCTCTTCCTTACACTTTCTCTCTCCATTAAAGTTAACCTCTATTAATTTTCCCCCCAATCTCGCCCTTTCAGCTATTAAATCCTTCCCTCAATTACTTTCCCTCTCTCCATTAGCCTTCACCTCTCCCTTTTTGCAAGCTTTGTTCGTTACCACTCACGTCTCCTCCATTGATTCTCAAAACGCTAATTTGCTATGCCCACTTCTCGCACGTACAAGAATCACATCCTACGTCCAATTTGCAATCTTGCACGTGATGACACGTCGCTTTTGTCATTGCAAAGCTCTACCAATTCCTCGGCTACGTGTTTTTGGACTTTGGGATGTACTGTTAGGATTGATGTGTTCTAAGCTTGTAAAACTTTATGTTTTGGTCTAATAAAGATTGATAGTTATTATTATATGAGATACATATTGGTACGTAACATAGTTACGTGTTCTTTTAAGAACAGAGAGCCATGGTTATATAGTAGTCCACTGAGTTGAAGACTGAGTGGATTGGTCTCATATAATCTAAATCAGTTCGCAGCTATGATCAAGTTGGTCGCCTCATCATGATAAGCTGTTGGCGATGACAGTTCATGGGATGTCTTCACCATGGTCATCACCAGGCACAGTGTCTGTGGCTGAACGGAACTAACACGGTGTACAGATCAGTGAGCAGACACTGGTACACTAAGTCGTGTTTCTGCTTAGGGTAAAACGGTCCTAAACCCTGAGGAACCACGTCTGATGGACTAACGAGTTGCGTGGTGCTTTGGCGCACCAATGTGTGAGGATCCGTATGCAGTGATCCAAAACCACGGTGTACTGGGTTACCCGGCTGGCGTTGCATTAGCGTGTCACTCCTGCAGGCCATCCACACCACTGAAGGGAGGTGCGTTCCTTGGTGTGACTTACACTGTGCCAAACCCAGGCCTGGTGGTCATCAGTTTGACTGTTGACCGGGTTCGATTACTCGATGGGGTAATCAGAGGTACGATGTATAGGTCAACCTGGAAGGAACCAAGTCATATGATCATTCGAGTCTGACGGTAGTCTCCACCGCTCGAAGTGAATCATGGCATCAAGTGGAGGGACAGTGAGTTTACCACTACTAAGCGGAAAGTAGGGGTATGATGGAGAACATAGTAAGTCTGGGTGAATTGGAGTGCAGCCTGCGTCGCACTCTGGGTGGCTACGCAGGTTAACTCGAGCTCAGAGGATCGATGATACACTCGGGTAGTGTGTCGATCGAGCTTGAGTTGGAAGCCATGAACCCCGGTCCCTGATGGTTCCACCTTATCAACATTATGTACGATTCTAAAACCATCTCCTCGGAACACCTTAAGCATAAAGAGGAAGAAAGAAGTATACGCTTCGTGTGTGCTTGCCACTAGAGCATGGTAGATGCGTAACTACATGCGAGTACTAAGGGTTATATCCGAGACTAGTACGGAGGCGCAGGTAGTAATCCCTAGCCATAAGTGAACTTCGCTGCATAGGTGCGATGCACCGGGGTATGCTACGAGTTGACTAGTTGACTTTGCTAGAGGCACCCTCCGGTGGCCTCAGTTAATAGCAAGGTAACTAGTAGAAATCACTTAAGTAATGGCCGCTAGGTATCGCACGCTAGAAATGGTCAAAATGAGGCGTCAGGACGTTTTGGTAAAAACCTCACTCTGTCGGACCTCACTCTTGGCCGACCCTAGCAGTGGGAGACCTTGCTAGGGCCGGCCCTATGTTGTAGGGATAAGAATCCCTCATCTATAGGGCCGATCATATGGATAGGGATAAGGGTTTGAAACGGTCAAATCGAGCCCTAAAAAGTGGGAAAACGGATAAATAAAAGGAGAGATAAAAAGGTGAGATCGGAGAGATAATTGTGGGAGGTCTTTATCCCCTTGGATCCTTATCCAAGGGGGTAGGTCGGCCCTATATATAGGGCTATATGGGGTCGGCCATAGGGATGCCAAAAACCGAACCCCCTCCCTCTCTCATCTCTCTAGTTCTCTCCCTAATCTCTCTCCCGTTTCTCGCTTGCAACTTCGTCTTCCTCGCATGGAGTTCTGAAGAAGGAGAATGGTCGTTCTTCGGAGGCACTCAGAGATCTGAGAGCGACGTTCCGTGCATCGTGTGAGATCGGGTGAATAAGAAGGCAACGTCTCCATTCGTACCATCGGTATCTTCGCGAACGATCTTCCGTCTCCATTGACAAAGAAGATAATTCTCCACGATTAAAAGATCCGTACGAAAGTATATGTAACATATAGATCTAGCGAGTATTATGATTTGCATGCATGCTAGTTAATCATTACGCTAGATTGTCATTAGGGTTTTCGATTCACGTGCATACCCATGCACACATATGTTGATTAGTTTCAATAAAAGTTTAAATCGTGTAACGTGCACCATGAACGGTCTTTCAACCGCAAAATCGTTTTCGCTGTGAGCCTCTCCTATGGAATTTTTTCCAATAATTGGTATCAGAGCTGTATTAGTGGTGTGCGTTTCATGATTTTTCATGAAACCAACATGTGTGCGCATGATGAATGCGTGAAATCATCGGGGTTCTTACGCTTAGATCATGCATATGTATAGATTGTGCTTGTTCTATTAATCATTCTTGCAGGGCGCCGCTATAAAATCTAGATCTATGTTTTGTGCTTGCTACCAGGGGTCGGACCCTGAGTTAGCCAATGTCTGGATTTGCTCTCTATGTGTGTGGATATGTAATTGAGCCGTAGATTGGGTGAGTGATGGGGGTTTACCATCCTCGGTTTCCATGGCCTTTTTTCTAGGTGTGTTTTCTTTTCTTTCTAGGAAATTATATACGAGCGAGCACTTGCTCGAAGCGTACTAGATTTTTTCGGCTACAGATCGAGGAGAAAGATGTGCCAAAGAAATCCACAATCGGGAGCGTAAGTGAAACCCTGGAGGATAAAGACGATCCGGCAAAGTGTTCGCGAGTGCGACGGAGGAGCCGGACCGAGGGACCTTACGAAGAAAGCTAGAGGTCTGTGCTGTGCTAATTAGGTTCAGGGGTCGGACCCTGAACTTAATTTAGTTTTAATGGTTGCTTTCTTTATTAGTTCTTTATGTTTTATATCGAACCCCGATGAGATAATGTGATTATCAGTTTCCAGATGGATGCATTTCCCCTCCGGTCCAAGCGACTGTTTGAGGATAGGATCCCGCTAGATGACGCCTATTATTTAGTTGACTTTTGATGTTAGTAGGATCCCATCACATATGGTTATGCCACCATTAGGTCAGCACCCGACTAGTCGGGTGTGCCTATTTGGCCAGCATCGAAATCAAAGATGAGATGGAGATCCATTGAACATCAATTGTCAAATTTATAAGCGAGGTGCCATGACTAGTAGGAGTCCTTTCCAGTGAGTCTGACTCTAAGCTAAGCTCCAGAGCATTAGCGTGATAACCAATTTTGCAGAGCATCGATATTCTCGGAATATGTAATGTGACTTTTGAATGGAGAAATCCACTTGAGGTAGGGACTATGATATTCTGAGAATGATTAATGCTAGGCGAAGGGCTTGAACGCTAGTGGGAGCATGGTGTAACCAGGGTCTAGTATATAGGAGGTCGCTACCTTTGCATTTGCATAAATTCATAGTCGCAAAATAACCCTTATATATATAAGGGATGTAAGAGAGGACTTTTAGAGATCCTCTGGCCTCCACGGCTAATCACTTCGTACTCGGATGGGAGGGCATAACTCAACAACCCCCTCGGGTGAGAGCTGTGTTTTTTCTATGCCAAGCTACTTAGTGATCTCCTTCGGGATATGGCGGTTACGGTGCCAAGTGTTCAGGCTTTACTCACCCTCGTGGGGGCCGTTAGAATTCCCGTGCCGTAATTGCCTAAGCTCATGGGTAAGCATCCTAAGTACACGTGAGGTATTCGTTGCGAAGACAACGGTGATCACGTGGTACTGGCCAAATGATAACCATGGTCCATCAAAGCCCGTAGTTGGCAGATTTGGATAGCGTCAAGGGAAAGACCCGTGTAAGCGGAAGACCTGCACACTGCCCCCTCGGACAGGTGTAGCCTACTCTGAGATCTTACATACATGGTTAATTAATCCATAGAGATGGCTTCGCTTGAGGGTTGCGTTGACATATGGATATAATTAGCTTGTTTTAAAAATCCATAAAATAAGTTTTCATGCATTCTTATTATTCAATCTTTTATTTTCAGATGACCAAGTTAGACCCCCTGTCCGCTATCCTAAATGACCACAAACTTACCGGTCCCAACTATAAGGACTGGAAGCGCAACCTGTACTTGGTCCTAAGGATTGGTAAACACATGACAGCCCTGAATGACCCTGAGCCAGATTTGCCAAGACCCGATGCCACAGAGGCACAGTTAAAGGCTTTCACTGACTGGAAGGAATCTAATGAAATATGTAAATGCTATATTATAGCATCCTTGCAAACAACTCTACAGAAGCAAGTCAATGAGATGCCCGACGCTTCTGACATGATGTTGTATCTGAAGGAGATGTTTGAAGGTCATAATCGCGTTACGTGATACCTTACCATCAAGAAACTCGTCGGCACTAAGATGTCCAATGGGATGCTGGTTCGGGAACACATGATGAAAATGTTTGGGTTCCAGAACGAACTAGCAACGATGAACATTGTGCTAGAAGGCAAGGTGATGACAGACATCTTCCTCTCATCACTGTCTGGAGCCTTTGAAGGTTTTGTCACCAACTTTAATTTGACCAAGTTGGCTATGACAAATACAGAGCTTCTGGGAGCTCTCCAGGCAGCTGAGGATGGCTTCAAGCAGAAGGGCGAAGTACTTCACGTGCAACACAGATCCTTCAAGAAATCTAGTAAACCTCAGGGCAAGAAACATAAGAAGAAACCTAAGTCAGCGCCTGTGCAGGACTCTGCTGGGGCCTTTGGGTCTGGAGAATCAAAGAAACCAGGCACGAAGTATTTTCGGTGTGTCCAAAAGGGTCATTGGAAGAAGGACTGCAAGGAGTCTCAGAATGCTGGTGAAGGTAATCTATAACTCTTAGTTGTTGAATCATTTCTTTCAAGTAATAGTTCTTTTGCTAGTTGGATTGTGGATTCAGGATCCACTAACCATGCCTATAACTTTCTTCAGGGGTTTCGGGAAAGCAGAAGGTTGCTTGATGGAGAGGTGACCTTGAGCATGGGAACTGAGGCCGTGGCTGCTGCTGAAGCTATTGGAGACGTTAATCTTACTTTTTCGAATAATAAGACTTTGACTCTTAGAGATGTTTTTTATGTACTGTCCTTGAGACGTAACTAGATTTTTGTTTCTTCTTTAGTTAATGAAGGTTATTCAGTTTATTTTGATGCTTCTGGTGTGTCGTTTAAGCTGAATAGAACTTTTATAATAAGAGGAATGGTTTAGAATCATCTCTATATTGTCAGTCCTAAATTTGAAAAAGATAACATAATAACTTCAGTATTTAATGTTAATTTATCTAAGCGTAAGAAACCTTCGGAGAATTTAACCCAATTGTGGCACTTACGGCTTGGGCATATTGCCTTAGACAGGATCCATAGGTTGGTAAAGGCTGGGCTTCTAGAAACAGATCCTACGGAGATCCTTCCCACCTGTGAATCCTGCCTGGAAGGCAAGATGACCAAGAGAGCCTTCAAAGGCAAAGGAGTAAGAGCTACTGAGGTATTGGAGTTAATCCATTAAGATGTATGTGGACCCATGAGCGTCAAGGCGATAGGAGGCCATGAGTACTTCATCACTTTTACTGATGATTACTCAAGGTATGGTTATATTTATCTTATGCATCGGAAGTCGGAATCCTTTGACATGTTCAAAGAGTTCAGGGCTGAAGTAGAAAAGCAGACAGGTAAATGTATAAAATCCTTCGATCTGATCGAGATGGTGAATACCTATCTGACGAGTTTCTTGGGTATTTGGTGGAGCATGGGATAACATCCCAGTTAACTGTTCCAGGTACCCCACAACAGAATGGAGTCTCTGAGAGAAGGAATCGAACCTTGTTGGATATGGTTCGAAGCATGATGAGTTATGCCTATTTACCAACGACCTTTTGAGGATATGCCCTTTAGACAGCAGCATATGTTCTGAACCACGTTTCGTCTAAATCAGTACCTCAGACCCCTAGAGAACTGTGGTCAAGGCAAAAGTCAATACTACAGTATTTCAGAATATGGGGATGTCCTACACATATGCGGATAGACAAGAGGGAAAAGATAGAGCCAAAGTCCAAAGCATGTCTGTTTGTAGGGTATCCCAAAGAGACTAAAGGTGGACTATTTTATGATCCTGATGAAAAGAAGGTAATCGTTTCAACGAATGCCATTTTCCTAGAACATGATTATATTATGGACCACAAACCTGCTAGTAAGGTAGTTCTGGATGAGCTGCTGGGTACTAGTACAGATAGCGCATCCAAAAGCATAGTGGAAGCTGACATCACAGACATTAATATACCAGAAACTGTAGAACCAATTCATCCTGTAACACAGCCACCACCTCGTCACAGTGGGAGAAGCATCAGAGCTCCTGACAGATACTATGGAGAAACCTTATTGGTTGATCCAAAAGGTCAAGAGGATGACCCACGGAGCTACGATGAGGCAGTGGGAGCTTCTGACAGCTCTGACTGGCAAAATGCTATAGAGGCAAAAATTACATCAATGTCCCATAACGCAGTCTGAACTCTTGTTACACCATCATCCAATATTAAACCTATTGGGTGTAAGTGACTGTTGTGATATTTTAATTGTACTCGCAAGTGCACGAATCGTGGATTATAGTGCAGCGGAGCGAGGTCGATCCCACAGGGACTTTGCTAGGAACTTAATAAATCTAAGTTGATTGAAACCTAATCTAGCGAACAATGGTTGAGAGTCTGATTAAATTAACTAAGCAATTAAATTAATAAAAACTAATTGTTTAATAAAGACTAAAGCAATTTAATTATGGAAAGGTACTTGGATTAGGGGAAAACTTAGGCTTCAGGGTTCATCCTAGCATCCTATGATAGTTTAAGGTTGATCATTATATTGTACTCAATTAGATCGTCGTAAGGACAGATTCTAATCGGATGATTTAGCAATGAAAGCAGGCATGGTGCAGACATATATAGAATATTTATAAAAGATAAGCATTAGGCAACTATTACATGTAACATTGATTCTTAGCATTAACCATCATATGATCATAATGAATCTAAGATAAGCATTCACTATATCTAATGCATGGTAAATCTAGAGAATATATCAACATGCGTTAGCGAAATATTCTATTTTTAAACATTTAAACACGGTTAATCAACAACCCCAAAACATCATAAAACACTAGTAATTCCCCATTGGCCTAAGCTATGGAATTTAGCTACACATCATCTCATATGATAGCATTGTTTGTTTAGAATAAACAAATATCAAAAGGACAGAGTAACCAGATGATGACGATCTTCTTGGCTTCGCCCCCGTCTTTGCTTCTTTGCCTCTCGCCGGATCGATGATGGTATGGCTTTGACGATGGTAGCCGGTGGATGTGGAAGATGGTGGGATGATGGTGGAGCTAGGTGTTAGGGTTTTGGATTCGAAGATGGTATAGGGTGGCCGGTGGTGAATGGGTTCGGTGAAGATGGATGATGATGATTCGTGTGTGGCGGCCAAGGTAGGTGATGATGATTCGTCCCGGGGTTCCCCTTTGGTTCGGCTCGGGTCCTCTATATAAGGATGAGGGTGTAAGGTTCAAAGAAGAGAGAGATCCCGTAAGATCGGAACCCGGTTGGGTTTTAAATGGAACGGACGACTGTGATGAGTTCAGGTAAAGGGGCTACGGATGGTGGTGATTCTGTTTTTAAAGAAAGAAATCTGGGTGCAGGCCGATCGGGTATGAGAGAGAGTCGGGTAGAGATTTAGGGAGAGAAAAATCTGGGACGGTTAAGGAAAGAGAGGGAGAGAAGATCGCAGAGAGAGAAATAGAGAAGTTCGGTGGGCTGTTCACCGGTTTTAGAGAGAGAAGGAGAGATGATCGGAATGGGAAAGAGAGCTGGACCTGCGGACTAGAGAGAGAAAGTAGGGAGAGAACGAGACATTCGGTTTAGAGAGAGGATTCCGAGAGAGAGAAGATCGCCTAGAGAGAAAAAGTAGGACACGGGAGGGGAACTCGGTTGAGAGAAAACAGGGAGAGAGCTGGGCCGCTGGGTTTTAGAGAGAGAAGTCCGGAGTAGGAGAGAGAGAAGATCGGTGGGCTAGGCGGTTACATGGGTTTGGACGTGTGGCGCTCGATCAGGTCGAGCTGATGTAAGGGATACCAACGGCTGCGATGGGTGGCTGTATGGGACGGTAGAGAGAGTGAGTGATTGCTGATGGGTTGCATGCCAGGCCGGGTCTGATGCACTGCAGCACTGCATGGGTTTTTAATTGTAACGGACGGCTGGGATTAAATAGAGGAAAAGAGAGGAGAGCTGATGATGCAATGGGGTTTTAAGGTCCGGGACGGCTGTGATTAAGTGGGAATGAGAGGTAGATCGTTGTGGTGGCACATGCATGCATGCATGTGCATGGAAGGGATGTGCGATCGGACGGCTGTGATCGCATCAGAGAGAGAGAGTTGTATGGGCTGTTGGGTGCAAAGAAGTGTTGGGCGTTCGAGCCTCGCGATCGGGTGAGAACAGACGGCTATGATTAATCATGGAATTAAGATGGGATTCAAGCGCGATGGGTTCGTGAATATTGATTGATAGCGTTGGGTACGCTTGGATCCGAGAGCGAGTCGCATGCGATGCTCCATAGCTACGAGGTTGGGTGAGATGGGGGTTTTTAGTGTCATCATGTTTTGATAGGAAAGAATGGAAAACAAAGGAAAATAATATAAAAGAGAGAAAGGTGGCAGGAAGATAAAGATGTCATCTGGGGTGCACCATTCGAACCATCGGAGCCCGTCAACCCACGTCATTCGACTTGCATGTTTGTAGTCCTCGATCTTCCATTCACACGACGTTAGAAGCATATTTTCTCTGTCTCGTCGTTTACTCGTCTATTGTTCGTCGATTCTCTTGTCATCCATACATGCACGACCTCTGTCTGTTCCAAAGCCAATTGGGATGATCTTGACTCCGTAGTCTTGCATCACTGTAGTCGTACGTGTCGAGATCCGGACAAATTTCCTGAAAACACACATGAAATTATGCTTATCAGGTTCGAATGCAATTATCGATAAAAGGATAATTTGGACTAACAGGCTCTGTATCTTTCATGCATGCAATGTATGAGAGCGAACCAATATGTCATTGGGTTCGTATGAGAGTCTACTATATTACGGTGCAAAGAAACTCATGCAGTTTACGTGTAGTATGAAAGTTTTACGTAGCAAAGTGATGCTATATGCATGATAAAGAAGAGATAATTCGCACAAAATGGACGCTCAACAGTGACCGTATAAAAAGAAGAGAGGATCCGATGGTACAATTGAGACTTATAAAGCTAGGTTAGTTGCCAAGGGTTATACCTAGAGAGAAGGAATCGACTTTGACGAAACCTTCTTGCCGGTAGCTATGATAAAGTCTATTCGGATCCTCCTATCCATTGCAGCCCATTATAACTGGGAGATCTGGCAAATGGATGTCAAGACAGCATTCCTCAACGGGAATTTGGAAGAAGACATTTATATGATGCAGCCACCAGGTTTTGAGTCAGAGGGTCAGGAACATCTAGTTTGCAAGTTACAGAAGTCCATTTATGGACTAAAGCAAGCATCTAGAAGTTGGAATATCTATTTTAATCAGGCAATCCAGTCATATGGATTTACTTAAAACGAGGATGAACCATGTGTATACAAGAGGAGTGATAAGACTACAGTGGTATATTTGATACTTTATGTAGACGATATTATACTCATTGGAAATGATGTTGGAACATTGTTAACGGTAAAAGTCTGGTCGTCAACACAGTTCGATATGAAAGACCTAGGTAAAGCGAGTTATGTTTTGGGGATCAAGGTAACACGTGATCACCATAATACGATTCTCTCGCTGTCACAGGCCGCGTATATAAAAAAGGTTATGGCTAGGTTTGACATGCAAAACTCCAAGAAGGGTTTTGTGCCATTTAAATATGGCATAAAACTGTCTAAGGATCAATGTCCTAAGACACCTGAGGAGAGAGCAGAAATACAAAAGATACCTTATGCTTCGGCATTAGGTAGTCTAATGTATGTTATGCATTGTACAAGGCCAGATATCTGTTTCACAGTAGGCATGATGGGTCGGTTTCAGTCGAATCCGGGTCCAGATCACTGGACAGCTGTGAAGTGTATACTCAAGTACCTTCGTAGAACAAAGGACTATGAGTTGGTTTATACTACATAAGAACTGACACCGATTGGATACACAGATTCTGACTTTATGTCAGATTTGGAATCCAGAAAATCGACATCAGATTTTGTGTTTATGTTAGGGGGAGCAGCGGTTAGTTGGCAGAGTGTGAAGCAGAAATGCATCGCAGACTCTACCATAGAGGCTGAGTACGTTGCAGCGTGCGAGGCAGCCAAAGAGGCGGTATGGCTCAAGAAATTCCTTATGGATTTGGGGTGCGTACCAGAGGCCCGGTTACCTATTGTGCTTTACTGCGACAATAGTGGGGCGGTAGCACAAGCTAAGGAGCCAAGACATCACCAAAAGGGGAAGCACATCGAGCGCAAATTCCACTTGATTCGGCAGTTTCAAAAGCAACGGCGAGTAGCGGTGAAACAGATTGCATCTACAGATAATGTTGTTGATCCTTTTACCAAGGCAATACCTATCAAGGCATTCGAGCGACATATGGACGCGATGGGAGTCAAAACTGTTTTGCTACGCTAGACCAAGTGGGAGATTGTTAGGATTGATGTGTTCTAAGCTTGTAAAACTTTATGTTTTGGTCTAATAAAGATTGATAGTTATTATTATATGAGATGCATATTGGTACGTAACATAGTTACGTGTTCTTTTAAGAACAGAGAGCCATGGTTATATGGTAGTCCACTGAGTTAAAGACTGAGTGGATTGGTCCTATATAATCTAAATCAGTTCGCAGCTATGATCAGGTTGGTCGCCTCATCATGATAAGCTGTTGGCGATGACAGCTCATGGGATGTCTTCACCATGGTCATCACCAGGCACAGTGTCTGTGGCTGAACGGAACTAACACGGTGTACAGATCAGTGAGCAGACACTGGTACACTAAGCCATGTTTCTGCTTAGGGTAAAACGGTTCTAAACCCTGAGGAACCACGTCTGATGGACTAACCAGTTGCGTGGTGCTTTGGCGCACCAATGTGTGAGGATCCATATGCAGTGATCCAAAACCACGGTGTACTGGGTTACCCGGCTGGCGTTGCATTAGCGTGTTACTCCTGCAAGCCATCCACACCCCTGAAGGGAGGTGCGTTCCTTGGTGTGACTTACACTGTACCAAACCCAGACCTGGTGGTCATCAGTTTGACTGTTGACCGGGTTTGATTACTCGACGGGGTAATCAGAGGTACGATGTATAGGTCAACCTGGAAGGAACCAAGTCATATGATCATTCGAGTCTGACGGTAGTCTCCACCGCTCGAAGTGAATCATGGCATCAAGTGGAGGGACAGCGAGTTTACCACTACTAAGCGGAGAGCAGGGATATGATGGAGAACATAGTAAGTCCGGGTGAATTGGAGTGCAGCCTGCGTCGCACTCTGGGTGGCTACACAGGTTAACTCGAGCTTAGAGGATCGATGGTATACTCGGGTAGTGTGTCGATCGAGCTTGAGTTGGAAGCCATGAACCCCGGTCCCTGATGGTTCCACCTTATCAACATTATGTACGGTTCTTGAACCATCTCCTCGGAACACCTTAAGCATAAAGAGGAAGAAAGAAGTATACGCTCCGTGTGTGCTTGCCACTAGAGCACGGTAGATGCATAACTACATGCGAGTACTAAGGGTTATATCCGATACTAGTACAGAGGCGTAGGTAGTAATCCCTAGCCATAAGTGAACTTCACTGCATAGGTGTGATACACCGGGGTATGCTGCGAGTTGACTAGTTGACTTTGCTAGAGGCACCCTCCGGTGGCCTCAGTTAATAGCAAGGTAACTAGTAGAAATCACTTAAGTAATGGCCGCTAGGTATCGCACGCTAGAAATGGTCAAAATGAGGCGTCAGGGCGTTTTGGTAAAAACCTCACTCTTGGCCGACCCTAGCAGTGGGAGACCTTGCTAGGGCCGGCCCTATGTTGTAGGGATGAGAATCTCTCATCTATAGGGCCGGCCATATGGATAGGGATAAGGGTTTGAAACGGTCAAATCGAGCCCTAAAAAGTGGAAAAACAGATAAATATAAGGAGAGATAAAAGGGTGAGATTGGAGAGATAATTGTGGGAGGTCTTTATCCCCTTGGATCCTTATCCAAGGGGGTAGGCCAGCCGTATATATAGGCCTCTATGGGGCCGGCGATAGGGATGCCAAAAATCGAACCCCCTCCCTCTCTCATCTCTCTAGTTCTCTCCCTAATCCCTCTCCCGTTTCTCGCTTGCAACTTCGTCTTCCTCGCGTAGAGTTCTGAAGAAGGAGAAGGGTTGTTCTTTGGAGGCACTCAGAGATCCGAGATCGACATTCCGTGTATCGTGTGAGATCGGGTGAACAAGAAGGCAACGTCTCCATTCGTACCATCGGCATCTTCGCGAACGATCTTCCGTCTCCATCGACAAAGAATACAATTCTCCGCGGTTAAAAGATCCGTACGAAAGGTATGTGTAATCTAATATGTAGATCTAGCAAGTATTATGATTTGTATGCATGCTAGTTAATCATTACGCTAGATTGTCGTTAGGGTTTTCGATTCACGTGCATACACATGCACACATATGTAGATTAGTTTCGATGAAAGTTTAAATCGTGTAACGTGCACCATGAACGGTCTTTCGACCGCAAAATTGTTTCCGCTGCGAGCCTCTACCATTGGATTATTTCCAACATGTGCTGGTCAGATGAGACTTTATTAAACCTTAGCTAGAATTAATAGATGACATCTAGGTTTCTGTTTGAATCTTGTGTTACGTTAAGTTGTTTGATTCACTGCTTAGATTGACTATTATTAACTACTGTTAGAATCGCATGCTTAGTAGTAACCCCCCTTGTCGATATTGATGTGTATCCTCTTGGTAGCATCGACTTGTAATCGCATCATTTTCTATTGTTATATTCACTTGCATAGCCATAATTTTATCAATTGATTGTTATGCATGTTCTTCGATAACTTTAATCATTATTAGTACATGTATTATCTGGTCATTATCTTTTGTAAGTTTGTTGATTCATTGCACCCTGGATAGAGTCGTGGTAGTTATGGTACTGTCTAGTTGTGGTGTATTGTATATTTCCGTTGGACCTTCCGTTTGAGACTGTACTTGTACACATCGACCCTCATGGGCATATGAAACGTGAACTACCTATGTGCTGTGGACCAAAGTATAGTAGATTGGATCACGGAGTTGTGGCTTTGGTCGAGGGATAAAAGCATATGATATGAGGTGAGCGAGTAGATAGCCAAGTCTTGGGGCACTAAGTCCTCAAAGAAAGCAAGTTGGGCTTGCGGCTCCGTGTGAAAGATGAAAAACACCATTTGGCCAATTGGATAAGATTAGCATTCCGACGAGGTATCCCGGATACTGGATAGAGGTGGCTCTCTGAAGCGAAACAAAAGCCTTATAATAATATCTACTGGGGCAGGTTAACAAAATCCGGGGTTCACACAATTTTATCTTAACTCCCTTTCGTCATTCCCTTGTTACACACACATAGTTAGCTCGCACTCTAGTTGTCTTCCCTATCGTAAGGTTGGTAGTAGTGTCCATACATTCTTGTAACTCTATTTAGTTATACCTTTTACATATTCATGAGTACTAGTAATTTCCCTATTTAGTTAGTTCTTTTTTATAGAATGGATGCTAGCAACTACTATTGTTTAGTTTTGTCTCACTGAGTTTTCATTTGAAAACTCATCCCTTGTTTAATACTTTTCATGTATCGCAACTCTATCAGATGACACTAGATGTTAGCACCCTAGACTTCTTTTTGTAGCGGTAGACCTTGCTCCATCTTTTAGTTTAGTCTGCTTGTAATAAGTGGATTGACTTGTAATAATTAGTAGACTCTTTCCTTCTTCCTTAATATAAAATTGTTACTTAGTTTTTAAATGCTTTTTAAAATAATAAAACCCTTATCCAGTGCAAGCCCTAGAATTCTAGTTGATAGATAACATATTAAACAAATATTTTGAAGGCTAAAGTGCACTTCTTTCTCTTCCTCCTCCCCTCTACTTGATCACCCTCACATCCCGGCCTTTGGTACCCTTGCCTCCTTGCACCGAAAGTCGGGCCGTGACACATCTTGTTTTGAACCCACATATTATCCTTTGAAAAAAAAAATTATTAAAACAGACATTTTAATCCAAACCAGGCCCGACCCGGCCAAAAATTACCAGCTATATATGTATATACAGGTAAGACCCGGGCTTAGCCCTTGGCCCGAGGTCTGGTCCGGCCTGTCGAATCCGATGGGCTACTCCGGGCTGAGCATATATAGACTCGATCAGATCCGGTCCAAGGTATTATAAGCTCAGCCGAGCCCGTTTTACACTCCTATCTTTACTGCTCTCATTTAGGAGAACGATTTTGTATTAACCTTTTTAAAAATGTTAGGAAATTCATGGCTCTCGTTTGTCAATTTCAAGGACATTAGTCATTTCAATATGATTAATAGTATGAAATGAAAAACATATCTTTGTTCAGAGCAAAATCATTCTCCTATCACATCAGAGGAGCCGTACGATGGGACCCACCAAAAACCCATTGCTGGTTCGGTGTGCCCGGCATCCCATCACGCCCGGGCCCCACCAAAAGTGAAATTCGCACTCCAACCCACCAAGCTCGGATCTCCTCCAGTCGGTCACCCCGGTCGGTGGGCCCCGGCGCGCATCACACCCGCATGCAGCCGGGCTGGAGTACCATTCCCTTCGGGTCGCTTGCCATCGTGCGACTGTGATGACCGAGGCCGGCCGACTGGAGGAGATCGGAACTCCAATCGACCGCACGCTTCAGTGGTGCACGCCGGGCCCACTGACACCAGCGTGGGCCCCGTGCGTTGTTTTGGTAGTTGTCAGCCCAAATGAACGGATGTGGCTTTGCAACACTCAATGGATCTCGAGCTCTCCCTATAAATAGGGATTGCACCGTAAGGGCTTAAAACCACACCAAGCTACTGCTCTCTCTCTCTCTCTCTCTCTCTCTCTCTCTCTCTCTCTCCACTACAAAAAAAACAGTTATTACCGACGGACAATATCCGTCGGTAATATTAAAATTTCGTCGGTAATATTATATAGCGACGGAAGATATTTCCGTCGCTGGCTGTCGGGAAAAAAGGCGTCGGGGAAAACAATACGACGGACCAAATATTACCGTCGGTATTAATAATTAATACCGACGGTAATTAGAACGCCGTCGGTAATATTTAATCAATTTAAAACTAATATAATATAGTATTGCCGACGAACTATAAGAATCCGTCGGTAATATATAAACATTTTACCGACGAGTATAGTTTATACTGTCGGTAATACTATATATATTACCGACACATATATATATTACCCGTCGGTAATAATATATATATTACCGACCAAATTAATATCACCGTCGGTAATACTATATATATTACCGACGGATATATATATTACCCGTCGGTAATACTATATATATTACCGACGGATATTATATGCCGTCGGCAAATCATTAATAATTTAAAAAAAATAAAAATATTATTACCGACGGAATAATTTATTTCCGTCGGTAATAAGTATCTTTTTTTTTTTAATAAATTTACATAAATAATGTTATTTAATTCCTGTGATTCAATACCACAATATATTACCACAATTTATCAAATATTACCACAATTTATCAAATATTACCACAATTTATAAAATATTACCTAAATTGATAAAAAATTACAGCAAATTATCAAATATTACCACAGTTCCCGGCCGACAATTATAGATAGAAGAAAAAATAACCATATATTACAAAACAATATTTACACAATCCAGAACTGAGAGATGATACATGTCCTATCTCAACCACCCCCGCCCGCCACCAACGCCGGTGCTCTCATCGATCCCCTGACGCCGCCCTATCTCAACCACGCCCGCCCACCACCAACGCTGGTGCTCTCATCGACCCGCTCGCAAGTCCGAAATACGGAATAATTCCAAGTTCGAATTACCGGATGCCGAGCCGATGACGATCGGATCGAATCCAAACCTATTTCATATCCGAAACACGCTAACTTATGATTTTCCAACACTTAGACTCTAAATCGGTGAATCGGAGCGTAAATTGGTCAAATATCCAATTAGAACCCGCTCGCAAGTCCGAAATACGGAATAATTCCAAGTTCGAATTACCGGATGCCGAGCCGATGACGATCGGATCGAATCCAAACCTATTTCATATCCGAAACACGCTAACTTATGATTTTCCAACACTTAGACTCTAAATCGGTGAATCGGAGCGTAAATTGGTCAAATATCCAATTAGAACCCGCTCGCAAGTCCGAAATACGGAATAATTCCAAGTTCGAATTACCGGATGCCGATCCGATGACGATCGGATCGAATCCAAACCTATTTCATATCCGAAACACGCTAACTTATGATTTTCCAACACTTAGACTCTAAATCGGTGAATCGGAGCGTAAATTGGTCAAATATCCAATTAGAACCCGCTCGCAAGTCCGAAATACGGAATAATTCCAAGTTCGAATTACCGGATGCCGAGCCGATGACGATCCGATCGAATCCAAACCTATTTCATATCCGAAACACGCTAACTTATGATTTTCCAACACTTAGACTCTAAATCGATGAATCGGAGCGTAAATTGGTCAAATATCCAATTAGAACCCGCTCGCAAGTCCGAAATACGGAATAAATCCAACTTCGAATTATCGGATGCCGATCCGATGACGATCCGATCGAATCGAAACCTATTTCATATCCGAAACACGCTAACTTATGATTTTCCAACTCTTAGACTCTAAATCGGTGAATCGGTCGGATCGTAAATCGGTGAAACGGTATGATTTACATATGAAACGGTATGATTTACATATGAATCGGTGAAACGGTATGATTTACATATGAAACAATATGATATACATATGAAACAATATGATTTATATATGAAACAATTTGATTTAAATATGAAACAATTTGATTTACATACGGTCTAGTCATTTTCTGTCTCATCTCTGTCACTCTCATCGCTTCCCTCTTCTATTATTTGATCTGCATTCGCTGTCCAGTTTATATTGTCGACATCTTCATTTTCGTCGTGCACTGCGTCGACAATGATTATCTCATCATTCTGGTATGCATCCAAATCATCATCGACGACCCCCGCATCCTTGTCTCCCATGTCGTAAAAATCTCTGGGTGGTGACCTGACTACAATTTGCCAACCTGGAGAGGTATTATCCGGTGCATAAAATATCTGTTGCGCTTGAGAGGCAAGAATGAATGGATCTTCATATTGGGTATTCAATCTCTTGGCAGTGTTGATGCTGATAAAACCGTATTTGTCGACATTATAACCAGTCCCGCGATTATTAACATCATACCAATCGCATTTGAATAATACGATCCGATTTTGGCCAAGGAATTTAATCTCGAGAATCTCGTTGAGGACGCCGTAGAAGTCGATATTTTCTAATTCTTCTTGCTCACCGTTGACGACAACCCCACTATTTTGGGTTCTTCGTGATTTTTCACTATCTTTCGTCCGAAATCTATAACCGTTCACGATATAACCATCGTACGATATTGCGTCTTGCAAAGGACTACAAGATAAGCGCCAGAGATCCTCATTCATCAGCGGATCGTGGTTGTCGTGCAGCTCCTGTGCCTATAATAACCACACGACATTCATGATATGAACACATAATTATTGTTCGGTAATGGATGTCAATGAAATTCAGTAATGATGTGAATACTTACGTGTTTCTCGAACCACGATGGGAATTCACGATCATGAATTTGGGGAGCATTTCGAATACCCCGATTATTAATGATGGCTTTATGCTTCCTATTTTACCGGTTATGAATTAGATTATAATTAGCACATATACTTAATGAATGGACTGAAAGAATAAGTAAATGATCGTAAAATGCTTACTCAATGAATGGCCACACTTCATCACATTGGCGCAACACATACATATGTGCCTGTTGAATCTCATCTACAGACAATCGACGGGTTTTGCCTCCTCCTACAGGTCTACCCATTTCGGCAAATATAGACAGACCCCCATCGAAGTCTATTGGACCACCGTCATAGTTCCGCTCAAGTTGATTGAATCGCGTGTCTATACCATGTAGGTATCTTGAGCAGAATGTTAGACATTCTTCTGCTAGGTATCCTTCAGCAATTGATCCCTCCGGACGACTTTTATTACGAACATATGATTTCAATGTTCGCAAGTACCTAATTTGGAACTAGGACAACTGGCCAAATGCTGTACGACACACTCATATTCCCAAAGGGATTGAAGCCATCGCTAGCAAGCCCTAACCTGACGTTGCGAACTTCACATGCGAATTCAGGATATGTATGATCAAAATCTTTCCACGTCAGAGAGTCGGCCGGATGTCTCATAATTCCGTCATCTGTACGTTCTCGTGCATGCCACCTCATGTGCTCAGCAGTCTTCGATGACATAAACAACCTCTGAAGCCTGTCCCTGAGCGGGAAGTATAGGAGAACCTTTGCAGATACATTTTTCTTCCTTCGACTGGTACTAGACTCGGCATCCGTCTCTTTATATCTCGTTGCTCCGCATATGTGGCATGACCGCGCATGTTCGTACTCTTTCCGGTACAACATACAATCGTTCACGCATGCATCAATTTTCTCATAACCCAGACCGAGATCTTTAATTGTCTTCTTCGCCTCGTAGAATGATTTCGGTACTGTCTCACCCATAGGAAAAGCCTCTTTCAGCAACTCTACCAACATATTAAATGACTTATTACTCCAACCATTGAGGCACTTCAAATGAAGAAGCTTTACAGTGAAAGAGAGTTTTGAAAACTTCTCACACCCCGGGTATAGAGGTTGTTCGGCATCTTTAAGCAATCTATAGAACTTGTCCGCTTCGATATTGGGCTGATCACCTGACGGTGTTTCCGTGCCTATTCCACCTTGCAAATCATGTATCATACCCTGCATGTCATCGTCATCGTCTGTATTAATATTATCATCAGCGATCACTGTTTTTGAAGTTTCACCGTGAGCTGCCATGGGGACTGCATCTAGCTCCTCACCGTGCGAGAACCAACGGGTATAGGTAACGTCAATGCCACGCATTACCAGATCAACCTCACATTCCTCTCGAACCTTCCTAATCACCCTTCCGCAGTCTATACAGGGACACACAATTTTTCCATCAAGCGGTGCAAGACGCTCAAATGCAAAATCCTGAAATTTCCTGACTCCTTCTCTGTACTCTTGGCTCATGCGATTCGAATTACGCATCCAACTCTTATCGATCGAAGACATCTTCGTCTATCTGGCTATACAACACCTGACATATAATTTCAAACAATGTTATAAGACTCCGCACAATTTCGGTTTCGGTTCCCGGGTATGGAACACCGAACCAAAACTTCTACAGGCCATCCACATCCCTAATGGATGAGTGTATTATGATGAGTAGACTAGTCACATAGTAAACCTAGGGTTGCTGGCCAGCATTTGAACTGCTGATAGTTCGAATGCTAGGCATAGCACCAAAGTTATGCGACAGTAAGTCAACAAGTCAGGGAGCCTCATCAAGTAAACACTTGGGGTCTGACGGTTCTCTCTGTCGCTCGAGTAGATTTATGGCTTTAGCATACCTCATATCACACCGAACCGACAAAAACCGACTATTTCGGTTTCGGTTTCGGTTTCGATTTCGGTTTTGATTTTTCGTAAACCGAAAAAAATATAACCGACAAAACCCACACCGAAACCGACCGACAAAACCGACGCTCACCCTAGTCTAAAAACTACATTTTGCCCCCCATTCCCCCATTCAATTCAGTTTTGATAGGATAAAATTCAATGTTTTAAAACACGAAAACTCGACTCGACTCGAAACCTTAATGAGTCGAGTACACACGACAACTCGGCTAAAACCCGACAAACTCGAGTCGGATCGAAACTCAACCGAGTCAGATCGAAACTCGAGTTTTGGACCGAGTCGGATCGAAACTCAGCCGAGTCGAGTCGACTCGGCCGAGTTTCGAGTCGACTCGGCGAATAACGTGACACCACTTTACGGCACTAATTAATCTGTCACATGGCTGTTAGAGCACTAGTGTGTTAAATACTTCTGATAAACCACTATTCAATTAAAAAATTAATAATATTTTGAACAAAAAAATCCCTAATATTTACCACCATGGTAGATACGTACTTCAAGCCAAATGAAACATTTATTACATAATTCTAAAATACTTGACAAAGTACTTATCAAAATATTTAGCCCTTAACAAATGGAGCCATAAGAATTAGAGAAATGCTATTCAGCCTTAAGGTTTTTCCTATTCCGCCAGCATGATTAACTTGACAGCATACAATTGGTGGCTGAAACCTACTAGTGACATTAACCGAAGGGGGAGGAGGAGCTCACCAGCGATGGTCGGCAGGCCTCGAGAAGGAGGAGGAGCACTGGTGTCGCAGTCGGTGGCGTGAGAAAGCGGAGGGGTGGCCGGAGGTGCAAGGGAGGTGATGGGTGGCCGGCCGGAGGTGCAAGGGATCGAGAGAGAGAGAGACAGGTGAGGGGAGGAAGTAGAGAGAGAGAGAGAGAGAGAGAGGGAAGGCTAGGGAGGCCGGGGAGGGGGGGAGGAGGCCGGGGGAGAGAGAGAGAGGGCCGGGAGGCCGGGGAGGGGCGGAGGTCGGGAGGGGGATGGGTGGCCGGGAGGGGGATGGGTGGCCGGAGGGGATCTCGGGGCTGCCGGAGGGGGACGGGGTCGCCGGGGGGTCGGGTCGGTGAGAGAGAGAGAGAGATTGAGAGAGAGGGGCGCGCGCCGGAGAGATCGAATCAGAAGAATCAAAGAAGACCTCGACTGTTTTGTTATATAACAGGGTTTTTGCCGACGGACATTTTATCTTCCGTCGGTAAAACTAATTTTTTTACCGACGGTAAATAACAATCCGTCGGTAAAACTCCACGACGAAAAAACAAGCTCAATTTTTTCCAGAGGCTCGGTTTGGCACCCTGTGTTTCGTCGGGACATTTTACCGATGGAAATTTAATTACCGTCGGTATTGTACCGACGGATATATAAATTTCGTCGGTATAATCCCGACGAAAACACAAGTTCAATTTTTTCCAGAGGCTCGGTTTGGCACACTGAGTTTCGTCGGGACATTTTACCGACGGAAACTAAATTACCGTCGGTATTGTGCCGACGGACATATAAATACCGTCGGTATAATTAGTTATACCGACGGAACTTTCACGTCCGTCGGTAAATAGCACGACGGAACTCAACCTCCTACTTTTTTCCAGAGGCTCGGTTTTTACACTGAGTTTCGTCGGGACAATTTTACCGACGGACATTTTATTACCGTCGGTATATTGCCGACGGAGATATTATGGCTGTCGGTAACATTGGTTATACCGACGGAAATACAATTTCCGTCGGTACAATATCACGACGATGACATTTTGCCGACGGTTTATATGTAACCGTCGGTATAAAGTATATTACCGACGGTATATATGTATACCGTCGGTATAAATATGCAAAGAAAATTAAAAAAATTGAAGTTATAATACCGACGGATATTATTTTCCCCGTCGGTAAAAAGTGTATTATTACCGACGGTGATAATAATGTCCGTCGGTAAAGACCCTATTTCTTGTAGTGCTCTCTCTCTCTCTCTCTATTCTCTCTTCTCTCTCACTAGGAAGGCATGGCTCTGGCGAGGACCCCTATTGCTACCAGTAACTCACCCCGACTCGCAGTCCAGTGTTCCACCAACTCCATCAACCCCATCACGGAAGGGACTACTGCCATCCTCTACGCGGTGGACGTCAAGGCGGTCAAGCCTGCAACCATTTCTGGGAGGTCGAACTTTTTCTTTCTTTCTTTTCTTTTTTTTTTGTGTTTTGTGTGTGTGGAAGGTGACGGGAGGTCGAACTTCCCCCATGGGTTCGTATTTGGGGCCGGCTCTTCTTCCTACCAAGTCTCTCTCTCTCTCTCTCTCTCTCTCTCTCTCTCTCTCTCTCTCTCTCTCTCTCTCTCTCTCTCTTGTTGGAAATATTTTGCTTGCTAAACGGATATTACAAATGTGGGGTTTCTCAAATGCAATATGGATGATAAATTTCGGTTTCGAATATAACTTTTGCCAAAAGAAAGAATGAAAATATTTGACAATAAAATTGAAAATGAATCCTAGCTAGTGAAGGATCCAATATGAGACTTTTGTAGCGGAGTATGAATATGATAAAACTATACATAAGCAAATAATACTATTAACATTCTAGTAATTTAAGAAAAAGAAGAGTTAAGAGGATGGCCTGGGGTCGAAGCACGCCTTGGCGCTGTCCTAGAAATCCAATTGCACCCCACGTGCGGGTCTCGTGGCAAGAAAGACTTGAGATACGACGAACCCCCCGGATGACCACCTTTCCTTCTCTTTGGCACGCTTCGGAGAAGGCACACGAACACCGCACTATCGCCTTCAGGAGCCCAGCAAAAAGCTTAAAGAAAATTGGAAATGGATATTTTTGGAGCAGAGTTTCAAGAGCAAAAGATGATGAAAAGTCTCCCTTTAGCCATGGGTTTTTGGCCCATTTTATAGCCCACCAAGGGGTGTGATGGCTGCCCATTATTTTTGGGCTTTAAAATCCAATAATGGGGTTTGAATGTGACCGTTATAGCCGTTGCACAATGGTTTGAATGTGTGCAACGGCTATACCATTACAAAAGTTTTTAAAACATAATAAAAAATAAAAAAAAAGTTAACAATCCCCCACATGTTTTAAAAACATTAAATATTTAAAAATACTTAAAAAATTAAAAAAAAAATTGCTGGTCTCCTTGTATTATGAGTTCGGTAAAGGTACCTCTCGGTTTGAACCTTTACTTAGTGAAAATTGTTTTGGTCTGTGGTACCTTTAGTAGACTATGTCTTTGAACTTAGGACCATGATTTAGACTTCAACAAGTGTCACACACAGTATGGCTATGCTGATGTTCTAAACGGGTAGCGCTATTAATGCCCTTGCGCAGGTATCTTATGTGTGTATTCGAGATCGGCCCTAATCTCATAGTCGCGGCCTCACGACCACACATATCGGTGATTCCTCAAAGAGTATGAGCAAGGAGGCACTCTGTCTCAAGGATCTCGGAATCATTTAAGAGTTTTGAACTCATCCTACCCTTGCTTTTATGAGCACTGACGCCATAGGGATGGGAGTAGGTAAAACCAGTGCTCCTCATAGTCACTAATACGGCTTGTTTCTACCCATTGAACCTCCGTGAGGTTGGGTTGCCACCGTGGTGATCTTTCTTATGGGCTTAATCCCATCCCCCTCGACGCTTCTAGAACCAGTGTTCAAGACAACCCCTTTGTGAGCTGATCAGCAATATTCTTCTCAAACCTCACAAAATTTAGGGTAATTATTTGGTATTTTAGTTTATACCTTAATGATTTATGTCGCACTTTTAAGTGTCGATTCATTTTTATATTTGCATTTTCTTGTTTGCATTTATCAATTGCTGACTTACAATCGCAATGAATAGATATAGCTGGTATAGGTCTCTCTCCTATGGGTATATCAGCTATAAGGTCTCTTAACCACTCGGCTTCTACACTAGTGGTATCTAGGGCTATCATTTCAGATTCCATTATGCTTCTAGCCATAACTGTCTGCTTGGTGGACTTCCAAGAGACAGCTGCACCTCCTAATAGGAAGACAAAAACGGTTGTAGATTTTACATCCAGGTTGTCACTGATCCAATTAGCATCAGTATAGCCTTCTAAAACGGCTGGATAATCACCAAATTGAAGGCCATAGGTTAGTGTGCCCTTAAGATATTTCATTATTCTTTCTAGGGCATTCCAATGGCTTTTATCTGGATTGTGTGTGTATCTACTTAGACGACTTACTGTGTAAGCTATATCGGGTCTAGTATAGTTAGCTAAATATTCTAACGATCCAATTATTTGTGCATATTCCTTTTGTAACGCAGGTAAACTTGTGTTTTTCTTAAGGTGAATATTAGGATCATAAGGGGTGGATACTAGACTACAATCAAAGTAAAAGTATTTCCAAAGGATCTTCTCAGTATAGTGAGATTGAGTCAGTGTGATACTATCATCATTTCTAATGATTTTTGTGTTTAGTATCACATCTGCTTGACCTAAATCCTTTATATCAAAATTTTGGGACAGGAAATGTTTTACTTCATTTACTGCTTGAATGTTATATCCAAAGATCAGGATATCATCCACATACAAACAGAGAATGATGATGCCATTATTACTAACCTTATGGTATACACATTCATCGGTTTTGTTTATTTCAAAACCGTCGGATGTGATGATTTCATCAAACTTCCTATGCCATTGTTTGGGTGCTTGTTTTAGGCCATATAGAGATCTAATCATTTTACACACCTTAGATTCTTGACCTGAAACTATAAACCCCTCAGGTTGATCCATATAGATTTCCTCATCTAAGTCTCCATTTAAGAAAGCGGTTTTTACATCCATTTGGTGAATTACCAGCTTATTAATGGATGCTAATGCAATAAGGACTCTGATGGTAGTGATCCTAGCTACAGGAGCATATACATCAAAGTAGTCTATTCCAGGTTTTTGGGTAAATCCTTTGGCTACTAACCTAGCCTTGAATTTCTCTACCGATCCATCGGGTCTAAGTTTCTTCTTGAAGATCCACTTACATCCAATGGTTTTACAACCTGGAGGTAGGTTTACTAATTCCCAAGTTTGATTTTGGACAATAGATTGCATCTCGTTATTTATAGCTTCTTTCGAGAAAGGAGAATCGAATGACTTCATTGCATCTGCGTAGTTGATTGGTGTATCTTCTACTAGAAGAGCATAGAAGTCATCGAAGATCTTTTCTGTCCTAGCTCTAGAAATTTTTCTAGGTTCAGTGGGAATGCTATCCTCAATTGGTCTCTTATTTCTAGAGCACGATTCTATGTCAGTATCATTCGATCTAAGTTCTGTTCCAATTCTAGTCCTAAAAGGAAAGATGTCTTCAAAATAGGTTGCATCTCTAGCTTCCATTATTGTGTTATTAGTAATTTCACTAATCTGGGAGTTAAAAACTAAAAATCGGTTAGCGTTGCTATCTGATGCATAGCCTATGAAAATAGCATCTATGGTTTTTGGACCGATCTTTTTCTTTTTATTTTCAAGGATCTTGATTTTCGCCAAACACCCCCACACTTTAAGATAATACAAAGTGGGTTTTCTATTCTTCCACATTTCATAAGGGGTGAGGTTATTCTTTTTAGAGGGAATTCTGTTAAGTATAAAATAGGCTGTTACTAGTGCTTCTCCCCATAAATTTTCAGGTGCTCCTGAGCTAATTAGCATGGTATTAACCATGTCCATAAGGGTTCTATTCTTACGTTCAGCTACTCCGTTGGATTGGGGGGTATAGGGAGCTGTGACGTCATGAATTATACCGTGTTCTTTACAGAACTCGGTTAACTCGTGAGAGGTATACTCTCCACCTCGATCGGATCTAAGTATTTTTAAGGTCTTATCTCTTTGGTTTTCAGCCTCAGCTTTATAGACCTTAAATTTACTTAGTACCTCATCTTTGGTTTTTATGAGGTATAGGTAACAGTATTTTGATAGGTCATCTATAAATGTGACGAATATCTGTTACCTCCTCTAGTAGTCCTTCCTGAGTCGCATACATCATTATGAACTAATTCGAGAATTTCAAAGTCTCTATCGATGTTCTAAAGGGTTTCTTAGCTTGTTTTGCTTCTACACAGGTTTCACACTTATCGAGGTTTTGGATATCTACTTTAGAAATTAGATTTAGGTTCATCAGTCTCTTGATGGAGTTGTAATTCACATGATCTAGTCTAGCATGCCAGATAGGTGGAGATTCAACATTTAGTACAGAAAGACTTTTATTATTATCGAAAGGAATACAAACATTTAGCTTAAATAAGCCATCACTTATAAATCCTTTCCCAATAAAAGACACTCCTTTTGTGATTACAACTTTATTCGATTCAAACACGAGTTTATAACCGTGTTGAACTAGAAGAGAACCACTAACAAGGTTGCGTCTAATCTCTGGAACGTGATAAGCTCGTGTATTGGGAATGGGGCAAGTCAACTATTTCTAGATTGTTGGAAATATTTTGCTTGCTAAATGGATATTACAAATGTGGGGTTTCTCAAATGCAATATAGATGATAAATTTTGATTTCGAATATAACTTTTGCCAAATGAAAGAATAAAAATATTTGACAATAAAATTGTAAATGAATCCTAGCTAGTGAAGGATCCAATATGAGACTTTTGTAGCGGAGTGTGAATATGATAAAACTATACATAAGCAAATAATACTATTAACATTCTAGTAATTTAAGAAAAAGAAGAGTTAAGAGGATGGCCTGGGGTCGAAGCACACCTTGGCGCTGTCCTAGAAATCCAATTGCCCCCCACGTGCGGGTCTCGTGGCAAGGAAGACTAGATACGACGAACCCCCCGGATGACCACCTTTCCTTCTCGTTGGCACGCCTCGGAGAAGGCACACGAACACCGCACTATCACCTTCAGGAGCCCAGCAAAAAGCTTAAAGAAAATTGGAAATGGAGATTTTTGGAGCAGAGTTTCAAGAGCAAAAGATGATGAAAAGTCTCCCTTTAGCCATGGGTTTTGGGCCCATTTTATAGCCCACCAAGGGGTGTGATGGCTGCCCATTATTTTTTAGCTTTAAAATCCAATAATGGGGTTTGAATGTGACTGTTATAGCCGTTGCACAATGGTTTGAATGTGTGCAACGGCTATACCATTACAAAAGTTTTTAAAACATAATAAAAAATAAAAAAAAGTTAACATATCTCTCTCTCTCTCTCTCTCTCTCATGAATGGGTTGGATGGTGGGGGTGCAAATCGAAGGAGGTGTAGAAGACAGAGGGACCAGCATATGGGACACGTTCTGCCACTACTTTCCAGGTATCAAGCAGAGAAGGTTAGGGCTGCAACTTGGTCAGGTTGGACCTGACCTAACCCAAGCCTAACCTGAATTTGGGGTAGGTTTGGGTTGATGTATTTGAAAATTGAGTTAGGTTAGGATTGAAAAAATACAACCCGAGCTGAATTTGAATTGGGCTCGGGTTGAGGAGTCGGGCAATCCGACCCAACCCGAACCCGAGTAACCATGCCTATCTATGAGCCTGTGACATATAGGTAACCATCCCAAGTACCATATGTTAAGGGGTTATAATCACACTCATTTGTTTCACCCAGTCCTATATTATTTATTTGTTTTTTACTTATCTAATAAAGAAATTTTCTAATGATCCAGTAAATTGCATGAACATAAATACAAAAAAAATTATATGGTAGTGTTAGCAAGTATAAGTTCTTTTTAGATTTTGACCTTTAAAAGATAAAATTTTAAATAATAAGTATATCCGAACCTGCACAACCTGACCCATCCTACCAACTTGGGCTAACCCAAGCCCAACCCAAACATAAAAATTTTTGCGCATACATAGATAGAGAAAAAATTACAATTGTCTGCATATAGATAGAGAGAGAAATTTTCCATATTGCTCAAAGGGAATCAAGATGGGGACAGTGATTGAGGTCCCATCCCATTAGCAAATTAAGCACTTGCCCGCCATTACTCAACTTGGTGAGGTTCATCTAACGTCTTTGTCTTAGCCGACTTGATCAGGGTTATCGAGTTGGGGGGAAATGAGTGGTTTTTTAGTATAAAGCCCTTCTAACTTACCCTGTACAATGGAAAACCCTTGCTTAAGTTGTGTTTAGCATTAAATCTCTTCATAACTGTTTTTTTTTTAAATGTCCATTTTACCACTAGAGTATCAATTCAGTAAGTTAGAGTAGCAATTTGGTAATAGTGCATGTACACTTATTGCTACAATGATTTCACTGTAGTAGAGTAACAATTTGGTTTGGAGTAATTTCTCGATAACTACAGTGCAATCATTATAGCAACTGATTAATTGAGATCCTTGATCGAATTGTTAATCTACTTTTTACTATAACAACTACAATGATTTCACTGTAGTATATTAGTAATTTTCGGTTGTGAGTGATTTCATTGTAGCTAAAGTGGAATCAATGTAGCAATCGAATTGATACTCTACTGCCCGAATTGGTCATACTTCCAATATTAATTGAATGGCAATTTTGTTATTTGAAGGGTTTTAAAAGCCAACAATTGCAGTTGGGGGACTTGCTGTAAAACATGCCGAACGTTTTGGGAGGGGTTGGAACTCAAACAGACACTTTGTATGGACTGGAGCTCAAAACCATCTCTCAAAAAGGGGTTTTCACTAAATCCCCCAAAAAAATTAAGACCAGGTGAGAAGTATGGGACTAATTACACACATGGAAAATTGGAGAAAAATATTTATTTACTTATTTGGGGAAGTCTAAAAAATAAGTGAATATAGCTCAAAGAACGTCTCAAACACGTAGAAGCTAGCTCAAGAACCAACCATCTTCACACCACAAGAACCAAATCACTGCAACTTGCACGTGGTGCATGTTTGATTGATCGAACATGCATTTTGGCATAGAACTTAACACAATGGAACTGTGATATGTATTGCTACACACCTAATTAGGATTTTATATTTTTGATATGTATTGCTACACACCTAATTAGGATTTTATATTTTTGGTTATGCAGACAAAATTGATGACAAGAGCAATGGAGACGTAGCGACCGATTCATATCACCGCTACATGGTAGGAGGATCGGCCAATTTCATCTTAATTTCTTGATATTTGGACCTTGTTTATCAATCTTTATGCAATCAAAATAGGATGCCATCTCATCGTGACGGTTAATAACAAACTTAACAGGAGGATGTGGCACTATTGAAGGCTATGGGTGTAGATTCTTATAGATTCTCCATCTCTTGGCCAAGGATTTTACGAGGTAAGAATCAAAGTCAACGTGACTAGCTACCTCGATCAATATCTATCACTAATATAAGTATTGATAAACCCCTATATATATATATATATATATATATATATATATATATATATATATATATATATATATATATATATATATATATATATATATATATATATATATATATATATATATATATATATATATATATATCTATGCATTGAAGGCTTCAATGTATGCTCCTCTATTAACATAAATAAAGGTTTCCAAATTTGTTAATTTTTTGTGGAGATGATATCTATGTTGAGATGATCATCCTAAAAAAAATCAGCAAATTCTGAAACTTCTGAGCATTTCTAATAAGCTCATCAAATTAACGGTTAAAATGAATGACAGATAAAGCTTCTAACATATTGATGGATCTAGCTAGATGTTTCGGAATATGTTGATTTTTGGTGGATATGCTATCTATAGCAAGATGATCACGCTCACCAAAAATCAGCAAATTCTGAAATCTCTAAGTGTATCAAATGATAGAAGTTGTATCGTTTGTTTATTTCAACCGTTAATTTGATAAGCTTATTTGAAATACTTAGAGGTTTCAGAACTTGTTGATTTTTTGTGAGGATGATTATCTCAACATGGATATCATCTCCACAAAAAATTAACAAATTTAGAAACCTCTATGTATGTTAATAGAGTAGCAAACATTGAATCTTTCAATGCATGAGCATACAAAGTCACGCTCTTTTATATATATATATATATATATATATATATATATATATATATATATATATATATATATATATATATATATATATATATATATATATATATATATATATATATATATATATATAAAGTACCGATAAATCTCTTTTGGGTTCATTTGTTGTGCTGAAATTGCAGAGGGAACACTAAAAGGTGGGATAAACGACATTGCTGTTTACTATTACAACAAGCTCATCGATGCATTACTATATAATGGTAAAAGGAGAAGAAATGCCCTAAATTTTTATCAATCTTCCTCATGGTCAACGCTAAATTGATGATGATGATTTCTGAAAGAAATCTATCTTCTAGTTTTGTAATCAAATCATGATATGTATATTCCTTAACAATGGACATATATACAGGGATAAAGCCCTATGTAACATTGTTTCATTGGGATCTTCCTCAAGCTCTTGAAGAAGAATATGGGGCTTTCCGAGATAAAAAGATCGTGTAAACATTTTTCCTCTTTACTGCATCATCGACACCAAGTTTTACCTTTATTTATTTTTATGATGTTCTTTCACTTATGGTGCCAAAGACATTACCATGGTTCTTAACTTCTCTTCTTTCCAATTATTACAGTGCCGACTTTAAGGACTATTGTGAAGTATGTTTTAATCTATTTGGAGATAGGGTTAAACATTGGATCACAATAAATGAGCCATGGACATTCAGTACCATGGGATATGGCTTGGGAAATTATGCCCCTGGTCGATGCACAACCATTCCTGCATATGATATCAACTGTCCAGTGGGCGACTCCTTGACGGAACCATACATTGTCGCCCATAACCTTATCCTAGCCCACGCAGCGGCTGCCAGACTCTACAAAGAAAAGTACCAAGTAATCAAAGTTCTCTAAACTCTTGAATATATCTCTAGTTATGATTCTTTCATGATCTAATGTATCTAATACTCATGGATTATAGTAATTAGTTAAGATTATTCGTTTGTATTGTTCCCATTTGATTTCAGCAACTCGATCCAATGCTTATGGTGTCTACATGAACTAGTACATAGATTTAGCTATTTGCATCTTAACTTCTTACGCTAAAAATTTTAACAAAATTATTCTAGAAATTACAACTTAATTAGCTCATCGATTTTTCAGTGTTTCGATTTTTTGGTTTATCAAAATTAGCATTAATGCTGAACTTAATTGTAACTAGGGGGAAACCTTAGCTTATCGATTTTGCTATCATTTTTAGATTAAGGGTGCACTTGAAACTTGGAGGGTTGCTTCAACACACAAATCCCTCTTAGTATTTTCAATCTTGAAAATAATCGACCTACACACATGAAGTTAGGATGCATGTAATTATATTTAGAAGTTAATTTTATTTGTGTTCAACAACTCCATTATATTTCTAGCAAAGTGACTATGCAACTCTATCGGAGGGGTTCTAAAAAAAAAAAGCTAGTGACATTTTATGTCAAGTATGGTTTCAACTAGGGCTGGCAATTTCGAACCCGACACGACATGAAGTTAGCGGGTCGGCGTCAAGGCTAAACGTTTCAACACAATAGACCCATTTAATAAACGGGTCGGGTCCGGGTTTAGGGTCTGGACACGGTAGACCCGGGAAGACCCGTTTAAAATTAAATTCAATGGGTCGTGTCGGGTCGGGTCAGGTCTATCCACAATCCGATACTGTAATATATAGCATCATCGGGTCTATCGGGTTAGGTCGAGTCGAGTCGGATTGGGTCGGATCGGGGTCGGATCGGGTCAACTGGATAAACCCATGTGGTAAACGGGACTTATCGGGTCTACCTGTTTATAAATGGGTTGGGTACGAATTTAGGATCTAGACACGATTAGTTAAACGGGTCAGGTCCGGGTCTAGGGGTTTTGGACGTATACGACCAGAAGCTAGACACGACACGAACCCGACTTAACACGACCCATTGCCACCCCTAGTTTCAACTAATGAAAGAAAAGCATTGAACTTGATGGCTAGTTAGGATTTATAACACCTAATCGACTTAGCTTGAGTTAGGATCCAAGTGTACATAAGCTGTTGACGAGAGGTCATTATATGATCTAGACCTCTGAATCTGGCTTAAACAAAATAACAAATGTTGCAGCTAGGGCTGGCAATGGGTCGGTTTGGGTCAGGTTGAGACATAGGTATAAGGGCAAAACTCTCAACCGGAATCCCACCCTTTTAATAAACGGGTCAAAAACTTAAACGCTAACCCGACCCAACTAATAAACGGGTGGACTCAACCTAACCCTTCTAAAAAATGGGCCGGATCGGGTTGGGTCGGCTCAATAGAACCCATATAAAACGCTCGTGTTTGATAGGGTTGGGTCAGGTTTGATTGGATCGGATCGGGTTGACACGACCCATTTAATGGGTCAAGTCGGGTCAATCGGATTATAAGTACAAACCCAAATCTAACCCGTTTAGTCAGGTCAAACCGTTTATGATCCGAACCCGTTTAGATCAAACCCAAACCAACTAACGTGCCTAGTTTATAAGTACTCACAACAAAAAAAGAAATGGTAGTTAAAATTTCAAGGTTAGAATTGAAAACATAGAGTGGATAGTTCATCCAAGGAGCATTTTCAATGAGCTGAAAATTTGCTAAGTAATGAGAAATCATACAAGATAGAAGAAGGCTTGCTATAGCGGCAATCGTGATGTAATTAAAATATAAAAGAATATTAATGGAGAAGATGAACAAATTATTTACATATATGATTACTTTATGAATTATATGAATATTAATGGAGAAGATGAACAAATTATTTACTTATATGATTACTTTATGAATTATATGAATATTAATGGAGAAGATGAATAAATTATTTACTTATATGATTACTTTATGAATTATATGAAATACGTGTTTCGTCATGTGACACTTCTATACTAGTATTTCTGGTCTCTCAAAATATCGCCACACAACCAAATGTATGTATAGCGCACGCCGATAAGAGACATATATATTCACACAGAGTTTACATGAAAAACCTTTACAATACAAGATTGAAAACCCACGGTGACCATGTAAATCGGGCCATAGGCCCCAGCACTAATCGTAGTGGTTACAAGCGATGTCAAGCCACTTGTGCTCGGGTCCGCTTGTCTCGGTCATCATGGTAAGCGCTCAGACGGTACGATCGGCCCCTCGAAGGAGGCCTCGTTGAGGGCCAATCGGGGCGAATTCATCGGCGGTCACTGTCATGCCGCGAGTGGCCACGGATGTCATCCTCGTGACGTGGGTGGCCGCAAGTGTCGTACTCATGTCACGGATGGCCACGGGCATCATCGTCAACGAGGTCGCAGGGGACCTCAGTCGCTATGTGATGTACTATGGGTGGCCGGGGGATCGTCATTGTGGGAGTCGGGGTCGATGTCGGACCGCAGGCATCGCTTGACAAAAGAAAGAGGATAAGGGAGGAAGAGGGTTGACTACCTCCTCCTCCCATGGTTGCAATAGATCGAAGAGGGGGAGGGTTGGTTGCCTCCCCTTCTATTGTTGCCACCGGATCCGGAATATATGAAGGTGTGCCACCAGATCCGAGAGGGATGTAAGTTGTTCTGCCGGTAGCGTCCGACCCAAAACGGGAAGTTGTTGTTGCCGGTAAAGAGATTTGGGAGGGAGGTGAGACCTCCACCCCGATGAAGGTTTGGAGATCGAAGGTGAGGGGGGGGGGGGGGGGGGGGGGGGCAGCCCACCATCTATGTTGTTGCTCTTACTGAATGGAAGAGAGAAGTGGTGTCTCCTCTTGTTGTGCATAGCGGAATCGGCGACCACACAAGATCGCCCAAAACAACGATACAAATAGAAAATATGTGAAAAAATACAAAGCGATCAAACAAGAAGAGGGAAGAAAATCACGCACCACAAAGAACACCAGAGATTTTAGGTGGTTTGGTAATCTTGCCTATGTCCACCGGTGGCACCACGAGAGAAGTCCACTATCAAATAGAGAGGAGTGCGCGTACAATGGTTCCTCGAACCCTCCAATGAAAAACCTTCGAAGAAGGCTCTCCAATCTCTAATCTCAAGGAAAAAAAATGATCTCAACAAAAGCCCTCTCAAATCTACCTCCCAAAAATCTCAAACCTCTTTATATATCAAGGGAATAGGTTACATAAGCCCAATCCCAAAATTCCTCTCAAAATAGCCCCCAATGGAAAGTCCAATCGTGCAAGACTGGGTCAACCCCGTATTGGCTGCCACAGTCGTGCGCACGACTTTAAAGTCATGCACATGACAGTCTCTTCAATGATGCGTCAAAAATCTCGGGCTCAAGGTCGTGTGCACAACTTCCCAAAGTCGTGCAGTATGACTTCCCAAAGTCGTGCAGCACGACTTCCTGTAGGTAGTTCATCTTTTTCAAGAAAGGTGCGTCGACATTCTCGGGCTCCAGGTCATGTGCATGACTCCAAAGTCATGCGCACGACTGCCTATAAGCAGCTACGTCTTTGTTTATTTAACTGGGATCTCTCTCTCTCTAATAATTCTCCACCTTAGCTTGTTAAAAATTCCACAAATCTAAGCCGATCTCTCGCACTCCACCTGGGCTGCACCAACAAGGTTGCCTACGTACCCGGTAGCCACGGGATCAAGCTCAATCGTAGTTCATCCAATCCCCCCCAGGGGCCAAATCACCTCAAGTGAAAGATGTTGATTAAGTCCAAGCAGTATTGGAACTTAACCCCAGAAACTACATTGATAAGCATATCAGCTGGGTTATCCTTGGTGTCGACTTTCTTCAGCAAATCTCACATTCCTCTAGAATCTCTATGACAAAGTGATATCGAATATCGATGTGCTTCGTTCGGACATGATGAACCTGGTTCTTCGCCAAATAGATAGCGCTCATGCTATCACAATTAACCTCAATGAGACCCTGTGCGATCCCCAAGTCATCCAACAAACCTTCTAGCCAAATTGCCTCCTTTATAGCCTCTAGTATTGCCATATATTCTGCCTCCGTAGTCGATAATGTAACGGTAGACTATAAAGTAGAACTCCAACTCACCGGACCTCCAGATAACGTGAATATATAACCTGTAGTAGACCGACGCTTTTCCAAATCACCTGCATGGTCAGAGTCAACGTACCCCACATATAATTGCTTACCATCATCGTCCTTCTCAAATATCAAATCAACATCTACGGTGAGAAGAATATTCCACAGAATCCATTTCACGGCATGCCAATGTCCTCTGTCGGGATCATGCATATATCTGCTACTATACTCACGACTTGTGTAATATCGGGTTTAGTATACACCATAGCATACATTAACCTACCAACAACACTTACATATGGAATGCGAGACATAGACTCACGCCCTTCAATGGAACACGGAGACATAGAAGTGATAAGTTTAAAATAAGGAGCAAGGAGTGTGTAGGTGCAAAAATTGTATTGGACCGAATCAGAGCCGCATGGGTTCACTCGACGGCCCAAGTGAGTAAGCCCGTCCGGGCTCATGGACCCACTCTGCAAGGCCCGCAATTCAAGCCCTCCCCCTTATTGGGCCCACACAACAGCCCAATAAGGGCCCAGCAAGGAGGCCCAAAACTAGTGCCACGTCATCATCACTACCATATTGGGCACTTGCCTATGTTATAAAAGGACCCCCAAGGCATTCAGAAAAGGGGTTGGTCATTCAATCAGAGGAGAGAGGATCCCAAAGCCAGAGCTAGAGCTTACTTCTCTCCTCCTTGTTCTTTTCTTGTTGCTCTGCGCAACCCCCACTGTAAAAAGCTTCTCTCGGCCTGTTGAGAGAATACTCCCCCACCTTTATATTCATTATAGTGGAAACAAGATGGCACCTCTCGCCCGGAGACGTAGGTCATAAGACCGAACTTCGATAACAACTCCACATGTCTTCTTTCTCTTTACCTACTTTTTAATCTTTAACTCTACAAACCATCAACATTCAATCAAGGCTGTGGGGCGGGGTTCCCGATCAAGGCGGCTCGGAAATTTCCCCCACAATCTTTGGCGTCGTCTGTAGGATATCGTTAGAGGTCCTACCCACACCTCTGCCGACTCCTACTCAACTTATGGTGATAAGCCACAAGTTATCCTTCAAGTGTACTTCAATTTCTTCACCACACCAACATCAACGCGCTTAATGGTGAAGGCTAGCACCAACCCTCCAAAGGCGATTGCTGACCAGACAATCGATGTGCTGATCGAAGATGAGCATGAAGTCTCCGCAGCCACCAATCGCAGACATGTCCATGAGAGGCTAGGAGCGCAAAGTAGCCATCCAGAAGGCCTCAACAATCGACAGGACTCATCGTCCCCGAGGTGTCAATCTGGCAAAGAGCAAGATACCCAAAGAGGCGAGGTTCCAGCTACGTACAAAATCTCAGCTGTCGATTCCAGCTGCTGAACCTTCTCAAGAAGAACACAGCCCTCAAGCAAGAGAGGGATTCCCTAAAGAAGGCGATTGAAAGAGCGGGGGTTATGGCCCATAACTCTTCAGCCGCTGATGAAGACCAACCAAGGACTCACCCAATTGTGAGTCATCATCTTGAAGAACCACATGTGCTGTGTATCGAGAGGCGTCAGGTATCCACGCAAGCACCAAGGCAAACAGTATGGGATCTCCTCGACGTCAACGGTGCGCCAAGCTATCATCGAGAAGGATTACCTCAATCAAGAGGGTCCACTAGATGTCCTATCCCTTCGCACACAAAAGCAACAAATGCCCGCGCACTGCTCAACCGACTAAGGCATACTACCAATGTGGGACACTCCATCAGGAGTGCAGGCAGCTAATCACCTCGATGGGGCCACTGCATCCCAAGGTTCTTGTAACCCTATTTCCTATTGGTTGGGGAACACCGAGCCTGCTAAAGTTCAACTGCATCAAGGGAGACCCTGCCCTCCATATCTTGGCCTTCAAGCAAGCCATGACACCATATGAGTATGAGAATCATATCCTCTACCGTATGTTCACGGAAAGCCTCGAGGGACCTGCCCTTAACTGATACCACACGCTGCATACTGGTACGGTGGCCACATTCAAAGAGTTGGCTGAACTCTTCGTAGACCATTACCTGCTAAACTTAAAGCTAGAAAAGAAGCTGGATACACTCTATCGGCTGAAGATGGGCTTCGACGAGTCTCTAAGGAACTTCACGATGAGGTTTCATAATAAATACTCTAAGCTTACCGGTCGGTCCCATAATCAGGAAACCATCATGTTGACATTCCAGAATGCTATCCGGTCAGAGCTTCACGTCTACACCGACTTCATCCGGCATCCTCCCAGTACCTTGGAGGCAATGTTCAAGCGCGTACAGCAGGAGATAGAGGTGGAAGACAATCAGCAAGCTAGAAGACTACGCGAGCCCTGCGAGTCTTGTGACTCCCAACATAAGAAAGATGACGAAGCTCCGAATGAAGCACACTACAAGAAGTCTACCAATGCCGTATCCGATCAAAAGGTATAGGCCAAAAGGTACAATGAAGATCCGAAGGCTCCTCCAACAAGGAAGAGGAAAACTCCAAGGAAGCAAAGGGTATTCAATGAACTGAACATCTCCATTTAAGACATCTTCGCCTACTTGCAGAACGAGCCCTTTTGCAAGTGGCCATAGCCTCTCCCTCCAAATTTCGACCAGGCGGGAGATATGATAGTCTACTGTGAGTTCCATCGCAGCCATGGCCACCCAACCTCTACATGTCAAAAGCTAAAGCATCGCATCGAAGACCTGATCCAAGAAGGGCGGCTCGATGGCTACCTCGCTAACAAGGAACCAGGTCAAGAGAAGGAAAGGCAGTAGCAGTGGAGAAAGAAAGACAACGTAATCCGTCGATGCATAATCATAACGACCGCTGGGCAGCCTTTGAAAAAGTGTAACCACAACTTTGTTTTATCAATATAGTGTCTCTTTTTTTCCAAAATCAAATCTCTCGAAGTTCGATTCTACCATGTTAAGGCATAAAAAAAAGGGGCCCCTGGCAATCCAGGTTAACCAAAGACCTTTGATCCCATCTATTCAAGTCAGAATCTCAAAGGCAATTCGGCTATGCCCTCTTGAGGCTAACGTCCGATAAAAAGGCTCCTAGCAACCCAGGTCAACAAAAGACCTTCGATTCTACCCATTCAAGTAGGAAGTTCGAAGGCAATTCAGTTACGCTCTCTCGAGGCTAAAGTCTGATAAAAAGGCTGATGGCAACCCAGGTCAACCAAAGACCTTCGATTCCGCCCATTCAAGTCGGAAGCTCGAAGGCAATTCGGCTACGCCCTCTCGAGGCTAAAGTCCAATAAAAAGGCTCCTGGCAACCTAGGTCAACCAAAGACCTTCGATTATGCCCGTTCAAGTCGGAAGCTCAAAGGCAATTCGGCTATTCCCTCTCAAGACTAAAGTCCGATAAAAAGGCTCCTAGCAACCCAGGTCAACCAAAGACCTTCGATTCCACCCAATCAAGTCGGAAGCTTGAAGGCAATTTGGCTAAGCCATCTCGAGGCTAAAAAAGCTCCTAATAACTCAGGTTAACCAAAGACCTTCGATTCCACCCGTTCAAGTCGAAAACTCGAAGGCAATTCGGCTACGCCCTTTCAAGATGAAAGTCCGATAAAAAGGCTCCAAGCAATCCAGGTCAAGCTAAGCTATCAACTATATCATCTGAGGCGATGAGAATAAGTCCAAGGCAGGCTTCACCGCTTCGACATGCACCAAGTTCAAGGAGACATCCTTGGCACTTGAAGACAAAGTCTGAGGCGATCAATGCCTCGGCGCTCTACAAGCCTAAGGCCCAGCCCTTGGCACTCAAAAACAAAGTCCGAGGTGACCAACGCCTCGTCATTCTACAAGCCCAAGGCCCAGCCCTTAGCATTTGAAGACAAAGTCCGAGGCGACCAATGCCTTGGCACTCTATAAGCCCAAGGCCCAGCCCTTGGCACTCGAAGACAAAGTCTGAGGCGACCAATATCTCGGCACTTTATAAGCTCAAGGCCCTGCCTTTGGTACTTGAAGACATAGTCCGAAGCGACCAACACCTCGACACTCTACTAGCCCAAGGCCCATCCCTTGGCACTCAAAGGCAAAGTCCGAGGTGACCAACACTTCGGCACTCTACAAGCCCAATGCCCAGCCCTTGGCACTCAAAGACAAAGTATGAGACGACCAACGCCTCGGCACTCTACAAGCCCAAGGCCCAGCCCTTGGCATTCGAAGACAAAGTCTGAGGCGACCAAAGCCTTGGCACTCTACAAGCCTAAGGCCCAGCCCTTGGCACTTGAAGACAAAGTCCGAGGCGACCAATACCTCGGCACTTTATAAGCCCAAGGCCCTGCCCTTAGTACTTGAAGATATAGTCCAAAGCGACCGATACCTCGGCACTCTACAAGCCCAAGGCCCAGCCCTTGGCTCTCGAAGACAAAGTCCGAAATGACCAACGTCTCGATACTCTACAAGCCCAAGGCCCTGCCCTTGGCACTTGAAGACAAAGTCCGAGGTGACCAACGCCTCGGCACTTTAAAAGCCTAAGGCCTAGCCCTTGGCACTCGAAGACAAAGTCCGAGGTGACCAACACCTCGATACTCTACAAGCTCAAGGCCCTGCCCTTGGCACTTGGAGGCAAAGTCCAAGGCGACCAACACTTCGGCACTCTACAAGCCCAAGGCTTAGCCTATTGCACTCAAAGACAAAGTCCGAGGCGACCAACGCCTTGGCGCTCTACAAGCTTAAGGCCCAGCCCTTGGCATTCGAAGATAAAGTCTGAGGTGACCAACGCCTTGGCACTCTACAAGCCCAAGGCCCAGCCCTTGGCACTCGAAGACAAAGTCCGAGGCAACCAACGCCTCGATACTCTATAAGCCCAAGGCCCTACTCTTGGTACTCGAAGACATAGTCCGAAGCGATCGATACCTCGATACTCTACAAATCCAAAACCTTTCCCTTGACATATAAAGACAAAGTTCGAGACGTCATCGCCGACGTATTGACATTCGATCAAAAGTCCAAGCTTAGTCTTGTCACTCAGGTCCAAGCATCAAATTGTCACTGGCTATCACCTTTTCTCGACGACTGATGGTTCCAAACTGGTTAGGGGGTGGTCGGTCTAGCTCTGTCAGTGCGTGTCTCCACACTGGTGCAGTCAACGGTGGGTTCATCATGATCTTCGTTCGCAAAGGGCCTTAACGGCCCGAGCTCGCCATCAAATCCACTATCCGAATCCTCAATATGTGGCAGAGGAGGAGCACAAACAATCTTCTTCGTTCCTCGATAGTGTTTTCCCAACACAAATGGGTCCCTTGACGATTTTCATCATGAAAAGAGCGGCCTACGATGGGTGAACAAACGATAAGTAAATAGTAGGGTGGGTGAAAAATCCATCGAAACACGAGATAAAATGGTGCTTCCTTGATCCTGGCCAAGTCAACACCCTCACGTGACCGTAGTACCTAGCGAATACAGTAACCATGTGCGGTAGTACATTGGGTGAAGACTGGTTGGCCATCATGTGACGTCATCCTAGATTATCTCTAAGAAGCTCCCTCAAATATAGCGTTGTCCCTCGCCGACAACCCCGCGCATCAGTGTTTTAGGAATATGATCGAAAAAGTGTCAGTTTCATATGGGGCTAAAATTCAAAACATACTATTTTTAATACTGATACTTTTTGGCCTCTCCTGCAGCCCCAATAACAGGGTCGGCACCATCAACAACCCACCCCTTGGTTTCGACAGAAAATTAAGAGGGGGGTATTCGGCATCAACAACAACCCACCCTCGGTTTCGTCAGAAAACAGAGAGGGGGGTGTTCAACGTCATTAGCAGCCCACCCCTCGGTTTTATCAGAAAACCAAGATGGGGGTGTGTCGGCATCAATAAACAGCCTCCCCTCGATTTTGCACAAAAAACTGAGTAGGGAGGGGGTGATGGCACACCATCAGCAGCCCACCCCTCGGTTTCGACAGAAAATCGAGAGGGGGGTGTGTCAGTATCAACAAGCAGCCTCCCCCCTCGTTTTGTATAAAAACCAAGTGGGGAAGGGGTGATGGTACACAATCAGCAGCCCACCCCTCGGTTTCGACAGAAAACCGAGAGGGGGGGTGTGTCGGTATCAACAAGCAGCCCCCCCCCCCCCCTCGTTTCGTACAAAAACCGAGTGGAGAGGGGGTGACGGTACACGATCAGCAGCCCACCCCTCGGTTTTGTCAAAAAATTGAGAGGGGGGTGTGTCGGCATAAACAAGCAGCCCCCCCCCCCCCTCAGTTTTGTGCAAAAAAATAAGTGGGGAGGGGGTGACGGCACACCATCAGCATCCTACCTCTCGGTTTTGCTGATTTTCTGTCTTCCTGAATTACTGATTTCCTGTCTTCTCCGCATTGTATTGCATCATTTTTGGCATCAGAGCATGGTTGTGACCTTTAGGTAGGAGCCATTGTATTTATTATATGTCCTCATTTCGTTTGCATCGATTGTTATTGTGTGTGCACGCCAACCCATAGGGGTAGGCCATATCTATTAGGGGAATCTAGTGAGTCTGACAGTTGCAACATGGATCCCGACGCTCTAGCTAGGACACTCGCTTAGTTAGCTCAGGGGATCGCCACTATGAACCAAAATTTCACAGCCTACTAGCGCGACACCAATGCTCGATTTGACCGTCTGGACCAAGCTCCACCTCAGGACCCACCACCCTTGGACCCTCGAGATTTCCGACCAGCTTGGCCGAACAATCAAGACCCGGATGAGCAATATCTCCGGCGTATCCGGTTAGAGGTGCCCTCTTTTGATGGCAGGCACGATCCTCAATTCTTTTTGGACTGGCTCCAATCCATAGATAGATACTTTGCTTGGTACCCGCTAACCGAACCGCGAAAAGTGCGATTCACGGCCATGAAGCTTAGTGGACCTGCCAGCCAGTACTGGACTAATGTAGAAGCCCTTAAGAGTCACTCGAACCCAAGATCCCATCGATACTTGGGTAGCCATGAAGAATGAACTTAAGGGGAAATACGTGCCACCCTCCTATCAGGCGCGCCTCTTGGATCAGTGGCATCAATTCACTCAAGGCAACAAATCAGCAAGGGACTATGTTACCAAATTGGACGAGTTCTTGACCCGCTGCAATATTCTGGGGACTGAAACCCCTGTTCAGGTTTTATCCCGTTTCCGGTCAGGTCTGAGAGAAACCTGAGGAACGAGCTCCTTGCTCGAGATATTACAGAATTAGAGAGGGCCTACGCTTTAGTGCAAGATCTCGATAGCATTAGGTCCACCCACTCCTATCGGGGCCAAGATTCCCGAAGCAATGCCCCTCGATCCTCCTCAAGCAACTACCCAAGTCGGCCCTACCCCAACCAACCCCAAAAATGAGCTGACTCCACCAGTCGAAGCAATGAGAAGGACAACCGTGGCAAGGGCCCTGAGAGAGATTTCTCCAAAGTCAGTCCCCTCATCAAGTGCTACAAGTGCCAGGGTTATGGACACGTGGCTGCAAATTGCCCTAGCCCCGTCAAAATCAACATCATTGATGGCACACCGGTTGAAGCACTAGAGTCAGAGGCTGACGGCTTCGTGTACCAAGCCGACGAAGACGAGGGAGACTTCGATAAGGATGATAGTGACCCCACGCTAGCTTGCCTTAAGTATGTGTCGCCCATCAAATTGTCAGTTGTAAGGTGCGCCTTGTCCCAGCCGAAAGAGCAAGATGACTGGAGGCATACCAATATCTTTCACACCTTCACCAGGATTGAAGATAAGAACTGTAAAGTGATCATCGACAATGGAAATTGCGTTAACGTAGTTTCGTCTGCCGTGATCACCAAGACCAGGTTGAAGGCAGTTCCCCATCCTCGATCATACCAAGTCTCCTAGATCAACTCTACGGCAATGGAGGTCAAGCAACAATGTTTGACCCCCATAAACTTCAATGTCTACCAAGAGAAGATCTGGTGTGATGTCTTGACTATGGATGTGGGTCAAGTTATACTGGGAAGGCTTTGGCTTTTCGATAATGATGTTCTCATCTATGGCCGATTTAACATGTGCCTGTTTGAACATGAGGGTAAGAAAATCAAACTGTTGCCCTTGCAACCTAAGAGTAGTCAGCCTACGCAGCAGCCCACCCCCACTAAGAAAACCCACGTCAGTTATATCAGTGCCAAAGAATTAAGCATTGAGATAGAGAAAGGAGCTCCAGTCATTATCCTTGCAGCTCGGGAAGTTTCTAAAGAGTCTAGCCAAGTTATTCCCCTAGAGATTACTCCAGTGCTGAAAAAGTTCACCGATGTTTTCCCTGAGGACCTCCCAGACCAACTGCCCCCAATGCGTGACATACAACACGCCATCGATTTGGTTCCTGGAGTGAGCCTCCCCAACCTACCCCACTACAGGATGAACCCTACGGCGCAAGCCGAGCTGAAACGTCAGGTTGATGAGTTATTGAAAAAGGGCTTCATCAAAGAGAGCATGAGCCCTTGCGCGGTCCCCGCTCTGCTTACACCCAAGAAGGATGGAACCTGGCGTATGTGCATGGATAGCCGTGCCATCAACAAGATAACTGTCAAGTACCGTTTCTCTATCCCTTACCTGGATGATTTGTTAGACATGATGTCTGGAGCCACAGTCTTCTCCAAGGTTGACCTGAAGAGTGGTTATCACCAAATTTGCATCCGCCCTGGAGATGAGTGGAAGACGGCATTTAAGACCAAGAACGGACTGTACGAATTGATGGTTATGCCGTTTGGACTAACCAATGCGCCTAGCACTTTCATGAGAGTCATGACATAAGTACTCCGCCCTTTTATGGTAAAATTCCTTATAGTGTACTTTGATGGCATACTCATTTATAGCCAATTTCGGGCACAGCATTTAGACCACCTTCGGCAAGTTTGCACCATGTTGAGGAAGGAAGAGCTATTCGCCAATCCTAAGAAGTGCACGTTTCTTGCCACCGAAGTCTACTTCCTCAGCTTTATTGTTTCTGTCAATGGGGTTTCTACCGACCCAGAGAAAGTCCGCACAATTGAAGAATGGCCCGAACCCAAGAACATCCGGGATGTCCGAAGCTTCCACGGTCTTGTCACCTTTTACAGGAGGTTCATCAAGGGGTTCAGTACCATTACGGCCCCAATCACAGACTACCTAAAGAAAGGCGAGTTTGAGTGGACGAGTGCTGCCACTAGAGCTTTTCTGGAAATTAAGAAGCGAATGGTTGAGGCACCTGTAATGCGCCTCCCAGATTTTACCAAAGTCTTTGAAGTGGCCTATGACGCCTCCGGAATCGGCACAGGAGGCATCCTCTCCCAAGAAGGTCATCATGTCGTATATTTCAGCGAGAAACTGAATGAAACTCGCCAGCGATACTCCACTTACGACAAGGAATTCTTTACGGTAATTCAGTCGCTTCGTCACTGGCGGCACTATCTGCTCCCACAAGAATTTGTTATCTATTCTGACCATGAGGCCCTACGGTATATCTATTCACAAAAGAAGCTTAAAGCATGGCATTGTCGCTGGGTTGAGTTCCTCCAGGACTACACTTTCACCCTGCGCCATAAGGTGGGAGTAGAGAACAAGGCGGCCGACGCACTCAGTCATCGTATGTTTGTCCTATCTAAGTTGACCACTACGGTCGAGGGTTTTGAAAAGCTGAAGACTGAGTACGAGTCTTGCCTTGATTTCAGTGAAATTTATGCTTCATTAATAGGCGGGACAGTTCAAGAGATGGACGGGTACCTCATGCAGAACGGGTACCTCTTCCGCGGCCATCGGCTGTGCATTCCTCGAACATCCCTTCGTGAATTTCTTGTTTGGGAGCTTTACGCGGGTAGTCTTACTGGCTATTTCGGCGTTAATAAAACCATTGAGGCTATCGAGTATCGGTTCTATTGGCTGAGCCTTAAGCGTGATGTCACCAGACATGTGGGTAGGTGTCATACTTGTCAATTGGCCAAGCAGAGGAAACAAAACACTGGCCTGTATGCCCCTCTCCCAGTTCCTAACTGCCCCTGGCAAGACATTAGCATGGACTTCGTGCTCGGCCCCCCGAAAACCCTGCGAAAACATGATTTGGTCTTGGTGGTGGTAGACCGATTTTCCAAAATGGCTCACTTCCTCCCGTGCTCCAAGACTTCTGATGCCTCCCGCGTCGCAAAAATCTTCTTCGATAGCATCGTGAGGTTACATGGGTTACCCAAAACCATTGTATCGGATCGAGATGTCAAGTTTATCAGTTTCTTCTAGAAGACTCTCTGGCACAAACTAGGGACCAAGCTTTAATTTTCCATGGCATTTCACCCCCAAACCGATGGTCAAACCGAGGTAGTTAATCGAAGTTTGGGGAATCTTTTGCGAACCTTAGTGGGTGAACACGTTGGGAGTTGGGATCTAAAATTGTCAATAGCCAAGGTTGCATATAATACATCTGTCAATAGGACCACCGGTATGAGTCCTCATGGAGTCATGCATGGGTTCAAACCTAGGCAACTAGTCGATCTTATTCCTATGTCTGAGCATCATAGAATTCCTGAGTCGGCATATGCTTTTGCATCTCATGTGCATGATCTACATAAGAAAATCAGTAAAAAAATTGAACAGAGCAATGCGAGGTATAAATAAGGACCGATGCCCGGAAGCGAGTTCAGACTTTTAGTGTGGAAGATTATGTGATGGTCCGGATTCGTCCGGAACGGTTTCCTTCGGGAGTCGTTAAGAAACTACATACGCGGAGTGCAGGTCCTTTTCGGGTTCTAAAAAAATTGAATGATAATGCTTATGTTATTGAATTACCCGAGGGTTTTGGCATTAGTCACACCTTCAATATCAAAAACCTAGTGGCTTATAAGGGCCCAGATTCTAACCCAAGAAATCCACTAATGGATGAGCCTACCCTGGACTTAGCCCCTGAGTGCCCCCCCTACCTCCACTCCCAGAAATATCCCCACAATATATAGCGAAGAGCATTGATAAGATTCTAGATAATGAAATTGTCTATGGAAGAGACAGTGGAACCTGGCGGTACTTAGTTCGCTAGAAAGGGAGCACTTCTTCTGAGGACACATAGATCGAACGTCAAGAGCTTCAGCAGCTGGATCCAGACCTAATGGAGCTATATGAGAGCCGCACAGAGCCTTACTCGACAGAGTCGAGTTCTCTCCCACCCCGAGAGGATGATGCGGACATCAGCACTGAGCCGCACCCGTGGTGTGTGTACCAGCGTAGGAGGCGCCAGCTTAGCTTGTGGATGTGATCAGTTGCTCCGGCTCGATTCTATGTTGTTTTTGTGTCTTTATCTTTTGCACTTGTGTTTAGTCCCACCTTGCCTGTTGGCCGCGTGGACCTGTCGTTGTACACCTTTATAAAAGCCCTTGTCTTTTCATTTGAGGTACTGAATAATGAAATAAAAATTTTTTGTTTCTCCACTTTGTGTTGAGCAACAACCGGGCAAGGTGTGTGAAACCCAACCCCAAACCCTAGCATGTGAAACCCTAGGTCCAGTATAGGCGTGTGAAACCCTAGCTGGGAACCCCGTTTCTCCCCAACTTACAGAGCTAGCTGCTACCACATCCAAGTCCGATCCCCCCCTTCCCCCTCTCCCTCTCCCCGCGCCCTACTCCCAACCCTCTCCTCTCCCGCGCGCAGCCCCGGACCCCTCTCCCGCCTCTCACTACGCCGCGGCCTCGGACCCGACTCCCCTCCCTGCGACCTAACCCTGACCTCCGCCTCCTCTTCCCCATGCCCCGGGCCTGCCTACTCCTACCTGCGAGCCTGCGCCACCGCCAGCCCGCCCATCCTCCTCCCTGTGATCCCGCGCCACCGCCAGCCCCAGCGCCGAACTCCCATGCAACTCTGCCTGACCCCTCCCTCTCTCTTCTGCTGCGCCTCAACCCCCGACCCCACCCCTTCCTCTCCTTGTGACCCAGCCCCGATTCCCCTCCCGTGACCCAACCCCCCAGGTCGACCCGATCCTATCCAAACCCGACCCGGCTCCTCCTGTCCCCTCCGAACCCTCAATCCCACCTGACCCCCGTCCCCCTTCCCGATAACCCCATTACCCATCACTCCCTCACCCGATCCCCTGACGCCATTTTTAGCATCACACTTCCGACACCCTCGGTATGCGTGCATGGCTGGCCCCGATGTGGATCACGGTCTGATCCAAGACGAAGACGGATATCTCGACATCACTCCCCCTTCCTCGATTTCCCATTTGACGAAGGAGAGAGCGTGGAGGAGTACGTGGAGCACATGACCTGCACCATTGTTTGTGACGCTGGTATTCCCGCACCGCTATCATGTCCTCAGTAAGGACATCCCTACCCGGCAAGGTACCTTTATGTTCCATCAGTTAAATCTCTAGTGTGTTATCAACTGCTCATCGCTGCCCACTGTCGAGGGATTGTGTGTCCACTCCTGCCCGTTAAGTTATTAGTATTCGATATTGCGGGACGGATGCGTGCCCGATAATTTAAGCATTAATTATTTTAATTCTGGATACTGAAAGAGAACTGTAGGGTGCTAGTAGTGGCTTGTTAAATCCATCATTCCTGCAATTGTATGAACAAAGATTCATGCCTGAGGTTCTTAATTTACAGTGAAACATTGCTCGCCAACAGAATTACTGATTTCCTGTCTTCCCCGCATCGTATTGCATCACCTTCTTTCGAAGGGGTGGGTTGCTTGCATGACTTAGCTTTGCTTGTCATTTTTTTAAGGGGGGTTTTATCTCCACTAGTCAAGGTTTGGTTATGGGAGTGATCTTTCAAAGGATCTCTTATTTTAAGGGCACCGAGTGTGGGGGTGGATCTTTTAGGTACCCACAAGAATGATATATCATTATTACAAACATATTTTGTGGTATCTAAACTCAGTTGATTTTGTGTCATTTATTATTTTGGAAGGGGAGAATAGCTGGTGATTTATTCCAAATGGATTTTGTGGGTGCATCGAATGGTCGATATTTTGTGCAATTCAAACCTAGCCGATTTCTCCCCAATAATAGCAAGTGATTTATTGCATGAACGGTCCAGATTTTGTGAGATTCAAACCCGACTGATTTTGTGGCACTTTTGTCTCCCCCCACCAGAACCTTTGCATAGGAATGGCCTATTTTACAAAGCCTCCTTTCCCCACCTCTCTCTCTCTCTCTCTCTCTCTCTCTCTCTCTCTCTCTCTCTCTCTCTCTCTCTCTCAACCCCCCCCCCCCCCCCCCCGCATTACTATCTCTTACATCGAGTGCCGCGACAGGGGGAGTTTTGTCTCCGAAGGCGACCATCCGAGTGCCTCGATTGGGGGGAGTGTTGTCGCCAAAGGCGGCCTTTCATGTGCCGATAGGCACAGGAATTACTTGTATGTAACAAGATTCAAAGATATTTATCTCATTCCAAACTAAGACAGTACCTATAGTAATATTAACCATTTGACACTTCCATCTCTTATGTTTTGGTCAATATTATTATTATTTTTTTGTTACGTATGTTGTAATAATCACATAAATAAATGAATCATCTACAACTCCATTAGAGGTTAGTGGAATGTCATAATATCTTATTGACTTATTAATCTCATGAACAACCTTTTCTAGAGTGTGTTCAATTATTTGAATATGATTAATGATATTTTGCATAATATTTTGCATGTTATGATCGATCATATAAAATTCTATTATGGACTGATCAAGTACATCTAACAGGAGTATGCAATGTGAGCAAAGACTTGCCATTAGTAGAGGTGCTTGATGATCTTGATAGAAAGAACTACATTTCTCTTCATCTTAATGCAATTAACGAGGCTATAAGGTAAGTCAATAAGGGCTAACAATGCATGCTTAGGATGTATTCACTACTTGTAACATGTCAATCATTCATCATAGTTAATGGTTTTAATGCTACTTGCTGGTCTGCATCCATATCTTATCGAAGGAAACATAGCATGGATATCCATAAATAACCCTTATGATGGGAGTGTGTTTGACTCGAATCGTTCATTTATCGTCCAAGTCTTATCCTATCTAGATGGATTTGGTTATAAGGAAGATGGACAAAAAAAATTCGATTGATAGTCAACTTGATCTCAACCCCCCTAATATTGGTGCCGAAATATAGCCAATGAAACTTAGAGAGGGGCATTGCCTAGTGATAGAAATGCCTACATTGTTGGCTTCGCAATTTAAGCTCTTGCAACAAAGATGAATTGTCAAATGTTCTCCTAAACTATGAAGAAAATAGACAAAGAGTGATGAAGCAAAGATTTTATATAGAGATCGAATTGCTTTCATCTCTATTGATAAAGAAATAAACAATATGTAAAGACATGTCGCCAAAAGAGATAAGTAAAGTTGGAGAACACATCATACGTGAAATTAGATCACCGGTCTTGTATAAAACCATTTTTGGATTCGTCGTCTTCACCAAGTAGCATTATTCCGATATTAGCCGTCTTCCCCAAGTTGCGTTTTTCCGATATTATATCGATATGCGAATCATTTTTGACTTGTCTATTTCTTATCAAAAAATTAATCCTAATATATAAACAAACCTACTTATGATAAAAAAAAAATGTCATTTAATTTTTATTTATTGAACCACTAGTAAGAAATAGAAATAAGCTTACTTTATTGCATCTAAGAATAATCAAATAACAATCTACTTGAGAGAACCTACATCACACACCAAACTTTTTTGAGGAGCTTAGGGGTGGCAATGGGTCGGGTCGGGTTCGTGTCGTGTCTAGTTTCAGGTCGTGTCCAAAACCCCTAGACCCAGACCCAACCCGTTTAACTAATCGTGTCTAGATCCTAAACCCGTACCCGACCCGTTTATAAATGGGTAGACCCGTTAGACCCGTTTACCACACGGTTTTCTTCAGTTGACCTGATCCGACTCAACCCGACCTAACCCGATAGACCTGCTGATACTATATATTACAGTATCGGATTGTGGGTAGACCCGACCCGACACGACCCGTTGAATATTAAACTGGTCTTCCAAGTCTACCGTGTCCAGACCCTAAATCCGGACCCGACCCGTTTATTAAACGGGTCTATCATGTCGACTCGTTTACGACCCGAACCCGTTTAGCCCTGACCCATACCCGCTAACTTCGTGTCGGGTCTGCCGTGTCGGGTCCGAAATTGTCAGCCCTAGAGGAGCTAGTAGGTTCAGTATTAACCTTGAGTTGATTGGCATGATGATAGGACTATGAAAAGATGTAAGTGTTCTACTATCCTTTGTACTAATTACTCTTTTTTTTGCATTGTAGGGAAAAAGTGAATGTTAAAGCGTACTTTCATTGGGCCCTCATAGATAATTTTGAATGGAATTATGGCTACACCCAACGATATGGACTCAACTATGTTGACTTTCAAGATAATCTCAAACGAATTCCGAAGACTTCTGCAATGTGGTTCAGCAATTTTCTCAAGTCGTAATGATCTAATCATATGAATAATTGATGAACCTATGAAGGGAGTACCATCTTTTCTAATTTCATAGATTGTAATTCTCATATGGTGCAAATTTTCTTGAGATCAATAGTAACTAGCCAACTATATTTTTCAAAAAATGAATTGTTGGGTAACAAATAGGGTTGGATGCATATTTTATATGACTAAGATTTTATCCCGGAGGTACAAAAAAGACCAAACACCAAAACTAAAAAATATTACTATAAATAGGAAAAGTGTCTAAAAAAGAGTCTTCCTAAGAGATTCTAGGATTTAAATCGTGGTTAACCCTATAGGCATTAACCCCTCTTATGGCTCTCGTCTTTCCATTTCCGAAAATATGTCATAATAGCAAATGTGCTAACCGAGTGCAATGTTACGTTCATTCGAACTTCTGATGATCCTAGACCTTCAGATGGGGTACAACTCACTGAAAAGTGGCAAAAAACAGGAGCACACCAAAACAAGAAAATATAACTATAAATAAAAAAAATACCCGAAAAAGGATCTTTCCAAAATATTTTGGGCTTGGAATTTGCGGTGAATCCATTAGGCATTAATCCCTCTAGTGCTTGTCATTCCATTTCCAAAAATATGTCATAACAGCAAATGCACTAACCGAGCACAAAGTTACACTAGTTGAAACTTCCGATGATCCTAGACCTTAAGGTAGGCCATGACCCACTGAAAACTTACGAAAAAAAAAAGATCAAACACCAAAACAATTAAAAAAAAGGGTCTTCCCAAAATAAAATGCCCGAAAAAAGATCTTCCAAATAGATTTTGGGCTTGGAATTCGTGATTAATCAATTGGACATTAATATCTAATAGGGCTTGTCATTCCATTTTCAAAAATAGGTCATAATAGCAAAAGGATCTTCCCAAAAAAAAATTGGCGTTGGAAGTCACAGTTAATCCATTAGGCATTAATATATCGTTGTGCTCGTCATGACATTTCCAAAAATAGATCATAATAGTAAATGCGTTAACTGAGCGTAAAGTTACGTTCGTTCAAACGTCTGACGATCCTTGACCTAGCCCTTCGGGTGGGGCCATGACTTGCTGAAAAGTTGCAAAAAAAAAGATCAAACATCAAAACTAAAAAAAATAACAATAAATTAAAAAAATACTCAAAAAAGGGTCTTTCCAAAATATTTTGGTCTTAAAACTTGCGGTTAATACATTAGGCATTAGTCCCTCATTAGGCTCGTTATACCATTTTCGAAAATATGTCATAAATAGCAAATGGGATAACCGAGCGCAAAGTTATGCTCGCTCAAACTTCCGATGATCCTACACCTCCAAGTGGGGCATGACTTGCTCAAAAGTGGCAAAAAAAGAGCAAACACCTAAACTAGAAAATATTACTATAAATTGAAAAGGTGTCCGAAAATTGGTTTTCTTAAAAGATTTTGGGCTTGGAGGTTGTGGCTCATTCATTTGGCATTAATCACTCGTAGTGCTCGTCATTCCATTATGCATTAAAAAAGTGGCAAAAAAAAAGTAGGTCCCGACCAGCTGAAAAAAGGGATCTTTCCAAAAGATTTTGGTATTAGAAGTCACAATTAATCCATTATGCATTAATTCCTCGTAGGGTTCGTCAAATCAATTTCAAAAATAGGTCATAATAGCAAATGTGCTAATCGAGCACAAAGTTATACCCGTTCAAACTTCCTACGATACTAGACCTCTTGGTGGGCCCCGACCAGCTGAAACGTTACAAAAAAAAAGACTATACACCAAAACTAAAAAATATTACTATAAATAATAAAAGTGCCCAAAAGAGTATTCCTAAAAGAATTTGGGCTTGAAAGTCGCAATTAATCCTGTAGAAATTGACCCCTCGTAGTGCTCGTCATGCCATTTCCGAAAATAAGTCATAATACCAAATGGTTAACCAAGCACAAAGTTACTCTCATTCAAACTTCTGACAATCCTATAGCTCTTGGTGGGCAACAACCCGCTGAAACATAGCTAAAAAAATGACCAAACACCAAAACTTGAAAATATTACTATCAATAGGAAATATGTCCGAAAAAGGATCTTCCCAAAAGATTTTGAGCTTAAAGTCGTTATTAATCCTGTAGGCATTAACACCTCTTATGGTTAGTCTTGCCATTTTAAAAAATTAATCATAATATCAAATGCGCTAACCGAGTGTAAAGTTACGCTCGTTCAAACTTCCAACGATCATAGACCATCAAGTAGGGCATAACCCGTAGAAAAGTGGTAAAAAAAGGAGCAAACACCAAAACAAAAAAAATTATTATAAGTAGAAAAAGTGCCCAAAAAAGGGTCTTCCCACAATATTATTACAAGTAGAAATGTGCTTGTTATGCCATTTCTAAAAATTGGTCATAATTGCAAATGCAGTACTAACCGAGCGCGAAGTTACACTCCTTCAAAATTCCGATGATCCTAGACCTCGAAGTGGGCCACAATCCGCTGAAAAGTTGTGAAAAAAAGGGTCAAACACCAAAACTATAAATAAAAGGGTCTTCCCAAATAACATGCTTGAAAAAAGGTTTTTCTAAAAGATTTTGGGCTTGAAAGTCACGGTTAATCCATTGGGAATTAATACCTCATAGGGCTTGTCATGTCATTTTTGAAAATAGATCATAGTAGCAAATGCGCTAACCGAGTACAAATTTACGCTTGTTCAAACTTCTAACGATCCTAGGAGTCTAGGAGAGCACAACCTGCTGAAAAGTGAAAAAAAGGGGCAAACACTAAAGCAAGAAAATATAACTATAAATAGAAAAAAGTATCCAAAAAGGATCTTCCTAAAAGATTTTGGACTTGAAAGTCGCAATTAATCTCATAGGCAATAACCATTCGTGTTTCTCTTCATGTCATTTTTGAAAATATATCATAATAGCAAATGTACAAACCGAACGTAAAGTTACGCTCGTTCAAAATTTCAATAATCCTTGATCTCCAAGTGGGGGCACAACCCACTGAAAAGTGGTAAAAAAAAAAGGACCATACACTAAAACTAGAAAACGTTAGTATAAATAGAAAGAGTGCCCAAAAAAGGGTCTCTCCTTAGGTATTAATCCCTCGTAGTGCTCATCATGTCATTTTCAAAAATAGATCATAATAGTAAATGCGCTAACTAAGCACAAAGTTATGCTCATTCATAGACATTCAGGTGGGGCACGACCTACTAAAAAGTGGTAAAAAAGAACCAAATACCAAAGCTAGAAAATATTACTATAAATAGAAAAAAGTATAAAAAAAGGACTTTGCAAAAGATTTGGGGCTTGTAAGTCACGGTTAATCCATTATGCATAAATCCCTTATAGGGCTCGTCATGTCATTTCTGAGATATAACTAAGCATAAAGTTACGCTCGTTCAAACTTTCTACGATCCTGGACCTCCAATGGACCCCGACCCGCTGAAAAGTTGCAAAAAACAGACCATACAAAAACAAGAAAATATTATTATAAATTACAAAAGTATCCGAAAAAATGTCATCCCAAAAGAAATTAGGCTTGAAAGTCGCGATTATTCTCGTAGGAATTAACCCATCGTTGGGCTCATCATGTCAATTTCGAAATTGTCATAATAGCAAATGTGCTAACCACGTGCAAAGTAATGCTTATTCAAATTTTCGATAATCCTAGAGGTCCAAGTGGGTAACTACCCATTGAAAAGTGGCAAAAAAAAAAGACCTAACAACAAAACTTGAAAATGTTACTATAAATAAAAAAAGCTTTGAAAAAGGATCTTTCCAAAAGGCTTGGAAGTCATGGTTAATCCCATAGGCATTAATACCTCGTAGGGCTCGTCATGCTATTTTCAAAAATAGGTCATAATAGCATATGTGCTATCAAGCACAAAGTTACGCTTGTTTAAACTTCCGACAATCCTAGACCTCCAAGTGGGGCATGACCCGCTGAAAAGTGGCAAAAAAAAGGAGCAAACACCAAAATAAAAAAATATTATTATAAATAGAAAAAGTGCTCGAAATAGGATATCCCCAAAAGATTTTGGGCTTGGAAGTCACGGTTAATCCATTAGGCATTAATCCCTCGTAGTGCTCATTATGTTATTTCCGGAAATATGTCATAATAGCGAATGCGCTAACAGAGTGTAAAGTTACGCTCGTTCAAACTTCCAACAATCCTAGACTTCCAGGTGGGGCACATCCTACTGAAAAGTGGCATGAGTTGCAGTTTTTAAGGGACCCACTTTTAAAAAAGTGTCCATCCATGGAGAAAAACTTTGGTATAATCATGATACCATATGAACTGGTATCATGGATCGATGAAAAACGTCAAAGGCAATGACAAATGTATCACCAGTCGCATGGTGGCTTGCACCACCATAGGTGTATCGTACTATGCCCCATCTACATCTCCATTGGGATGGATGTGATTCAATCGAAATGGGGGTACTTAGTGATAGCTCCCTGATGAAGGTATCAGCTTACAATAAGCCCTCCCACAAGTTTCGTATTGCAATTGCTCCCTTCCAAAATCCCACCGAACCAAATAGAGAAAAAGGACAATAGCGTCCAGCCCAAGTTCATTAAATTTACATTTCCTGCCATCAACTTAACAGAAGCCATTTTTTGCATGAAAATCAATTAAAATCACTCTAGATTGTCGATTTAAAACCACAAAACAATTATAAAAAATATATTTTTTTTCATCAAAAAAAAATATTTTGTCAACCGACCAAATAGTTACTCTTTTTTACCTAATTGTTACTCTTTATGTGCAAGATAGAATCGACTTGGTTTTGCATAGTTAAATACACTTTTGGTCACAAAGATAATCATATTGTGACTAGATGAGCAGAAATACAGTTGCAATCAATCGACAATTATGACATTTTATCATATCAAATTGTTACTCTTTGCTAACAGATTGTTACTCTTATCAATTGTTACTTTTTCTAAGATTGTTACACTTTATATGTAGGGCTAAAATTGTTATTTAATTTTTTTTGTTATTACATGTGCGCAGCAAAAGGAGCCTGCATTTGCCAAAACTAAGAGATTTTTGCTCTTTAACGATTGTTACTCTTTTGCTACAATTGTTCCACTCTATCTGAAGGGGTAAAATTGTAATTTAAATTTTTTGGTATTACATGTGCACGAGAGGCGGAGCTCGTGTTAGCTAAAGTCCAACTACAGATAAAGTGGCATTTGAGTTTATCACATAAATGTCCAAAGTGGCATTCGAATTTATGAATGGTGTCACCCATTCTTTCACAGGGAACCAAGCTTGGGGGGGTTTGCACCGCTCCCATGACGTGCTCGGACACCGGTCGACCTCCCCTGTGCCATTGATATGGAAAGGACGCGAAAGAGAACCACTAGAGATCGTCCGTTCGTGCCAAGGTTTGACGATTCCGTGTCGGCGGAATCCATGGTCCGGGACACGTTCCGGCCATGGAGTCCATGCATGAGGTGGACGGGTTGTAGCCATGTGGCCGCACGGGGTGGTCCGGGTGACTCGAGTTTGGATTTTGGCAGCCTTGTTGCCGATCGGGTAGGTCTGACACCATGTAGGGAGGGCCGCAGGATTTCTGTAGGGGTAAAATTATAATTTAAAATTTTTTATTATTACATTTGCACGGGAGAAGGACCTCGCATTAGCCAAAGTCCAACTATAGGGGATTAACGTTTAGTTCAAACTTTACATACCCTTAACTTAAACGGAAACCCTTTTAAGGAACTAACGTTAATAATCCCAAAAACAATTCCCATCCAGGAGGACTCCTTCATATAAGGTTGCCAACTGCAGCGTCGAGTTGCCCAGAAAACTACCAGAACCGAACTGGATCGATTCAAATTGTACGGGTTAGTTTGGCTTTCTCCAGAACCGATTCGGGTTCGGTTCTCTAAATGCCAAACCGTGGTGGACCGGTTCGGTTCCTAGTTTAAGCCATCTTTTACCTGAACCGAACTGTAATAACCCTAGTATATATAATGATGCTCAATTTTGTGCTTTAAATCCGATATTTCAATAGAGCATTATTTGGATTTTTTGATATCAATCGCGCATATTGCATAAAATTTTAGACACCTCGCCTTTATTCTTAGGGTTATTTTGAGTTTGCCCCCCAAATTTTGCCTTGCATTAGACTTTACCCCCCATATTTTCATTAATTAGACTTTACCCCCAAAACTAATTGTTCCGTTAGCTCACCATCTGTGGGGGATGATCTCCGTGCCGACCCGAAGACTCCGCCCAACCAATCAATCGAGTCAAATCGAAGGTCTGATTGAATGTTTGTCTAGTCTGCAGGTTTAGAGGTCGATGTCTTTGAGTTGAACTTCTGAATACCGAAAGACTGTTGACACGAGATGTGATCTCGGAGTTCAGCCGAAGCCTACATCTCCGTGCCATAAGGACCAACCTGAATTCAATAACACTTGAATTGAAGTGACCTCGACAGACAAAGTGTCACCGGTTTCTCTTTGTAAAGGAGATCGAAAGGTTGGGAGTCAGAACTCTGGATTTTTTAAAAGTCTGATTCAGGAATCAGATATTCGATCCTATTGCATTCGTCGAGTCTGCTATTTATAGAATTTTTGGACGAGAACTGGGGCAAAAGGGAGTTTTCTACAGCTGTCATCTAGGCTCTGATGGAGGGCCACTGTCGTCTCTGTAGATCTCCAGGCAGGGCCGGTGGTTCCTGATGTTGCCTCTGTGGACTCCCAGGAAGGGCTGGTGGGTCTCGTTGTTGCCTCTGTGGACCCCCAGGCAGGGCTGGTGGGTCCCGTTGCCGCCTCTGTAGACCCCCAGGCATGGCTGGCGAGTCCCGTTGCCGCCTCTATGGACCCCTAGGCAAGGTTGGCGGGTCCCGTTACCGTCTCTGTGGACCCCCAGGCAGGGCTGGCAGGTCCTAGTACGGGGCGTTTGGCTAAAATTTGCACCCATAGTTACCCCCTCCAAGTTAACTAGAGGCTGATCTGGATGACTTGGAACCCAGGTGCAAAATTCAAACCCCCGGCCAAGGGTTGGTGTTATACAGTTCTCATTTAAACGGTGCTGGCTAATAGGGCACCGAAGACCGACCGAACAAAAAACCCATTGATAGGCTGTTTGTTGATCGATTAGTCGGGATTTTCGATCGATCATCTCCGAACGGTCGAACAAACTTGTCCGATCGGATAAATTTGTCCGATCGATCAAATTTATCCGATCGGGCAAATTTGTCTGATCGGCCAAATTTGTCCGATCGGCCAAATTTGACCGATCGGTCAATTTCAACCGGTAGAGCTTAGGGCGATCGGACAAAAAACCATATTTTTTGCTCGATCCTTTGGAAAATCACCCGATCGTCTGCTTGTCGATTGGGTGAAGTCTTTTGGGCGATCGGTCAAGGTTGTCCGATCGGTCAATTTCAACCGGTGGAGCTTGGGGTGATCGGGTAAAAAACTATGTTTTTTATCCGATCCTTTGGAAAATCACCCGATTGTCTGCCTGTCGATTGGGCGAAGTCTTTTGGACGATCGGTCAAAATTGTCTAATCGATCAAGTTTGTCCGATCGGTCAATTTCAACCGGTGGAGCTTGGGGCGATCGGGTAAAAAACTATATTCTTTGCCGGATCCTTTGGAAAATCATCCGATCGTCTGCTTGTCAATTGGGCAAAGTCTTTTGGGCGATCGGTCAAAATTGTCCGATCAGTCAGATTTGTCCAATCGGTCAATTTCAACCGGTGGAGCTTAGGGCGATCGGGTAAAAAACTATGTTTTTTGCGTGATCCTTTGGAAAATCACTTGATCGTTTGCCTGTCGATTGGGTGAAGTCTTTTGGGCGATCGGTCAAAATTGTCCAATCGGTCAAGTTTGTCCGATCGGTCAATTTCAACCGGTGGAGCTTGGGGTGATCGGGTAAAAAATTATGTTTTTTTGCCCGATCCTTTGGATAATCACCCGATCGTATGCCTGTCGATTGGATGAAGTGTTTTGGGCGATTGGTCAAAATTGTCGATCGGTCAATTTCAACCAATGAAGCTTGGGGCGATCGGGTAAAAAACTATGTTTTTTTTGCCCGATCTTTTGGAAAATCACCCGATTGTCTGCCTGTTGATTGGGTGAAGTCTTTTGGGCGATCGGTCAAAATTGTTCATTCGGTCAAGTTTGTCCGATCGGTCAATTTCAACCGATGGAGCTTGGGGCGATCGAGCAAAAAACCATATTTTTTGCCCGCTCCTTTGGAAAATCGCCCGATCATCTACCTGTCGATTGGGCGAAGTCTTGTAGCCGATAGGTCAAAGTTGTCCGATCGGTCAAGGTTATCCAATCGGTCAATTTCAACCGATGGAGCTTGGGGCGATCGGGTAAAAAACTATGTTTTGTACCCGATCCTTTGCAAAATCACCCGATTGTCTGCCTGTCGATTGGGTGAAGTCTTTTGGGCGATCGGTCAAGTTTGTCCGATCGGTTAATTTCAACCGGTGGAGCTTGGGGCGATCGGGTAAAAAACTATGTTTTTTTGCCCGATCATTTGGAAAATCACTCGATCGTCTGCCTGTCGATTGGACGAAGTCTTTTGGGAGATCGGTCAAAATTGTCCGATCGGTCAATTTCAACCGGTGGAGCTTGGGGCGATCGGGTAAAAAACTATGTTTTTTTGCCCGATCATTTGAAATATCACCCGATCATCTACTTGTCGATTGGGTGAAGTCTTTTTGGCGATTGGTCAAATTTGTCTGATCGATCAAGTTTGTCCGATCGATCAATTTCAATCGGTGGAGCTTGGGGCAATCAAATAAAAAACTATATTTTTTTGCCCGATCTTTTGGAAAATCACCCGATCGTCTTCACCCGATCGTCTGTCTGTCGATTGGGTGAAGTCTTTTAGACGATCGGTCAAAATTTTCCGATCAATCAAGTTTGTCCAATTGATCGATTTCAACCGGTGGAGCTTGGGGCGATTGAGCAAAAAACCACGTTTATGATATCAGTATGATATATATAATACATATATAATCTATACATCACTATCATAAATTTTGTATTCTAATTTTATTGTTCTCGTTCAAACTATTCCATTTTGTGAATAATTCCACTTATAACTTTAACTCATCCAATGTCCAGTCTTGGGATATGTATGTATAATATATTCCTAAGGTATAGGCTAGCGGGTGGAGACCATGGCCCGTCATCTCATACCCATGCTACATCTTCGGAATGATATTGTGGCTCTATGGCGATACCAACGGTGTTTTTTGGAGTATACAAATGGACACATTTAGAATATCTCGATATATATTAAGGGCGTGGAATCGTCTCGAAACAGAACATATGTTTAAATTAATATAAATTTTAGCATGCGCTCCTTTGATGGTGAGCTGATGACATGCATCATTTGGACTGATACCTGGCATGTCTTTGAAGCTCTAGGCAAAGATATCGATGATGGACTTAAGGAATGATACCATGTCTTGCGCTTCTACATCGCTAAGACTGGTACCGATGAATATTTTTTGAAGGATATCGTTGTTGCCGAGGTCTAATCGGATAATCTCTTCGATTGAAGGTGGAGCCTCCCACTCCATCGGTACAGGCTCAGGTAGCGAAGGCTCTCTTGACTGCTATCTGGTAGAGGAACCAGCTTCGTCGACCGAATGTTTAGCCGGTGTTGCGTTAGGCATCGGCCAAACCCGTGCAGCCACAACCTCGCATGATCTGCCCGTCTGTTGGCTCCCTCTAATATACCTGATACTCTCCCCAATTGGGAACTTGAGGAGTTGGTGATAAAAGGAGGAGACGACTCTGGTCTGATAGAGGAAGGGTCTGCCCATGATGACGTTGTAGTTCGACGTCCCTTCAACGATGATTAACTGAATGGATGCTCGCATCTCTCTACCGAGATCGAGCATGAATCTCGCCTCTCCCATCATCATGCTCTATTCTCCGTTGAAGCCGGTGATGATAGTGGGGACTATGTCAAGGTTCTTGTATTTATAGCCGAGGCACTTGAAGTAGTCGAAGAACATGATGTCGATGGACCATCCAGTATAAACGAGGATTCGATTGATGGAGTTTCCATCGATAACGAGCCGGAGGACCAGGGGGTTGCGATGTGGAGTACAAACTCTGTTGAGGTCTTGGTTGGTGAAGAGGATCGCTGGCTACAAAAAGCCTTTGATAGGATTCTTGATCCAAGACTCCTCGACTTGAGCCACTGTGCGCACATGATGGACACATCGCAGCTAGCGCTCGACTTCCTTATGAGTCAGAGTCTGGTGATGGAGATTATCGTAGATACCGTAGATCTCTGCTCGAACTATGAGGGGGGTCGATTGACATATGATCGAACAGATCCAAAACATCTCCTTATCCCTCTAAGGAGGGGGAGGAGGAGGAAGTGAATCATTTATTAGGCCGGTATCGGCTTTGAATTCCTGGAGGTGGCCTTTCTAAAAAAGATCCTCCAAGTGGTACTTCAGGTGATATCACAGGATAGTGGGGTGGCCGTGACACCAATGGAAATCGTAGTAGATCGACTTGTCCTCTGTCTGCTTGGTGCTAGGCTGAGGGCCGAGCTTCTTGAGGTAGTCCTCATACTGTATCTACTCAAGAATGATATCAATGGGCAGATTCCAGTCGGTGAATATGATCCTTCTAGGATTTATGGGTCTATCGCCTACTCGCTTCGGTCTTTTGGAGGCTCCACCTTTCTTAGCCTGAGCGTTGTGAGCTTGAGTTGTTGGTCACATAGGCTCCTTGTCTGCAGGATGCTTTTTGAGGTCGCGCCCCTTCCAAGCGATCCGATCATCCTCCACCTCGGTCTCCTACTGGATTTGATTGAACAATGCTCTGATGGAGACAGACAGGTTACGAATAAGGTCGTTGTATATATGGAGATCATAGCGTAGGGCGTTCTGGAACGCCAACATGACTACTTCATTGTCGAGGTGACGTCAGGAGAATACAGCATGCTCGTTACGGAACCTTTGAGTGCACACTCAGAGGGTTTCATCCGATCCCATCCGGAGCCAGTAAAGAGAATCCAACTTATTCTCTAGCTTGAGGTTTAGCCGCTAGTGCTGAATAAATAGATCTACTAGATATTTGAAGCAGCTCATGGAGCTCGTTGGAGACGTGGTGATACCAATCGAGCGATATATCGTTCAGGCTACCTGCAAAGGTGCGACATAGAACCTGGTTGTCATGATCGTGCGGCATTAACGTCTGCTTGAAAGAGGCTCCTCCACCGTTGGAGGCCCACCTCCTATCCTATCACAACTTCCTCCGACAACGGCATCAGAGGCCCGAGGACAAAGGACATCTTCGGAATAATAGTCGACTTGCAGGGGGTTGTGGGGAAGGCCAAGTCCTTGTGCCTCTTCATCCTCTTGGCAGTGCCGATGGGGGGAACTTGGCCTGACGGAGGCAGTGTTGGAGACCTTCTTCGAGCTCGACCCCCTACTCTTCGAAGAGACCAGCTTGATCCTCTATTTCCCACTAGACTAGGTAACAGACAGAGCAGACGCACCTTCAGAAGCCATCAGAACTCTCTTTGCTCGAAGAACAAGGAAATCAAAGGCAAAGGCTCAAGCTCTGGATTTCTCAAACGGTGAAAATGAATTTTTACTGAGAAATCACATATAGAGCCCTCAAAATCCTGTGCCTCGAAAAACATAAAGGTGGGAAGCAAAAAAATGGGATATGAAAAGACTTGGCCAAAGTCAACGTACAGAAGCACAACACTTTGCCTTCCAGCGAGACCTTTTTCCTTCTAAATTGCCACGCCAGCATCTAGTCTCGACATCACACTGAACCATCCAAAGTCTGGTGAGTAACTTTGACATTCTATTCAATACAAGAAAAAGGTTTATTGCCGACGGATATTTTTATTGTCGTCGGTAATAATATTAATATTACCGACGGTAGTAAACATTTTCGTCGACAATAAACCTTTAATATTTTACTAATATTTAAAATATTTATTACCGATAGTATTTTTTTATCCGTCGGTAATATATTATTACCGACGGTTGTTATTATATCCGTCGGCATAAGTGATTATTACCGACGGATTAACAATATACCGTCGTAAATAATAATTTTTTGTTATTTTAATAATTTTTTTACGTATATATTACCGACAGCCATATCTTATCTGTCGGTAATGTATTTATACCGACGGAATATTAGTAGTCGTCGGTATAGTTGTTATTATTACCGATGGAAATATTAATAACCATCGGTAATAATATTATTACCGATGAAAGCCTTATTTCCGTCGGCAATAATCCCTGCGATTTAAAGCTGTTTCGATCCCTGGCCTTTGTTGCCTCTGGATCTATTCCGCCCCCCCTGCCCCCGGCGATTTCGATCCCCCCCCCCGTCCCCCGGCCTCCCCTCCGGCGTGCCCCGGCCTACTCCGGCTCACCCCCCCCCCCCCCTCCCCTCCCCGGTGTTTCGATCCGCACCTCGATGCGCCTCTGGTTCCCCCTCCGCCTACCTCTGGTGAGTCCCCTCCTCCTCCTCCTCCTCTCATCCTCCTTCTCCTCCTCATTTTATTCCAATCCGCACCCTTAAAATTGAAATGTTAGCACAATACCCCTTTTGTCAACTGTTTTGTTCGAAAATGCACCCTAAAGTTTGAAATGCTAGCACAATACCCATTTGTTCAACTACTTAAATTTTTATTTTATTATTTTATCTGGATCTGATTTTCGGATGGATTGGATCAGAATAGAGGTGTTCGGAAAATTGCGAAAAAATTTTGGAATCCCAAATGTTATTTTGATTCCAATTCCGAAATTTTGGAATTTCAAAATCCAATTCCGATTCGGAATTATGGGAATTTTTTGGAATGTTACATTTTCGGAAATTAGGTTTAAGATTTAGGTTAGGTTTAGGGTTAGGTTTAGGTATGGCTGCAAATGAACCAAGCTGTTCGTGAGCGGCTCGCGGCTTGGCTCGATAAAAGCTCATTCGAGTTCATTCTCTGGATCTGATTTTCAGATGGATTGGATCATAATAGAGGTGTTCGGAAAATTGTGAAAAAAATTTGGAATCCCAAATGTTATTTTGATTCCAATTCCGAAATTTCGGAATTTCAAAATCCAATTCCGATTCGGAATTATGGGAATTTTTTGGAATGTTATATTTTCAAAAATTAGGTTTAGGATTTAGGTTAGGTTCAGGTTTAGGTATGGCTGCAAACGAACCAAACTGTTTGTGAGCGGCTCGCGGCTTGGCTCGATAAAAGCTCGTTCGAGTTCATTCGGTTACTAGTCAAGCCAAGCCCAAGCCTAGAGTTTAGGCTCGTTTGATAAACGAGCCAAGCTTAAGCAGACCAAATCTCGGCTCATTTGGGCTCGCGAACATGCTTATTTAGGGCTTGTGAGCAAAGCTCGTGAACAAGCTCGATAGGCTCATAAAGGGCTTCTGAATAGGCTCATAAATGACTTAAATAAGCCTAACATATAGCCTAGTATGAAGTTTAAGCTCGTGAACAAGCTCGATAAGGGACTGTTCAATCACTAATTGAGCATAGCCTAGTCTGAAGTTTAGGCTCATGAATAGACTCGAGCCGACCAAAGATTGGTTTAGGCTTGTTTAATAAACTAGCCAAGTTCAAGCAGACCAAATCTCAGCTCGTTTGGGCTCGCGAACATGCCTGTTTAGGGCTTGTGAGCAAAGCTCGTGAACAAGCTGGATAGGCTCATAAAAAGCTCGTGAATAGCTCATAAATGGCTTGAATAAGCTTAACATATAGCCTAGTATGAAGTTTAGACTCGTGAACAAACTCAATAAGGGATTGTTCAATCACTAATGGAGCATAGCCTAGTCTGAAGTTTAGGCTCGTGAACAAGCTCAAGCCGACCAAAGCTCGGTTTAGGCTCGTTTAATAAACGAGCCAAGCTTAAGCAGACCAAAGCTCGGCTCGTTTGGGCTCGCGAATATGCTTGTTTAGGGCTTGTGAGCAAAGCTCGTGAACAAACTTGATAGGCTCATAAAGGGCTCGTGAATAGCCTCATAAATGACTTGAATAAGCCTAACATATATCCTAGTATGAAGTTTAGGCTCATGAACAAGCTCGATAAGGGACTGTTCAATCACTAATTAATTGAGCATAGCCTAGTCTGAAGTTTAGGCTCATGAACAAGCTCAAGCCGACCAAAGCTTGGCTCAGCTTTAACCCCCCACATATGAGATGTAATGTGATGCTAAAAAAAAAAACTGGTGTGTACTTACAATGAAATCCTAATATTAATCATTTAAGCCATTTTAGGTTCTAAGAACTGGTGTAGATTGCCACAGTCGATGACTGGTCTTTGGGCTTGGGATTTTTTTATTAACTAAAATTGGGCGGAAGCTATAACCATTTTTTCATTAGCTAAAATTGTGCGAAGTCTCATAGACATGGTTTGAAATTACTACCTGTGTTATGTGGCCAGATAGACGAAGATGTCTTCGATCGATAAAAGTTGGATGCGTAATTCGAATTGGATGAGCCAAGAGTACAAAGAAGGAGTCAGGAAATTTCTGGATTTTACATTTGAGCGTCTTGCACCGCTTGATGGAAAAATTGTGTCCCTGTATAGACTACGAAAGGGTGACTAAGAAGGTTTGAGAGGAATGTGAGGTTGATCTGGTAATGCGTGGCATTGACATTAGCTATACTCGTTGGTTCTCGCACAGTGAGGAGCTAGATGCAGTCCCCATGGCAGCTCACGGTGAAAATACGAACACAGTGATAGATGATGATAATATTAATACAGATAATGGCGATGATATGCAGGGTATGATACATGATTTGCAAGGTGGCATAGGCACGGAAACACCGTCAAGTGATCAGCCAATATTGAAGTGGACAACTTCTAAAGATTGCTTAAGGATGTCGAACAACCTCTATAACCGAGGTGTGAGAAGTTTTCAAAACTCTCTTTCACTGTAAAGCTTCTTCATTTGAAGTGCCTCAATGGTTGAAATAATAAGTCATTTAATATGTTGGTAGAGTTGTTGAAAGAAGCTTTTCCTATAGGTGAGACAGTACCGAAATCATTCTACGAGGCAAAGAAGACAATTAAAGATCTCGGGCTTGGTTATGAAAAAATTGATGCATGTGTGAACGATTATATATTGTACCAGAAGGAGTATGAACATGCGCGATGCCACATATGCGGAGCAACGAGATATAAAGAGGTGGATGCCAAGTCTAGTACCAATCGAAGGAAGAAAAATGTATATACAAAGGTTCTCCTATACTTCCCGTTTAGGGACAGGTTTCAGAGGTTGTTTTTATCATCGAAGACTGCTGAGCACATGAGGTGGCATGCACGAGAACGTACAGATGACGGGGTTATGAGACATCCAGCCGACTCTTTGACGTGAAAAAATTTTGATCGGACCTGTCCTGAATTCGCATGTGAAGTTCGCAACGTCAGGTTAGGGCTTGCTAGCGATGGCTTCAATTCTTTTGGGAATATGAGTGTGTCGTACAGCATTTGGCCAATTGTCCTAGTTCCATACAATTTGCCTCCCTGGATGTGCTTAAAAAAGTTATACACAATGCTCTCCTTGCTCATTCCCGGACCCAGGTCGCCTGGTAATGATATTGACGTTTACTTGCAGCCGTTGATTGAGGAGTTGAACGAGTTGTGGGAAGTTGGGACCGATACGTATGATGTCTCGTTGCGCCAGAATTTTTGAATGCATGCGGCACTTCTATGGACCATCAACGATTTTCCTACATATGCCAACTTATCCGGGTAGAGTTCTAAAGAAAAATTGGTATGCCCTACATGAAAAATTGGTATGCGACGGGGGATCGGCTATAGCAGAGGTGGCGACGTCGGCGAGTAGCTCCGGCCGCGGTGGCGACTGCAGCAGAGGCGGCGAGCAGCTCCGGCCGCGGCGGTGACTGCAGCAGAGGCGGCGAGCAGGTTCGGCAGCGTTCGATGGCGGTTCGGCCAGATTTCAGGTCTAGGGTTCATCCCATGGCATGTAGATCTCAGGGGTAGGGTTAGGGTTCGGTTCGACGGCGAGTAACAGCGGCGGCGTTCGATGGTTAGGGATAGGTTCGGTTCGACAACGGTGACATTCGATGGTTAGGGTTAGATTTCGTTCGGCAGTGGTGGCGAAAGCGGCTAGTAGCTCCAGTGGCAACGGTGGTCACTGGTTCGGTGGCGTACGAAAAAATAAAATAAAATACTATGAGGACAATTTCATCCACAGTTTTCAACAACTCTCTAAAAAAAAAAAAAACCAATGCATCAGTTAATGTGAAAATTGGAGATGTAAGCCCACTTGTTGGTTGTTTCATAAAGAAAAAGAATGCTTAGAGCTATATGGGCCTATCTACGGTCGTGATTCCCTTGAAACGAGGAATATGCTGCCACCGAGGTGGTCGGAGAGCGGCCGCGGTGTGACCTTTGACGAGGGGCGGAGAAGTTGTGGAAGTCACAGGTTCACCAACCCTCGGAAGCTTCTGTCCCTCCCTCACGTGGACCGATTTCTGGACGGAGCAATACTTTATGGGTTATTTTGATCTTGCTCCCAGACAATTAGGATAATTAAATAATATCCCCTATAGCCTTAATTTTCGACCCTTACCCTTTGTTAACCGGGTCTTTTGTAATGAAAAAAAAGTTTAGAGGGGTAAAACTCAAAAATTAAGATCAGAGGGTGTATTTTTAGTTATCCCAATCAAGTGGGGGGCAAGGTCAAAAAAACCTTACTTTATTTATCAGCCGGAGTTTTACATTCTTACGTGGCATCCGATCACAGTCATCATCGGCTGACTGGGCTCCGAGCTGGGCTCAATGTACGGCCTGATGGCGAGCCACGTCGGGATGTTAGAGCCCATAATATGTTGGAAAGCATGGGGGCATTTTTCGATATTAGCCTCCGAATCAAGGGGCATTATAGGAACATCAGCCGTCAGGCCGGTGCGTGGGAGGGCGGGCCGAAGCTTCTCCTCTCTCTCCCCCCAGCTTCACCGCTGTATTCTTCTTTTGACTTCCAGCGGTCATGGCGGATTTAACAGGTTCTTAGGGTTAGGGGTAGGGTTTCTTCTGTGAAGCTGCGCCGCTGCTTTAAATTGGATTCGAAGGTTTTCCTCCTCAAGCCCACCCCCTCCCCCCCCCCCTCTCCTCGATCTCGAAAACCGCGCCTCTTATCAGATCTTCTCGCGATCCAGTACGTATTTGTAGACCCTTTTGCTTGTTTGGTTGGAGGTTGGATCTTAGCTCCGCTGCTGTGGTTGATGTGGCCGTGAAAGCTCGAATTTTGCTTCTTTTTCTTTAGTCGTTCTTCAGTGAAATTTTATGTTTTTTGAAGGATTTTTTTTTTTGTTAATTGGGGATTTTATAATTCTTGATTTAGCTGTAAATCAGGGAATTGGTTGCGGTTTCAGTTGCAATTTGTTTCAATTTCCTTGATGGCTTTCTGGGGTTTGTGGGCTTTGTTGAATTGGCTTATATCATTAACAAATTTGTTAACTTTTTTTGTTCAGTGATTATTTGTGCATGATTTTGGACCTATCTGGCGGTTTGAATTTAGGGATACCAGATTCTCTACAGGGATCTTGTCAATGCATCTATGGCATTGTTTGAGGCCTTCTGATCTGCTGGAATTAACTGGTTTACTTCTTATTTCCAGGGTATCGGAGAAATACGATGAGGGCACCGTCTCTCCTTGCTCAATGCTTGCCGGGATTTCTGCCGCATGATAAGACCAGTCATGGTGTTTCCATAGTCCCCGAGAAAGATCTGCATCTTCCTTCGCCGGCTGTCGAGCTTCTCCCTTCGAAGGTAACTTTGCCCTTTGCTGAATCGATCTATTTCTTTGGTGGTTTGCAGTGCTTAAATTTTGCTTCTTTTCTTCATTTTTGCATTCAACTTTCGTATGCAGTGGTTAATACTTGCACAGATATTGTAGAATAATATTTGTTCAAATATTATTTGGACAAAAGATTGCTAACTTTGATGCTTGTTTTTCTATAAATCATATTTGTTAGAATGGACACGCAATTGTGATTGCTCAGGTCATGTCCAAATTATTATTATTTTTTTCAATCGAACTTGTAATTTGAGTTGTTCGTTTTCCCATTTTGTTTGAAATTTCATGCTTTTAGTGCCATCTTCTCAGGTTTAGTGCATCTTTACCAATTCATTAACCTTTTGTGTTTACTTCCGCTATTCTTCCATGTTTACCAACTTCTGTGATGAGTATAGATTAAGATGGTTTCGCCATGTACAACCTAGAGTAGATGCAGCTCGATAAGGAGAAGGTCCCAAACTAGTGTGGAAAGTCCAAGGAGGAGGGAAAGACCTAGAATAACATTGATGGAAGTTGTTAGAAAAGATATGAAAAAACTTTCATTGATAACAGATATAGCCCTAAATTGAAATATTTGGCGAAGAAGGATTCATAAAGCCGGCCCCAAGTAGATGGGACATGGCTTGATGGTTATGGTTATGGTTTACCAACTTATTTGTTCACAAATATTGTATAGGGATTTCATCAATCTAGAAGTAAATCGACTATGTGTTTCCTTCCCCTGACAACTTGGTTTTATTTCAATTTGGCCATCTTACAGAATGCTCACCCCTACAAGTATGCTGGAGAGAATGTTGACTTGCAAGGTATCAACATCTTCAAGGTATGTGCTACTAACCTGTTACTCAACTCTGTGTCTTGAAGTATTTCCATCTTACCAACTAAATTTAAATCCATTAAGAATGGTTAATTCGATACCAGGCACGATTGCCAGCCTTAGATACGCAAATAACGTGGTCATTTTAAGTAGGTGAATTCTTGTAAGTGAAATGATGGCGGCAACATATATTCACCAAATGGCGGTTAAGCTCTTGCACTGAGGGGAATAGGATGCTCTTACAGCTGAACCTTTTCTATTAGCTTGATGTTAAATATATCCACAACCTTCATGCCATGTCCAATCTATTTGGGATTGGCTTTATAAATCTTTCTTTGTTATTCATCTTGTTAAGAGTTAATTCTGATACTCTGCAGGCAATTACCTGTAGATTGATGCTTTATTTTTATATATATCTATATGTAGGGAAGAGTCAGTGTGGCTGATATCATTGGGTTTTCTAGTTCGGAGACGATATCTTCAAAATCTGATGGTGAGTTCAGGAGAACTAATGATCAATGTCGATAGTTCGTTAGTGTGAGTAAGCGGGCATGACAGAAGATGTGACATTGCAGATTTTATCTTATGCTTTTGCAGGGTCTCTAAAATGCTGGGAAAGTTCCATTGATCTTGTAAATATTCTTAAACATGAGATTCGTGATGGGCAGTTGAGTTTTAGAGGCAAACGGGTTCTAGAGGTACTTTAGTGTTCTAAACTTCTGACAATTTCAGTGATCCAATTCTTTCTATTTGTGAATCTTTTGTGCTTATGTTCCACTTAACACTTTCATGACATAAACAAAAAGAAAAATAAGGGTACTTTATGAATGTGCATTAGTGTTTGTGAAGAAAATTGAAACCTCATATATGAAAGACTGAAACTGCATGTGACCTTTAAGAGTTATTGGGAGTTCTTATTTTCAATGAAGCAGAAGCAGGTACCACATAGTGACCATACCAAAAGCTGATGATGCTTGTTAATGTCCACGCTTTTTCCTTTGGTCGTTAAAGATACTATGCAGAAGAGGTTGAATGTCGATTGATAGGCGGCCTAATTGTTGTAATCATGAACCACATGCCCTTTTTATAGATTCCGATTAATCCTTATGAGTCCATTATCTGTTTCCTATCAAGGACATCCACTTTAAAGTTTAAACATCTTCTGCTTCTTTAAATCATTTTCAACCATCTTTTTATTAGCTTCCTAACCGTTCCAGCATCTTTATCCTTTTATGGGCTTAAACATGCTATCTAATTGGTTCTCGATCCCTTTGTTTGTGACATTCTTCAACCTCCTATAACTCATATCTATCTCTGTCATACCAACTTAAACAGCACTTATAAAAAGCAATACCACTTCATAAAAAGCACTTATGCCCATAGTGTGTATGCACCCTCATTATTACCAACATTTTGAAACATGCAAATCAACATCACTATATGTATGTAAACATTGTCCTCTATTAATAAAATCTAGATTGAAGGGCAAACAATGCTATAAAGACCAAATAGGACTTAATTGGAAGTTATAACAAGGGCCTTTTATGATTATTTCTGTCATGGAGGATTTAGCCAGGTATAGGAGCAAATGATGAAGTAGGATTCATATAGTTGACGCTAGATAGAAGGTAATCAGGCTTCTTGTTTATGTGTATCATCTCTCCGTTCAATTGTAGATTTGATTGGAGATTGCTATATAGCGTATCTTTTACCTTTTTCCTCCATGGGTTTTGATATCATGACCTTGAATTTACAAATATCCATGTTGACCAATCGACTACAAGCCTAAACACCCATGCCCATAAGATTTGATAGCCTTATTTCTTTTTTTATATATTTCTTTTGGTGAATCAACAGCTTTATTTCATTTTATGTAATCATGTTCATTTGCTTTGACTACTATACTCATACTCTTCAAAGCCTTTTTTCCCATTGTTTTAATCTCTTCTATTGTATCCTCTTGTTATCGCTTATGGTGCCTTATCCTCCTTGTCAATAATCAATTCGTCAAGATATGTTCAAACCCAAGCATTGTTTTAGGCCTACTGCAACTTGTAATTCACACATATCGTCACAACGTAACTACATGGTACTCCCACTCCTTTTGCTTACACATCTTAAAGGCCTTGCTTTTCTTATGCACATCTTAAAAGCCTTGTTTGGTTATTCAATGTAAAATCATGTTGTTCGAAATTGAGTTTTGTTGGTGGATTTTTACAAACCATGTTTTAGGTATAGCTTTTTAAAATCATTTTTACATTATATTTTGTTCTGTTGAAAAACTGATGGATGAGTCAATCATCTCCTCCCTTTGGATGGACATTTTGTTGAATAAATGGAGGACAAACTATGATTCCTCCAATAATTTTGGTCCTTTAAAAATTAAAATGCTTCTTGCCTAGGACCAAGTCATTGATAGATAGTCATAGTACATAGGGTTGTTGGAGTTTGGGCACGTGCATGATCTCCATTGAGCCTAGGCCGTAGTAATCGTGCACATGTACGTTAAAGTAGAAAGGAGGGGACGAAGGTAGTCAAAGCTAGATGGAGGGACAAAGGGTATGGAGGAGATGATTAACCTCGTAGCGTAGAGTGAAAGTTATTAGGCGCAATGGAAGATCGAATCACTCATGTTTTCTATCGATCCGAGGATGAACAACATGAACAAGAATAAAATTTTTTAATCTTAGGACTATGAGAGATGATACCTCATAGGTTTAATAAAATACCTATGGAGAAGATGTTTTGCAACCTCGTGAAGACAACTCCTATCTTCCTCGACTCGAACTAGGCACGACCTTTGGAGCTTGTGGGAGCTTATTTTTCTCCTTTCTCTATGATCAGCCCTTGGGATTTACCCTGCTAGAATTCTTTGTTATGACCAGCATCTGAAGTCCTTATAAGGATCCCTTGACTGGCCCTAAGAGGGGTTATTCTCGGGTTTTGATTCCGAGTTGTGGATAAGCCGTAGATTGAAAGTTATTAGGTGCAATGGAAGATCGAATCACTCATGTTTTCTATCGGATCCAAAGATGCACAAAATGAACAAGAGTAAAACTTTTTAATCGTAGGACTATGAGAGATGATACCTCTTATTAGGTTTAATAAAATACCTATGGAGAAGATGTTTTGCAACATTGAGAATACAACTCCTATCTTCCTTGACTCGAACTAGGCACGACCTTTGGAGCTTGTGGGAGCTCATTTTTCTCGTTTCTCTATGATCAACCCTTGGGATTTACCCTGCTGGAATTCTTCTTTATGGCCGGCACCTGAACTCCTTACTTGGCCGACCCTAAGCGAAGTTATTCTCGGGTATTCTATGGCCAGCACCTGTGGGAGTCCATGGGCTCCCACAAACCATGGAACAAGGTCTCCTTGCAGGCTTTGGACTTTAGGGTACTTAGAGGGTCACTTGGACTCTTTACAGTTTCCATCTGAATACTAATAGGATTAGGACTCAAGGTATGTAGATAAATCCCTATATTTTAGGACTCTAATTCTAGTTGAATTAGGACTCCAGTTAGAATGAGAAATCTTATGACTAATAGTCCTACTCAGACTAGGAATAGTATGTCGGCCCACTATCAAAGGCTAGGAATCGGGATCAGTTAGGACTCAAACAACTTAGCTCCAATTGGACTAGGATTTCTTTTCACCTAATGACTGCATCCTTATCTAGTTAATCATGGTTCAAACCACTGTTATACCATGATCGCAATCTGTGGTAATTGAAAATTACACAAATGCCCTTTCCTACTTGTATATAAATCCCTTCCAAACCGATATCCATAAGTGTTGATCGGGAGATACAACTGTCCCACCTGGTGTCTGATGTAACTCGTGTCCATAAGTTACAACTTCTCATTCCTCATGATCAATAATGAAGCAATTTTTTTCATAAAAAATCATATTTCATAAAATAATAATATTTATAATTATATATAAAATCTATTTGATAAATTCCTTATCAAGGCCTGAGCTCGGTGCTAATGAACATATTTCACGTGAGTTACTTAAACGGATACATTCTCTCTTATAGAGAGTTTAAAATTCCTCGACGTATGTTCCCCAGTGTTACCAAAATCGTCGACTTTTTGAAAAAGTCGTGTTTTAATCGTGACTTATTCCCCAAACGTTTGCTACGGGAATAAGTCGGGATTTTTTGAAAAAATCACGAATTACGCGTATTAATCGCGAATTACGCGTTTTTTTTCCGTCTTTTTTTCGATTTTTGCTAAAAAAATAAAAATGTTAGAATACATATATCTAATTATTACCTAATTTACCAATTTTTTCCTAATTTTTTTTCTGTTTTTTTTTTTTGTTTTCTTTCCCTTGCCAACTTTATCCCGACTCCCTACTTGATGACATTGGTGTTCCCTAGTACGTAGTGCAAGCCACCCAAGATCACAGGTATTGACCAACAAGTTGGTCTCATTGGTTTGTAAGTCAAAGTGACAGGCACCAAGACTCGAGTTCATGAACATCTCAGAATTTAAAGTCTATCCAAGCAGTAGATGAGCAACACATCATCACATGACAGTCATTTAGATGAAGTGTTGCATTCCAAATACACCAACACAATTAACTCGAAGTCACCACTATGATGATCGAGACAAACCGTGCTATAGTCTTACATATAGTGTGTCTAGTTTTATCACAGACTGCAAACCTTATCAGGCATAATAGTCTGGTAAGTTTAGACCTCCTATATGTGATTCTCATCCACATACCTAAGGTACTATGTTATGTTTAATGGACTATTATGCATCTCATGTAATAGTGAATAGGTGTGACAATGTATAATGCATAAAAAAGAAGCTCTCATTAGTAATGTCAAAAGTGACAAGCGATTGGTATGTAGAACATCATCCTAACTAAAAGGAGGCGACGAGCAAAGGAGGCTAGCACCTTGACAAGTGAACGCCCGAGAAATATAGGGGCAAGGGTGAACTCTTTGTCGACAATTGCTAGGTGGTGGGGAAGCAGTAGTCTCATTGAGGAGAATGGGTGGTGGGGCGATGGAAGATGCAATATTAGGTAGGAAGAGAGTATAGTGGAGGGCAGAGAGAAGATAAAGGCATCAAACGGGTCCTCTGCTAGTGGAAGGGCGGCATAGAGGGCGATTAATGAAAAATTGGCCGGTGTAGGGAGTTGTAGTAGAGGGCAACTGCTGGAGGATTTGGCAATTCGACTTGGATTGGAGCATAAGGCAAAGGGCAAACGATTTTGGTGCCAGAGGATGTAGTGGTTGAAGAAGGGTTAACTCCTAGTCTGGTGCTACTAAGGACAGAATATTCTATTTTTATTTATGTTTTAGATATTGTTTTGGGTTTTATGTAAAGCATGTTTTAGGGAAATTGAGTAAGCAAAACCATCCAAACAGAGTTTCCTCAAAACTAGTTCTATAAAAGCTGAATTTTCCTACATCTGGATAACCAAACATGGCCAAAATGTTCACAAGAAAACCCTTGAGGACAGAATTATTCTTTAAAGCCCATCATATTAAGTCATAACACTTCATTATAAGCGCAAGCTATTTTTTATGCTTACTTTTGAACCCAGTAAATGGAATTAAAACTGTCATTTGCTTTTGGAAGTTTACTGATACATGTTGGGTTCAATTGCTTCCGAACCAAACCTAGGGAACTTTTCTTTAACACATGGCCCCCAACCTAGGTGGATTCTTTTGCCTATAACCTGATTGTTCTCTGATAGATCACCTTCTGCTACTAGCCAATATAATTGCCATGTTGCCCTCTTGCAAAGTATGTAATGTTTCGGAAGTCTTCGAATGAGATCGCAGATATTGGTATTTTCAAAAAGTCCTTTACCCACACGGGCATTGTGAATCTTTTATTAATCCTATAGCTACCGCCACATCAATTCCTGTATATACTTGCTTGTGTCCATAGTCAATGACCCATTTTCATGGCGCGTATTGTTGTTGTGTTCAATTTCGTCGATGCACTCCACTCTAGGATTTACAACAATCGAGGTTTCCTAGTTTAGTCTCTTGTCTACCCCACTTCATTTGTTAGTTATGGCATGCTTGTGTTAATCTTGATCCACTCTGATGCACCTGACACGTAGGTATACAAGAAAAAAAGAAGAAAAGCAGATGTGCTGAAAGAGAAGAGGTTGGCCTGGCTAGAGAACGGAGGCTCTTGGCCTACTCTGAAATTCTACTAGTTTTCATCAAATTTCTGCATTTTAGATTAGTCAAATCCACTACTTTCAAGTCTAGATCACTAATTCATCCATCTAGAGATGCCTAAGGGGGTGTTTGGCATCAATCCGAAACCGCCCATTTCTACTCTTGGTTCTGGATTTTGAAAGTAACGGCTAGTGTTTATTCCGGTGGACTGAAAATTTGGGAAGAAGATTTTATCGTTCCGTCAGTTTCTCTGCCAACCGGTCGCCAAACCACTAAATTAACACTAAAAAAAATTATTTACGGAAATACCCTCATCCGAATGAGATTCCAGCGGAACAGCTGTTCTGCATGCCAAACACCCCCCAAGTTGCCTAGATATCCCATCCAATCGCTTCTAGTTCACAAAATGTCTACATTGGAAATAATACCAGCTTAGAACACTTTTTTTCACATTCTTGTTTCTTGATGGTAGACACCTAGATTACTTTTTAGAATCTCATATCCTTCTCGGCTAAATTTATATCAAACTCATATCTATTCACACTTATAAATTTCTAAATTTCATCGCCAAGTTGCAATCAAACATAAAACTAGCCAAGTCCTTTTTCTCAAATATAAACTTTAGTATCACATTCACAAGACAAGTATATGGCACTGCCATGCTGGCTTAGAAGTGGTAGAAATGTCCATGCTTACTACACAAATACACAAAGAGATGGCATCTTTGAAAAATCCTCCACAAATTTACGGGCCTAAATGATTGACTCTCTCCGATAGAGATTCGAAGTGATCCATTGAATTTCATCCGACCATGGGTCATCCTCCACAAAAGCATTTGATTAAGGGGGAGGTGAGAAAGGTGTCTTTGCTAATGTGCAAAAGTAGAGCAGTAAATATCCTCCACGTGCCTTTTGTTATGTTCACATGCTGACCGATTGACCCTTTATACCATCTTTTTTTTGTACAATGACTCCCATTGGACTATATTTCATTATTTCCCACATCGTGAAGCTTACTCTTTGTTGACTGCCCAGTTTGCTTCTCTCACAATTCTCTTTGTGATATGCTTCCGAGTAAAACAAGAACATGTGTTTGTTCGTCCTCTTCTCTCGAAAATTTTCATTTTTTCCTTGCTAATTGACCCATGACGTATGAGAATCAACCTAGATAAGCAATGTCCCCATGACCTCCTTATTGCAAAGTTTATAGGAGCACATATCATGTCATCAATTACATGAAGGTGTTCATATCATACCATAATGTTTGACATACAATGATATGGAAAGATACTGATGGCAACTATTAGCAAGGTTATTAAGGATTTTCTGACCAGCTGTCAACCTAGCATTAACCCTTTAAGATTGGTGCCAAAACCTAACCAAGTAAGATAACTTGATAAGAGAGGGCATGCGATGAAACCTATAGGCCAGTTGACGGGTATGTAGGCATGCCTTGTTGGTTACATAGTTGAAGCTCGTGGGACTATGCACAACCAGCATGCTAAGATACGCTCTCTTTGCTGGTCATAAGCAACTTGTAATTGGTTCTAGCGGGTATTAAAGATATTTTAACATTCACGAATGATCATCCCATTTATAAAACTTTTCTAAGCACATTAAGGACTTGAGCTGATTGCTGATAAATAGGTCATAATTATGGGCACTACATAATCAAATGTTGTCTAACAAACTAATATGAACTAGCATTTCTATCTAATGAACAACAGAAAATGTTTAAAATTTAGTTAAACCATAAGAAACCCAATGTTACTTATGGTAGTAAGATTGTTGATGGGACATACATACATAGAGTCAGGCAATCAAAGAACAAAGGCTAAAAATCAAGTGGAGGATGAGGAACACCGCCCTCTATAGAATATATATAGTAACCGTACGTTATATATTAATACTCAGTGCAATTACTTATGTCCAAAATTGTTAGCCTACGCCGCACCATCATGAATCATTAGCTTTAACCTCAAATGACATTCTTATAACTTTGGTTGGCCAGATTCTTTTTCTTGTTTTATGCGTGCGAGCATGTCCTTTTGGGCTTTGATTATTCTTTGAAGTCGTACTTCCAAGTTAAAAGATCTTCTTAAGACTGATAAAAGAACTCTCAATTTTACTAGAAATCAAGTTACTTGATTAGTGGATTAACTGTGGAGGAACAGCCCGAAACAGAAAATCTGTGAGTTAAGAGCCTTTGATTAAATGGTTGTAATAATGATTGTAAAAGTCTATCCAGGTTGCCCTCTTCTCTTTCTTTTTTCAAACCTGAAGAGAAGAATGCGGGTCCAGGAAGTTCGGATTTTTACCTAATGCAAAAAATCGATTTTGCACAACATAGAATATTGTTTGTCATGTAATATTAATCTCTCTCTAATCCTTCACATTGATGATTGCTGCAGTTGGGTTGCGGGTATGGTCTTCCTGCGATTTTCGCTTGCCTGAAGGTATGTTATATCCTGCATGCTTAAAGCTCAGAGTTGTCTTCTAAGTTGGGCTTATAAATACTGAACTTGCAATTCTAAGATTCAAGGGTGGTGAGTTTAGCATCACAATTTGAGTATTCCCCTTTTGAATTGGGGATTTTTTTTCAAAATATTATTTTAAAAAAAACTAATTCGATAGCGGTTCATCAGAAATATTTAGCGGTCAGCGTCAAAAAGTGCTCGCCCCATTGAAATATTTTTTTCTTCTCATCTGTGATAAACCCGTCATCCGGGATGACGGGTTTCATACAAGCTGTACGGCACATATTGTGAATTGATTAAGGTGCTCCAACACTCGGCATTTTTTTTGGGCGAAATTGGTCTCCTATTAAACCCGGTATCTTGGATGCAGGGTTTATACCTGGCATCCCGGATGTCGGGTTTATTGTAGATGGGGAAAAAAAATTGAAGTTGCGGGCACTTTTTGACTTTGAACTGCCACATGGCTGTCAGAGTGCTTGTCTGCTAAATATTTTTGGTCAACCGCTATTGATATAAATTTTATTTTAAATATTATTTTGAAAAAAAATCCCTTTGAATTGTGATGCAATCTTATGCTTCTAAAAGCATACCCATTTACCAGCTTATCATTGTGTATCACACTCCATCTAAATTTCTCTTGCAACCTATATTACAGGGCGCATCCACCGTTCATTTCCAGGATCCAAACGCCGAAACCATAAGATGCACGACCATACCCAACGTCCTTGCAAATCTCGAGCAGGCTCGGGACAGGCAGAGCCGCCAACCGGAGAGCCCCCTAACTCCATCCCGGGTGCAGCTGGCCCCCGATGTCCATTTCTACGCCGGGGACTGGGAGGAGCTCCACACAGTCCTCTCGGTGGTGCGGAGGGAGGGATTTGAGCTAGCACCCGGGATAAGCCACAGCTTCTCTGAGGAGGATTTCATGGACGGCTGCAGCAGCCAAGATGGCAGCGTGATCGGTCACGAGCCTCCCTCCCGGCGGTCGAGGAAGCTCTCCGGGAGCCGCGCATGGGAGAGGGCGAACGAGACAGACCTTGGGGACGGTGGGTACGACATCATTCTGATCACTGAGATCCCTTGCTCGGTCGTCTCTTTGCGGAAGCTATATACCCTCATAACAAAGGTCAGCCCCTCGAATCTCCATGCTTCATTATATTATCCAGCTGGCATTTATGGCTATTAGATTGTTGCTTGTATCTCAGTAAGGCTTAATACAAACCCATTCACTAGAAAAGTATCATGTGGCTCTAATCGGGTTTTTCAACTTGATTTCCATCGATGCAGTGCCTGCGGCCACCTTACGGGGTGTTGTATTTGGCCGTGAAGAAGCACTTCGTGGGGTCCAGCGGCGGAGCACGGCAGCTGAGAGCCCTGGTGGACGAGGACGGTGTTTTTGGCGTCCATGTCGTCACTGAGTTGGCTGACAGGGAGATTTGGAAGTTCTTTTTCAAGTGAATAGAGGGATGATGGGGATAGAGATCCAAGGTTTTAAGTTTTCGTTTCCCCGGAGTTTGATCTCGCTGTGTATACCATCTAACCTTTACAATTTTTTAAAAAAAATTATTTTATAATAAGGTCATTCCTCCTTGTTCATGAGCTTGCTGAAATGTTGCAATGCTACCATTTTGTAGAATCCCTCTCTCTCTCTCTCTCTCTCTCTCTCTCTCTCTCTCAATATTGATATGTATACAGAAGGTTTATTCAAGTTTGGTTTCATATGTTGTTACAAGTTGCCTCGTTCCAGTGATTCCATTCAACCAGTCATTACAAATCCCCCCTTCCCCCTTTTTTTTTAGATCGGCGGGCGTCCCGAATCGGACTAATCACTCCGGGAATGCACACCAACCCACTCGAAGTTTGGGTTAACTCGAGGGACGAAGGAGTTGAACCCACAACCTCCTAACCTCTTTTGACTCTTGTTAAAGGTGTTTATTTGGGCAGCATAGCTCTTAAACGTGATAGTACTGGGTTAAGGTACTGTTTCTCTCGTCTCTCTAAAATCTCAGTCTCGCCCTAAATCTTGTTTCCCTTCTCTCCTCTCCTTCCTTTGATAAGAGGGAGAAGTTAATTTAGAGAGAGGAGAAAAAAAGGGAGTTCCAACAGATATCTCCGGTTGATTTAGATTGAGAGAGTGGCAGTATATTTCTACTTCCAAAACACAAGGTTAAAATGTGGCCAACATTCTTTCTTTCATGGCTTTAACTGATAAGAGTGATTATGGTATAATTAAAAGATAAATTCCGTACTAGAAATAAGACAATTAGGTTTTGATCCAATGCAAACAAAACATTTGTACCAGAGACCATGAGACAATTAAGTCAGCCTGCTTCTGTTTTCGGTTAATCTACACAGAACCACCCTCCAACAATACAGCAGGGTTACCGCAGCCACAAAGCCGAGCAAAGGAACGCCAACAACGCAGCCCCCAGGTGCGAGATTAATTAGAGTCTGCAAATGAAAGGCCAAAGCCAATCAAGACAATGAGAGAGAGAGAGAGAGAGAGAGAGAGAGAGAGAGAGAGAGAGATTATGAAAAGAGGCTGTTTCCTCAGTAGGATCCGTTTCCTTGACCTAAATTTAAAAAATGCCGACAAAAAATTACCATCCCCCTAATATTTTTTAGGTCTAATAGTATTTTTTACACAAGATACAGGCAGAAAATGGGTATTATTTGGTTTGTGTTGGTTTATGCCATATGGGTCAATTATCTTTATATGGTAAAGAAGCCAATCAAGAGAGAGAGAGTAATTCTTAAAGTTTGATGCTCACCACAACAGCAGCAATCCCATGGACAATGGGGACGAATATTTGATCGGATTTGCTCCCTTCTGCATACCCATTGAAAGCAATGACCATCGAAAAGGTATGAATCACCACAAATCCGAGCGAAATAAAGGCTGGCCACATAAAAGCAGATCAGTCAAATGCAAAACCGATACAATCCCAAGATGTGCTGCCATTTACAACAGCATCGGATCAACATAACAAAAGTCCTACGACGAGAAAATTGTGTTAATCAGCCATTTGATGCATACCAGTCTCACAATTACTATTTAATCATACCAGACTAGCTAATTTTCTATTTAATTCTGTTCATGTTCTGTTATGTTTCTCTGTGATATTCTCAGTAAGTAGACTAAGCGAGTAAGCAGGAGAACGCTTTCGAGTATGCTCTTTTGCTCGTAGTGGCATCCAGAGGGGAGTATGACTCACGGTCTGTATAGCTTGGTTTTTTTTGCATTCTCATGTTTTGCAAGTAGCTCCCTGTTTTAATTTTCAATAATCAAATAGAAGTTGCAAATGAGATGATTTTGACCTAAATAACTACAACTCATAACCTCACTCGGTCATTCCGACAAACAATCTAGACTGCATACTGCAAACAGCCAACATTGTCTGGCGTACAGCAGCAGGTGCTCCAGGGTGATGGACGTCCCTCTGAACCCCACCAGCAGGTGCTCCGACTGCAGTACAACAGCCAACACTGTCTGATGTACAGCAGCCGGCCATGGCTGCTGGCTGCTGTACATGCCGACTGGCATGACAGGGTAGAGGGGAAGGAGGGAGAAGGGAAAGAGGAGGAGATGAAGGAGGAGGAAGAACAGAGGGATAGAGAGAAAGGAAAGGGGAAAAGAGAGTAACTCATAAGAGTTCGTTCAAGGAGTTTGCCAGAGTCCAAAGGAAAATTGTGCCGGAGCCGAATCAGTTTGGAGGGGAAGGAAGAGGACCTTCTTTGAAGAATAGAGGGGAAAAATGTACTTATGGGAGAGAGATTTGGATCTCTTGAACTCCTCCCTACCACCCGATCAATCGGACAACCATGGGGAGGTGGTGTACCTTCCGGATACAGCCAAGACCCACAGCCCACATACCAAATTAACATGATTAAGTTATAGGTAGTCAGTTTCAATTGAGTCAGGCTGGATCAGATCTGACTCCCACTCGTCATCAAACCGAGAGGAGGCGGATAACCAGACTGCAATATCTTCGCGATTGGGAGTCTGAATTCTACGTGAAAGGTGGTTCCAGACGCACACCAAACTTTCCAAAAAAGGAGTCGTTTGATGGCTTGACAGGCTGTAGATTTTGAAAAACATGAAACATCTTATTTGGGAAAAAGGCTGATAACTTTTTGTTCGTGGCACGAAAAAAATCCCCAAAAAATATGTTTTGGTCTTGTCAGCACGCAACCACCATGTGAAAATCATGAGCTTTCTATGGCTCAATTTGCAGCATAAATCAAAAGACACCAAACGACTGTCCGCGATAATCGATATACTCATTATATCCCATCATTTGAAAATCGGATCGTTGTGAAAGAATAGTTGTTGTGACGCCTCGTGACCCCAATCGACATTATACTAAAGAACATTAACTTCGCACAAATAGATTTTTTTGTAGGTCGCTTCGCAATCAAGATTGACCACAAGCATAAAATAGAGAATTCTAATCTATTAATTCATTTTGTAAAATTAGAAAATTCTAGTTCATTACATATATAAGATTTTCTTGATAAGAAATTGAGGATCTACCAACAACCTAGAGTAGCAAAATAGATAATGAAAGGATACAAAGAACTAAATGATGGAGAAGAAATCACTTCGACAATTTTACTCAAACAAAGTATCAAGAACTACTGCATAACAGGATATTGGGGCATTCATAAATCAAAATATCACTTGGCCTACCATCGTAGCGACCACGAAGAGCTGGAGCTCGGGGTTTACCAATAAGATAGAGGGGAAGATTAAACCTATTCTCAGCCTTTTGTAATTCTTTTTTTGTTTCTTTTAATAATATTAGCTTGGGGTATGGCTTAACCCCATCCTTTCCATCTTGGAGAGGCGTTTCGCTAAAAAAAATATATATCAAAATATCAAGCAAATAAATATATATTTATAAATTTACTTGACATTTGGTGACTACAAACGAGCATCATAAAATTTCATACTTCTCCCAAACCAAGGAGCCATATGGGACACCAAACATCACAAAAAAATAATAATAATAATAACTGTAACAATAAGCATCAAACCAATAAGCCATATATATTTTAGGTTCGACTGAAGAACTCCATCTTGGCTAGTATTTCCTGTCAAGGACTAACTTCATCATCAATGGAAGCTTTTCCATAACTATTTTCTCAATTTCCATTGATGTTATGTTAGGTCTACTTCTCTTCTATTATTATCATTCCTCATTTAATCCTTCCTACTTCTATCACATCCACGTCGACATCCTCATCTTTGTCACACTCAGTGTGCTACTTGTAACTTCCATAGTTCCATTGCAAGCCTACTTGTGCATGGTGCAACTTCCATTGCATGACTAGTTGTAAGTTGTAACTTCAAACTGGAGCCAGCGTTTGATGTAACTTGAAGCTGCAGTAACATGACTGGGACGCATTGGAAATAAGAATATTCTTAAATATCCAGGTATGTTTGCAATCTCAAATGTCACAGCTATTGGAAGTTGCACTTTGCACTGCCACACTAGTTTCAGTATACTTTTGACCCTAGAACTGCCATGATTTTTCATCATGCAACGCCTAGCCTTGGCCCTTGAAGGACGCTCTCCCATTGGGCTGCACAGCAGTGTTCTAAATTTCTACAGTTCTGCTCAATGTTGCTTATTTGTCTGCCAGACAGTAAGTGAAATGAGAGAGAGAGAGAGAGAGAGAGAGAGAGGAGATAGAGGCATACAACTTATTTATAAAAAATGCATATGCATTTGGTCCCAATATCAGTGTAGTTAGCTATAGTCTCATACCCGTCATGGATCTGATGCAAGTATCGATGACATTAACTGAAATTGTGGCAAATTTATATTGATGGAAGCGTAATGCAATATTACAGTAAGAAGATGGTTTGACGCCAATCACAAGTAATAAAAATTTTGAAATAAAGGAGATTAATAACTCACCCGAAACAAGGAAAAACGGTATGTGTGAGCATCTATCAACATAAAATGTTGCTCTACCAAATGAAGGAGTCAAGAGGCTAAGACAGAAAAAGACAGCATGAGCCACACCATGGCCTAAACCACCAGCTGCATATTGTTTAAAGCAATGTTAGAAAGAAAAAAAGATATAGTGTCCTTGAAACACAGATCAAACATAATATAACATAGTAATCAGATCATCAGATGCTCTTGCAAAAATAAGAAAAGATCATCAAATGCAATATTTAAATTCTGTTACATGATGATAATGAGTGATAGTCTGTATCTTCACGTAATAGAGGAACCAATCAATGTTCAGCATGCTATAATAAAGACACCTCACACTCTTAACCATATAATCTTTCAAGTTGATATAATGTTCTTGATGTATCATGGAAAACAAGATCTACAAAATAAAGGCCTATTGGGATGATGCATGGGCAAACGGATTCATCATGAGTTTTGAATTGGTACCAAGAATGTCCTATTTGGTGAAGAAACGGTCAAGTTATGGCTCTTTAGTCAGGTCTATTTCAAATTCCAAGACACTAATACAGATTCCCTATATGATGGATTTTATTCTTTTAGAGATTAGCAATTTATTTCTTATAAGCAATGTTCGAATACAGAATTATAACAGACCACTTTCAATAAAAAAATAAGTTTAAAGCAGCTGATTATTCAATATACAGACAGTAACATGAAACCCTATAGTACCAAGCAAAGGGTGATCGTTTGGAAGCCAAGAGGCCTCTGTCCGCTAAGGGAACGCTTCAGAGTTAACAAAGATATCAGATAATCCTCAAAAGGATTTCAATCACAGGTTTTCAAAGATATGGCTAATATATTGTTGGCGATCCTAACCAAACTAGTAGTTTTAATTATCGAGCAAATATTCTAATGGAAATTCTGAACTGGAAAGATCTCATCAGGTCACTACCGCACTTTGGTATGTGATTTATGCAGTTTGCAGGCCAAAACACAAGAAATCCTTGATGAATCCTCAAACAAGTAAAAAAACCACAAACAAGGCGCAAACAGAATGTCGTCGACTCGAATCAAAGTCGGCGGCTTGCCAGCGGTACCGAGGGGCCCGGAATGGCCGTGGGGTGGGAGGAGGCCACACCGATGCACAAGCACGAAAGCGAGATACAAAGGGAGAAAGGAGGGAGGAGACCTAGACTTCCACCACCTAGGGTTAGGGAGCTGAATCCTTTTTCAAGAAAAAAGCATAGGCATAATTGTTTTACAAATCAAAGCATAGAACATAAAGAGAGGCATGGGGACCTTTAAATAACCCACCACATCACCAAATAACTTGTCCCCAAACAATTTAGACTATAAACCACAAAACAAACAAAAACACCAAATGCAGAAATTACATAATAAATAAGTATAAAAATTGCCTAATAAACAGGAAAAATAAAAATAAGTGCAATTGGGCCTCCAAACAACTAGACAAATCATCCTCCAAGCCACAGGGCCATTGAGTGGGTTTTCCATTTGCATTGACGCCCGTAAACGCTAGTGATCAGTAGCCTGGTTTTCTCACCAATTTCCTAAACGAATTCTGATGACTCAGTGAAAGGCTGAAAAGGTTCAACTCTCTTTGAAGCATGAGTGGATATTTGGTCATTAGATCAAGATCAGGTGGCCCAGGTTGAATGGGACTTTATGGGTAAAGGGATAGGGCTTTCAAAGGGGAATCATGCCTAGGATTTTCTTTACATTTTCTTTGTTTTGGCTACAGGCTATGCAGTAAAAAACACAGGCGTAACCCAGGCACAAGGGACGTGCCTTAGCCTAGGTGCAATATAAGTTTTTTTGTGCATTTTTCTGGTTTTTTTAGTGCCTTAATGTGTGTATGTGGGACCTCCCATCCACACACACACACACATTACAATTGATTTTTATACGAGATATTTAATCAAAACAAGATTTTTTTAAAAAACCAATAAAGAGTAAGAGTACAAATGCCCTCACATAACATCAGCATAACAGCAACTGAAATCTCTCGTCAAAAACTGAGTGTAAAGAACAAACATAATTCGGTTAGGAAGTTAAAATAATAAGTTTACAAAGGTATGATTTTTTAGTGCATTTTCCTGATTTTTTTAGTGCCTTAATGTGTGTGTGGAGGGGGGGGGTGTGGACCCCCCATCCACAAACACAGAAAAACATTAGAACTAATTTTTATACGATATATTTAATCGAAATAAGATAAAAAAACTAATAAAGAATACAAATGCCCTCACATAACTTAAGCATAACATCAATTGAAATCTCTCATCAAAAACTAAGAGTCTAAAGAACACACATAACTCAGTTAGGAACTTAAAATAATAAGTTTACAAAGTTAGAATTATATGTTAAGAACTTAAAGCAATAAATCTAGCATTATCGAGGATAAATTGAATTTGAGCTTTGCACTCACATTGTCAAAAGCACTCCAATAGTGTCTAGGGATGAAACATGATTGGAGAATATTTGAACAAATTTACGTTTTAGGATGAATTGATCAAGGATTTTGAAGGGTCTTTTAGGCAAGAAAGCAAGTTGGGATGTTTGCGGGGCTCTTAGTCCTTTGATTGCATAGGCTACAAGCGATAGAAGGGATTTTTGAGGAGACTAGAGATTGTGGCCGGCTGCGGCAGCAACAAAGGAAGTAAGAGATTTGGAGTTTTTTCTCTTTAGATATTTGACCCTTTTGGCCTGCTTGTGTGGTCTGTTTGCAAGTCTGCCTAGCACTTTTGTTGCTTCTCCCTCTGCAAACTCTACATGGAAACACCACCTTGAGTTTAATGGGGTTGTTGATATGTACGTATATTTTCTTTTATGCATTTTTTCAGTACATGTACTTTTCCCTATTATTGGTGTGTTGTATTCTCACACATAGGTTACCACACCCAGATGTATGTCCTTTTATTTGTCCTTGGATCCCTAATACAATTGAGCTTGGCCCTTGAGACTCCCTTCCCATTGCGTGCCTTTAGGGCCTTTTCCCATGGTAACATTATAGAAGCCGTAAACAACTCATGTTTCCTAATAAGAAAACCGTTACCCTCTCTTCACTTTTGAAAGGTGAAACTGATCAGCCTCGTTGACCAAGCACCTTACCCTCCCAATAAAACATTGATTTCTCTGATCATCCAGCTCAATCGATATTTAAATTTTAATTTAAAGTAGAATCAACAGCTTCATAAGCGCCCTAAAATATCTGGCCAAAAGCATCCATTTCTCTCAGTGCATTAGCATTTAGCAAAATGCTTTACTAAAGCGATCTTGGGAAAACTTGGACCAGGTGCTTCACCGAGTAGAGCTGTTGGGCCTCCTAAAAGCACTTTTGGGTTGCTCAACCACATATCCAGATTGGCCCTAAATAGATAGTTTCTTTGCACAAACATGTAACAGCTTCCCTATGAACTCAACATGGTGATGATACTCCTAACCTACCAGTAGCCCAAGCTGCAACCTGCCATCAAGATTATGACCCAAATGTATTACATACGGGCAATCAACTTTGTCATAGAATTTGAATTTTATAAATTTAAAAGAAGGGCATCAAATGAAATGCTTATTAGGGGACAGAGATGAAAGCCTACCATCGTTATGATCCAAATTTATCACAGGCAATGCAATCAACTTGCATACCATATAACAAAAAACTATAGTTAAAATCAGGGCATCCCATGAAAATGTGTACTAGGGTCTTAGATTCCAAGAAATGGTCCCTACTCCCTAGTAATTAATTTTCCTACACTACTACTAGCACATCACATGCCTTTAAGGCCAACACTTGGATTCATATAACTTTAGTGGATCCAATGCTTACTAGGATTAATACTTATGTAAGCAACTCTTCCAGATCGCTTTGATTCTAACTAAACTGTAAGCAACAGCATACGGGTGTCTCCATCAATACAATTATTCTATATATTTCAAGTACGGTATGTACCAGATTTGTCTAATTATTTTTTATCACTCATGATTGTCTTGGTACCTTTTGGGCCCTCATGTCTTTCAGAAGTATACACTGGGAAATCATTGATAATGGTCTTGGAACTAAGGGCTTCATTTTACTCCTCAAGCTATCACTTAACCGCAAAGCAAGTGAGTTTTACTGCATTACGAATATCAAGATGACTCACAAGTTCATCTTAGAGATCCGCCTCCACATGCTATGAGTCACATGTTTAGAACAGCCATTCAACAATTTAACATTCAATTGTGTGACATATATATTAACTAGCACACATGCCATTTGTCATGCTAAGACTACAGTATCTGCCTTGATTACATTGGAGTAATTTTGTATGATTTTCTGTGAGGATCATGGTTATAAAAATGGGTCAGTACATGATTCTAGAATACATCTACATGGTCTAAGCTTATAAAAGCTCGTGCATTTAAGACAAGTGCACATATGCTTAGATTGCATTGGAAAGGCATGCAACTGTAACTAGTCTTAATTTACTGTATAGATGGATATACAAGAAGCTTACCAAGGGCAATTTGCATCTTATCCGTCAAAAAGAGTCGAGGTTTAGAGACTCTATCAGCAAAACCATCCAACATATCCTCCAACTTCCTAACAAAGTTCAATACAGTAAAAGGTAAGAAACATTTGTATAGGATATAATCAACATGTAGAATGGCACAAATAGTACAGTTAAGACTTAAGAGCTTGCACTTTAAATGGTGACTTAGATTAGTATCAGCATTCAACAAACCAACCTACTTGTAAGCCTTCCAAAATACAAGCCGGATGCCTTCTTGGAAAACAACAGAGGTGAGTATAAGAACCACATATGGCCACCATGCTGCTGATTTAATAGGAAGAAAACCCCTCCATGCTCCAGAAAGAACAATAAGACTTACGAGCCAAAATAGTGTGCTGCATTCAACAATCAACTAGCAAACATTAGCATATGGTATCACTAGTATTTTTGTCAAAAACATGAATGGATAAACTTATTGGGTTTTATATTTTTATTTATCTATTTGATTACTTGTTGAATTATTTATTCATCATCTATTATTGCTTTTATAATACTAGTGCATGCCCGTGCCTGTCGGCACTCAAACGGCTGCCTTTGGTGGCTATCGCCGCAGCCTTCGGCGGCATCGGACCTAGTGTGCAACTAGTGCCTGTCGACACTCCACAACCACCTTCGGCGGCCACGACCATCCCCCCCCCCCCCCCAAAAAAAAAAAAACAAACTCCATTGGCAACCACACCCTCCCCTTTAATAGGGACTGTGTTTTAAATCCAGACCCCTCTTTATGCCCCCTTTAAATCCGGACCCCTCTTTATGCCCAAGACCCTAGTATACGAATAACACAGTTGTGGCAAAATACACACAAAACTTCTTTCAACCCACAATTCATAACACAGGTGTTACAAAATACAAATTACACAATTGTTGCAACCTCTACTCGTCAGCGCTTGTGCTCCCTCCTCTGATCCTCTGAGTTCGTCGTTTCCCGTAAGCAATCAAGTGCCCATGTAAGGAAGTGGAACTTATTTCATAGTATTTATATCTCTTTCAAAATTTCGCCGAGCAGACATATAAAGAAGGTTAGAGGGGATTTCGAATAATCAGCAACTGTTGATTTCTAGGATCATCACTCGTGAGATAGAGGATTTTGAGTGCCCAAATAAGGAAGGCAAACATTTGTATCCTCAATATAACGTTTTTTTAAAAACAAAGGTTTGATTTCTTTCCAAATAAGGAAGGGAAGGGAACAAATTTGATGGGGAGAGTTATTATGGGTAGGATTTGAAATTTGAATGAGAATTTTGTCCTTACCAGCTTGTCAATTTGTCCTAGTCAGCTTGTCGATTTTGTCCTAATCAGCTTGTCCTAGTCATCACAAACCGTCGCAGCATGTTATATAGATTCATATAATTCACATAAATTCAAACAGTCCACATCAGTTATTCAACTAAAAGCTACTTGAGTAAGCTTCAAAAGAGCCCAACTATTAGCATGTTGTTCTCACCATAACTCACTATAAATACCTAGATATCTTTCGTCTAAGATTTCAATATGTAGATAGAAATTTTCACTGCAACTTATGTACCACTAGGACCTATGACCAACTACATATCAACAAAACATGTATACATTTGAATATCAAGTGAATCTCTTAACAATGGAATTGTGAACTTTGTCGTCGAAAGAGGAGTGAAGGAATATTACTTTTTTTTTTTAATATAACATTCCTGCACTGTGTAGAAGTGGATAAAGGCAGTCAGCTCCCCTTCAATTTAGGAGGTGAACACCTTAACGGATTAAAGAATATACATCCAAAAATCAAAAGTATTTCCTACCAATCCAAACAAATGACACATATGCTGATGTTTTGCATATCCTACGTGCAATATTATCAGCAACAGTATTTTAAAGAGCGATCGAGAGTTTCCAGAAGAATAGATGAATCATGGTATTTAATGTATTTTAAAAAAAATTGGAACCAAAGTTTTCAGACGCGAAGGCGTGATGCAAGGAGTTTGGCTGGCCAACGTCTCGAGGCGTTTGGCTGGCCAAAGCCTCGAGGCGTTTGGCTGGCCAAAGCCTCGAGGCGTGAGGCGTAAGCCTAAAGCAAGTGTATGTTTTAATTAATTAAATATATAAATAAATATTAATAATTAAATAAAATATAAATAAATAAATAAATAAATGTATGAAAATTATTAGTTTCACACCATAATCCACGATTCCACATCCACTCATCATAATAGTTTACCAAAATATATACATAAAGTTTGTAAAGTGTACCATTATACCTAAATTGAACAATACTTGAGAGTTGAGACAATATTTATAAAACTCTAAGTCCCAAGTCAAATGAACCAAATCCACAATTCCATATAATGCCACCACCAGGGTTTTAAATCTCGGCCGATACCGGTACGTACCGGCCGGTACGTACCGGTTTTGGCCGGTTCGAGACCGGTACTGCATCCGATCCCGATACCTGGCCCGTATCGGCCGGTACCGGTACGTACCGGTCCGTATCGGCCGGTACGGGCCGGTACCGGCCGGTACGGACCGGTACCGACTGGTTAAATTTTTTTTTTTTTGGGTTTTTTTTAGATTTTTTTTCTCAACCGGTATCGGTCCGTACCGGCCGGTACCGATACGTACCGGCCGGTACATACCGGTTCGGGGCCGACCGATACCGCGACCGATACCGTGATTTTAAACCTTGGCCACCACATAATTCTAATTAAATCCATAATTTCTAATCGAATGTTTTAATCATCCGAAACAAAAAGAACACTTAGAAATTATAAATTATCACTTAAACCAAAAAAAAAAGTCGAAGATTCGCTCAATCAAACTGTAGCTCTTCATCTTCTATAGTATTTAAAGCAACTTCAGGGCCCATAAAACAAAGTTTTTTTTTGAAAAAATACACTCACTACATTAAAAAAAATGACCAAAATCAACCATAGCTGAGGCTTACGCCTTGGGCTTGAGGCGTGCACCTCAGCCTATGAAGCGTACGTTTTAGTTGTTTGCACGCCTCATATAATGCCTTTGGGGCGTTTTTGTTGCACCTCGCATTAAGGCGCGCCTCGAGGCGTAAGCCTAAGGTGCTTTTGAAAACATTGATTGGAACAAAAAACCCTTATTACTATAAGATGATACTTATTGGCTTTCGGTTAAGCTTGCCCATTGTTCATAGCCGCAGTCATTCTTAGGCATGGCACCAACAACTGTAACTTGGTTGATGGAAGAGCAATCATGCATCGAAACTGCACTGTTTGATTGTTCGGGTTCAAAAATCTCATGCACCGAAACCGCACTGTCCTACGACATGGGATTAGGGTCCTAAAAAACCCAAGGATATGTAGTTAGGATGGCTGACCCTCCTCTGGTCCCGCTCTGTCCCCACTTTTTATAGGCCTGTGCGGTCAGCCACTTTCTTCTCCTTTAAACTAGGCCCCTTATCCACATGGGTGGTTATCAACCACCCCATGCTGCGTGTTAGAACCCCAAAGGTGGCCCATGAAACGACCTCTTAGTGCATGGGACTTGCCACACTAAGTGGGCTACCAAGAACCCCACAAGGCCCTGAGAACCAAATCAACCAATCCAATGAAATTAGATCCATGCCCAAGGAAAAACACAGTGTTGTTAAGGCGTTGCCTATGCAAAATCAGGCCCACATTGCCTAGGCGTCTGCTGGTCGAGCGGGGGTTTATATGATCCCAATTACACGAATTCTTGGCCACGAGCGAACTGTGCAATGTGAGTTCCTGTGAGAGATCACAACTATCCCCAGCCCATACGACTGCATGCCACATATTTCTTGCTCAGAGCCTCAGCCTCGACACCGTTACCCGACGATGACCGTGAGAAAGCTTGCCAAGATCACTCTTCTCCGTGATAGATCTAGAATCCGGATTGTCATTCGCCCAGAGCGAGAATCTCATGCGAGTATGTCGACATCCCTTGGAGAATCCTATGTCATTATCAATCTTTGAAGCTTGTGCCTTTGATCATGAAAGGTTGTGCGCGAGGAGTTTGATCACCAGCTCATGCACGCAGTGTTCTAAAAAGCGGCCTAGGCGGCCGCCTAGACGCTAGAATACCCCCACCGTCTAGCTTAGTCTTAGGCGGTGCATAAAAGCGGCCCAAGCCTCTAGGCAGGGCTAGACGGCTGCCTAGGTGGTCCTAGGTGGATCTAGGTACTAGAACGTGATAGATGCTATTATATTATTGATAATCATAAATTTATGATTTGGAATGTACTAAAATTATGGATATAATGATATTATCTGAGATAATATCATGCTTGTTTTTGTTCTTGTTAATCTGGAATTTATAGTTATGTAAATGATACACTCTTTAAAATAATATTTGGGACAATCTTGAATTTATAGTAAGTTAAAAAATATATATATTATGTATAATATCAAAATAATTAAAAAAAACAAAAACGCCTAGGCGATCTAGACAGTAGGCGCTAGAAGGTCCCCTAGCGCCCGACTAGTGCCTAACGCTTTTTAGAACATTGCATGCACGTCATGCACTTGGTGTCATTTGATGTTGATCAAGCATCCACCGTTAGCTTATGACTTTATGCACTTGGTATAGGATTAAAAATACCCTCTTCTATAGAAAGGGGTGGAACGGCTTAGGTTGAGGTAGGCTTTATTAATAATTTCTCTTATATTTTTTTTTCCTTGTGGATTCAATAGTTCTTGGGGCATTCCAAGATCCTAGTGACTCCAGGCTTCTATGTCCTTGGTTGATTGCCAGAAAACTTGGTGAATTCCCAGGTCATTATCGTGAAAAAGGCATCGTTCTTCTTTGCCTCATGCTTCCAACTTCGCTACAATCAAACTTCCCGATTCAAATTGGATGTTCTCCTCGTTTGAAGGTAGTGAATTCTTGTTAAGACTATTGTATACTCTTAGCAATAATCAGGCCACAACAAACCACTTGAAATATCATATCAAAAAACTTTACATCCATCAAACACAGAAACTTAAGTCTTTCCTCACATTGTTGTTTTAATAAGACAAGTACTCCTAAATATCAACAAAGGTTGTCAAGGCGGCACGGCGAGGCGAGGTGCCTAAGGTGCCCCTAGACGCTTAGGCGCGCCTTTTTTTTTTATTATTAAATACAGCCAACTAAGATACTGTTATCATTTGAATATGCAAAGTATGATAAAATTTGTAGCAACTTAGCAAGATGAAATTTGTATAACATGAATACAGTGACTGAAGTTCATCACATAACAATAAACAATGAATAATGAATAGTGATAGATTCCATAACCATCAACAAATAAAGATATGATTGAAGTCTCACAAACAGTCAGTTAACAATTAAGCACGTGAAGCTGAAATGATCACATGACTGAAATAATCACATAACAGTAAACAATTGATATATATGACAAATGAATCATGATCCTAGGCCAAAAGAAAGCAAATAGATAAAGAAGCATTGACCCCTCAAAAAAAAAACATAAGGCATGCCTTATTGACTGCGTCTAGGCGTGGTTAGGCGCGCCTAGGCATGCACCTTGTGCACATGCGCCTAGGCGGCTTGCACCTTACCCTTCCGGAGCGCCTTGTCGGTTAGGCACACGCATTGACAACACTGATATCAACTAATGTTTGTGACACGCTTATTGAACCAATGCAAAATCTCATCAATCATGCCAAGAATCACCATTGTCATATTAAGACCACAGCTTTTATATGATGGTCAACTGAAAAAATTCCCCAAAGCATTTTCCTAGATGTTATGATTTAAGGAGAAAGGATTCAAATACTTAATTATCTCATGAATTTTTTGGAAGCAACTCATCTGAGTATCCCACAATATAAGGATTTTAAGATATCAAATACCATATAAGCCACCGCATGAACATTACATAAAGAGCCCAAATTTTGAACAAACAAATGGAGAAAAATATCCATCAATGCCAACAATGTATGTCATATGATAACCCATGGCTATGTTTGGGCACCACTTCTAATAGAGACATGGCTATGATTGGGCATCACTTCTAAACAGAGACACCTAATGTTTGTGGGAACATCTAAAAAAGACCAACTAAAAAAATTATAACTACTAAGAGTTATTTTTAAGGAAATTTTTGATACTTCAATAACATACAACGACATCTAATAGTCGCCAACTAAAGCCAGAACTGACCTTAGTGCCCCTGATTTGAAGAGGGTACAAGTGCAAAATTAGACCCATGGATTAAATCTATAACTTCCATATAGAAACTTTAAATCAATTATGAAAGCTTACAAGTAGAATGATACTATAGCCATACAAAACTACATGCACCCAAATTCAACCTTGAACTAAACCTAATTTGAAACCCCAAGAGACACAAAACTAGACCCAAAGGTCCGACCCACGGTTGTTGAAGTCGAAATGTGATGGAACTAGAACAAATTTAGCTGTGCAAGCCTTATCTTTTAAGTGTGAGATATAAATCAACAAACATATTACAGCTAAAACAAATATATGGAAGAGAATGTGAGGTGCCATTAATTCTCGAATAACATCATAAGATATTGTACACATGGTAACATTAAGAACCTTATCTACAATATGTTTTAAAGGAAATTCCTGTGGGTGTGGAATAAAGGAGAGGAAAAGGGATAAAAGACCCAGACAATGTATGCCCAATAGGCAATAGCACTAGGCTGAAAGGCAAGCTCTCCATAGTCCATAGACATCCCACTCTGCCTCAACATGATAAACAATCTTGATCAAGCCTAGCTCCAATTTCAAGAATTTGGAGCAATTTGTTCCCGATAGTCGGTCTTGGACACCAAATAATCAAGCCCCTTTTGTGCAAAAACTACGTAAAAGTGAAAAAATTCCATTGTGCAATTCACATTTCTACTCTAGTTGTCACGTCTCTTAAATGGAACTTTGTGGAGGTTAGCAGCATCCATACCACCAACAAGGTGGGGAAAGAACTTCAGTCGATAATCAATGAATATAATATCATCCGATTACTTGAGACCTTCATCGTAGATTATGGGGAGGGGGGAGGGGGGAGGATGCAGATGAAGGAACCCTAACCTGGAGAGAACGGTGAGGATAAGGAAGGGCTTCTGGGCGATGACGGAGACGAAGAGGGAGAGGGCGGGGCCCATGGCTATCAGGGCGTACCCTAGCCCCGCTGCCACCGTCATTGTCGTTCGCCGGAGCGGCGGCGGAGCACTCGCGCTCTCTCTCGCTCTCTCGCTCTCTCTGTGAGAGGAGAAATGGTATGGTGTGACTATGGTCGTGTTCCCAAAAACATCGAAATTACACTCTCACCCCCTTGGGGGCTGTTTGTGGGTGTAAACGGGCGGGGCCTACAAATGCCAATCAAGAGTGGGCCCAGAAGTGTCGTCGGGCCAGGCCTCCGGCCAAGTTCTGAACCCGGATCCGGCCGGGGTATACCTGTATTCTGGTTTTCGGGCGGGGCGAGCCGGGGTCGAGCTAAAATGATTGGATTTTTTTTTAATAAAAAATTGAACACTATGCGGTAGTAGATTCCGAACGCTGACAATTCTGGACCCGACACGGCACACTCGGCATGAATTTAGTGAGTCTGGGTTTGGGTTAAATGATTCGGATCGACACAGTAGACTCGTTTAATAAATGGGTCGGTCCGGATTTAGGATCTAGATATGGTAGGTCTAAAAAGACCCGTTTAAAATTCAACGGATCATGTCGTATCGTGTCGGGTCAATTCGGGTTGTGTCTACCCGCTATCCATTATCGTGTACGTAGGGCTGTAGGCTAATATTGTACGTATTTTTTGTTTGGGATACATTTATAATTAAGTCAAATGTTTTGGGTTTAAAGTCAACTGAGGACGACCCGCGTGCTAAATGGGTTTAGCAGGTCTTATTGGGTCTACCCAATTTATAAGTTGGTCGGGTACGGGTTTAGGGTCTAGCCAGGTCGGGTCTGGGTCCAGGGGTCTTGGACACGATCCGAAAACCAAATACGAAACATTGCCAGCCCTAACTCAACCTCACTGTAGATATACACCCTCTCGGCTGCAAATTTTTTTTATTTTAGCGTATATGTATGACAAATATACAAAAGTTGGATCAGGCTTTCGGGCTTCCTTTCGGTTTGGGCTTGCGGCTCAAGGTGGTTGCCCCGAGCCCGACCCATGTACGTTCCGGCCGGGCCGGAGTCAGGCCATTGACTTTTGGGGCAGGTTCGGGCCTTTTTTTCATTGCACTAACACCCCCTTATAGTTTTTAAAAACAAAACAGTTAGGTTGTTTATGTTAGCGAAACCGACCGCATGCTTGTCACGTGATAGGAAATGAAAAAAAAATTTGCAATAATACTATTTAGTGTCCCTTTCCCCTCGGTGCTGTTAGTGAGTGACGAGAGTCGTGCAAGTTCCGACTTACAATAAGGACACAAACAAATCCCATTTCATATTAGGTCCCTGAACAAAAAAAAAACATGTGCATTGAATGCAAAAGATATAGGTGTAATGCAAATGTTGTTATGTGTAAAAGTATTCTTTCGTGTACAGTAGGGAACGGTCCAGAAGGACCTAACGCTAACAACAAACATTAGCCGTCCTTAACCATAAATAGAACTTGTTATAGGGACTGATCAATTTTTTTTTTTTTATAAGGGATAAAATTGAAGTCACTTTTATGTGTAATAAACTAGTAATGCCCGTGCCTATCAGCACAGAAAAGATTTCGAAGTCGACAAAAAAAATTAGGCGTGACAAAAATTTGAGGGAGGAGACAATATTTTACGAATGGCAATAATAATTAAAAAGTGGTGATAATATTTCGAAGGAGGTGATAATATTTCGATGACAACAACATTCTATAAAAGCAGCCACATTCGACGGGGGCACCCACATTCTGTGAAGGCACCCACATTCGGCGAGGGCGTCCACATTCTATTAAAGCGCCCACATTTCGACATGTAGACCAAATTATGTGAAGGCGCCCATGTTAATGTACATATAATGAGTCGGGTTTACTGTAATGTCGGGTCGGGTTTACTGTACAGTCGGGTCGGTTACATGTACATATATTTGGGCTTGAGTCCCTCAATGGAATCATTCTATTCCTCTCCAAACCCTAGCCGTCATCTCCTAACATGGTATCAGAGCTCTAGGGTTCTCCCGACGACGGCGACGGTCCTCCGGCTGCACCTCCTCCGGCCTCCCTCCTTCTCCGGCTGCACCTCCTCTGGCTGTACCTCCTCCGGCTGCCCCTTCCCGCCGGCTGCATCCACTCCCGACCCACCGCCCCTCTTCTCCGGACCCCCTACAGCCACCGGCCCCCACTCTCGGACCTCCTACAGCCACCGCCCCCCCCCCCTCCCGAACCCTCTACAGCCACCGCCCCCTCCTCCCGGACTCCCTACAGCCACCGCCCCCCCTCCCGAACCCTCTACAGCCACCGCCCCCCCTCCCGGACCCCCTACAACCCCCGCCCCCCCCCTCCCGGACCCCCTACAGCCACCCCCCCCCCCCTCCCGAACCCCCTACAGCCCCCGCCCCCCCTCCCGGACCCCCTACAGCCACCCCCCCCCCCCCTCCCGAACCCCTTACAGCCCCTGCCTCCCTCCCGACCCCCTCCCGAACCCCTTACAGCCACTGCCCCCCCCCTCCCGAGCCCCCTACAGCCCCCGCCTCCCTCCTACAGCACCCCCGACACCCCCTGACGCCCTACAGCCTCCTCCATGGCCTCTCCAGCCGTACCGTCCGTCGTTGCGATCTCTCCACCGCTGAAGGCGGTCGCCTTTCAGCTGTCATCGGCCGGCGACTGGCCTGACTAGTCCCTCACCGTCGAGGCCGATCTCTCCAGTCGTGATCTGTGGGGTCACATCACCGGCGAGGATACTCCTCACATTGACTACTCCGGTTCCTCATCTGTCTCCAGCAGTGCAGCCTCTTCTGCTGCGACTGCTACCACGGCCACCACCGTTGCTGCCCTCACATGGCGTCGCCACGATCAGGCCATCCGGGCGTACCTTCTGGCCTCTGTTGCTCGTCCACTCCTTGCTCCCATCGGCCGCCTTCCGACAGCGCGCGCGATGTGGGAATATCTCCGGGACCGTTTTCTCCCGCGCGGAGGCGCACGCCGGCATCAGCTCATCCGTGACTCACAGTCTGCCCGTCAGGGGGAGCGTACCATTCAGGATTTCTTCAGTCAGATGAGTGCCTATTGGCATGAGTTGGACTCACTGATCCCGGAGAGGTGTGCCTGCCCCCGCTCCAGGGATTTCCAGCGCTACCTTGACGAGGGTCACCTACACCAGTTCCTGGCAGCGCTTCGGCCGGAATTTGCTCTCATAGCTGCCCAGCTCCTGCACCGTGAGCCACTCCCTCGGTTGGAGGATGCTCTACTCGCTTTGGTCGACGAGGAGACCCGCCTTCAGACCCAGGGCGCTCGTCTTCCTCCACTTGCTCCTAGCTCCGACACTGTCCTGGCAGCCGGGTTCTCCGATGAGGCTGTCTTCTGTCACTACTGCAAGGAGCCCGGTCACATGAAGCGCGAGTGCCCTACTCGTCCTCCTCGCAACCCCCGCTGGGGTCCGGATGAGAGAGCATCACGCTGGACTTCGTCTTCACGCGATGATCGACGCGGCGGTCGTGGTGGACGGAACCGTGGACGTGGTTCATCTTCTTTCCGCCACTTTGGTGGTACAGCGGCTACTGCAGAGGCCTCGACGCTCCCCACTGCTCCCACAGCTCCTTCGCCGCCTGAGCCGGACCGTCTTCAGCGCCTCGAGGAGCTCCTTCTTCGCCACATAGCCTCCACCGGCTCTGCGACTGCGCACGGCTTGTCTGCCACCTCTGGTACTACTGCTCCATGGATCTTCGATTCGGGTGCCTCCTGTCACCTTACTTTTGACTCCACTGTCCTCACGGACTGTTCTCCTACTACCACCCACCAGGAGGTTCGCACTGCGGATGGGACTCTCGTCCCTATTCCGCAATGTGGCTCCATCACCACCACCTCTGACCCTTCTGGTCGCCTGACCCTATCCCATGTCCATCATGCCCCCCGTCTTAATATTAATTTGATTTCCATCAGTTCTCTTTGCGACTCTGGCCTGACTGTCACCTTCACCCCTTCTGTTTGTGTTGTGCAGGATTCACGGACGGGTCAGAGGATTGGGCTGGGCCGTAGGGCAGGAGGACTCTACCAGTTGGACCATCTCCATGTGTCTTCAGTTGCGTCTGTCATGTCTGTCACCTCTGATGCCGACCTGTGGCACAGAAGGTTAGGTCATATATCGAGTGATCGACTCAAAAGCGTATTCCGTTCGGGCGCTTTGGGTCGAGCGTCTTTCTCCCCCCTCTCTGTTTGTACGGGTTGTCGACTGGCAAAGCATCTAGCTCTTCCATTTTCTGCTAGTACTTCCCAGTCTGATGCTTTATTTGACTTAGTTCATTCGGATATTTGGGGTCCTGCTCCTGTTGCTTCTCTATCTGGTTATATATATTATGTGTGTTTTATTGATGACTATTCTAGGTGCACTTGGGTCTATCTCATGCGTCATCAGTCTGAAGTACCTCACATCTTTAGGAGATTCACCACTATGATACATACCCAGTTTGGTCGGCGAATCAAGACCTTTCGGTCTGATTGTGCCAAGGAGTATCTCTCCTCCGAGATGCGTGAGATTCTTCAGTCTCACGGCACTCTTCACCAGCAGTCCTGCCCCCACACCCATGAGCAGAACGGCGTTGCCAAACGCAAGCATCGTCATGTCCTTGAGACTGCACGAGCCTTGCTTCTCTCTGTATCTGTTCCTCACTCCTACTGGGTTGAAGCTGTCATGACGACTGTCCACCTTATCAATATCACTCCGTCGTCTGCTCTGTCCGGTGCCACCCCTCACGAGCGCCTTCACTCCAGTCCACCTGACTACTCTCTTCTTCGCACGTTTGGCTGCACGTGCTTCGTTCTTCTTCCTCTCCATGAGCGCACCAAACTTTCTACGAGGTCTGTTAGGTGTGTTCACTTGGGGCTCAGTCGTGAGCACAAGGGGTATCGCTGCTATGATCCCTTAGCTCATCGGATCCGTGTCTCCCATCACGTCTCCTTTGTTGAGGATGTTCCGTACTTTGCACCTGAGTCTCGGGATCTTTCCTTGCCTACTTCGTCATCCTCCTCGCCCTCCTCACATCTCCACATCCCTGTTCTACCCCCGGTTTCTGTTGCCCCATCCACGCCTACTACACCACCACCACCACCTCTTCAGTCTCCATCGCCACCTCCACCACCACCACCACCTCCTCAGTCCCCCACGCCACCTCCACCACCACCCATTACTCGTGTCTATGTACGTCGGTCTGCAGCTCCCCCTCTAGAGTCGGTTCTCACTGGTACTCCCTCGCCTGATGCTGCTGCTCCCTCCTCCCCGGTCGTGGATCCTGCTCTTGTTCGGCGCTACCCAGCGCGCGAACATCACCCTCCTGCCAGATATGACTACTCTCCTGACAGGTTTGGTTACTCTGCTTTTCCCACTGACTCTCCTGACTCTTCTGGCTTTTCTGCCAGTGTCTCCTATTCACCATCCTTTCAGGCCTTTCTTACTGCTCTCCACACTCATCGGGAGCCCCAATCGTACCGTGAGGCAGCATTACATCCAGAGTGGCGACAGGCCATGTCAGTTGAGCTTGAGGCTTTTCAGCAGACCCAGACCTGGGAGTTGATGCCTTGTCCCCCCGGGGTGGTGCCTGTTAGCTGCAAGTGGATCTTCAAGGTCAAGACTCGACCTGACGGATCCATTGAGCGGCACAAGGCTCGCCTCGTTGCTCGTGGCTTCTCCCAGGAGTATGGGATTGACTACGAGGAGACGTTTTCTCCAGTTGCTCGGATGACTACTGTGCGCACCCTCTTAGCTGTGGCAGCTGCTCGAGGGTGGCCTCTCTATCAGATGGATGTCACCAATGCGTTTCTACACGGTGATCTCTCCGAGGAAGTCTACATGGCTCCTCCTCCGGGCACTTCAGTTCCTCCAGGACACGTGTGTTGGTTGCGCCGGGCCATCTATGGGCTCAAGCAGGCCCCTCGTGCTTGGTTTGAGCGTTTTCGCAGTGCAGTTCTGGCCGCCGGGTTTGTTGAGCGTCACTCCGACTACGCCTTGTTCACTCGCTCCTCCAGTCAGGGCATTGCAGTCCTTCTCCTCTATGTGGATGATATGATCATCACTGGGGATGACAGTGCCACCATCGCCTCTCTCCAGCGGCACCTCCAGAGTCAGTTTGAGATGAAAGACCTGGGCTCTCTTCGCTACTTCCTAGGCCTTGAGATTGCCAGGTCAGCTCGTGGTCTGTTGGTCTCCCAGCAGAAGTACATCTCCGACATTCTTACTGATGCTGCCCTTACTGACACACGTACTGCTGATACACCCATGGAGCTTAATTTGAAGCTTCTCGCTACAGATGGTGAGCCGCTCCAGGATGTCTCCCGCTACCAGAGGTTGGTTGGGATGCTTGTCTACCTCACCATGACCCGGCCAGACATTGCCCATGCTGTTGGCATTGTCAGTCAGTTTGTTCAGGCGCCACGGTCAGTACACTATGCAGCTGTTCTTCGGATTATCCGCTACCTCCGGGCCACCATCACCCGTTCCCTCCTGTTTCCCTCCACCTCTCCGTTGGTGCTGCGTGCCTACTCAGATGTAGATTGGGCAGGAGATGCAGACACTCGTCGATCTACTACAGGATACTGTGTGTTTCTGGGTGACTCACTGATTTCGTGGCGCAGCAAGAAGCAGGAGTCTGTTGCTCGCTCCAGCACCGAAGCCGAATACAGGGCTATGGCTTCCACCACCGCCGAGGTTGTCTGGCTTCGCCGTCTTCTGCTTGACTTGGGAGTGGTGATATCCGGGCCCACTCCTCTCTTCTGTGACAACCGGAGTGCTATTCAGATTGCTAGCAATCCGGTCTTCCATGAGCGAACAAAGCATATTGAAGTTGATTGTCATTATGTTCGCTAGGCATTTATCGATCACACCATCTCCCTGCCCTTCATTCCCTCATCGGAGCAGACTGCTGATTTTCTGACGAAGCCCCTGACGACAGCTCGCTTCCGGCATTTTCTGGGCAAACTCTCGGTTCATGATCCACCGTGAGTTTGAGGGGGAGTGTTAATGTACATATAATGAGTCGGGTTTACTGTAATGTCGGGTCGGGTTTACTGTACAGTCGGGTCGGTTACATGTACATATATTTGGGCTTGAGTCCCTCAATGGAATCATTCTATTCCTCTCCAAACCCTAGCCGTCATCTCCTAACAGCCCACATTCGGCTAGGGGCGTCCATGTTCTGTGAAGGCATCCACATTCGGTGAAGATTCTCACATTTGGTGAGGGTGCCCACATCAGGCACAACTGTCTGATGGAATCACCCTTCGGTGAAAGCACCCACATTATTCAAACTGTCTCATGGGTTTGATTCAAAATGTAAAAATAGAATTCAGAGTTGATATGATGGATCAACATTGTTTCGACTAAATAGACAACTCAAGCTATTCATTCATCCAGTAATGGTCCATGGATCAGGCCAATTGGAAGTGGTGCTTGATCACAATCGACCCTTGCACTCAGCCCACAAAAGTGATTCACACTCAGCTCAAACTACAGGTGAAGGGACAACTATTATCATGTGCCACATCCAGATGGGGTGGGAAACTGAATGGCTAAATATCATTGCAATGATTGCTGAAACGGACGGTTGTGCTTACAGGTTGAGCTGTAAAATTGATCCGCTCATGACCGTTCTTTATACCCCCATGAAACTCTCCCTTATTATATAGATAGATAGTAATTCTTGTGCCTATCAGCAATCAGATGGCCATCTTCAATGGCCAAACAGTTTTGATGAAGGCACCCATATTCAGCAAGAGTGTCAAATTTTGTTCAGAGGTGCCACATTGGTCGCAACGCCCATTTCCAACCGTCGAACCTCCTTTTGTGTTGTGTAGTAATGTCCATGCCTGTCGGCACTCGGATGATCACCTTCGACCGCCAAATAGTTTCGATCAAGGCACCCACATTCGGCAGGGGTGTCATATTTTGTTCGGACGTGCAACATTTGGCGGGGCCACCCACATTTAGTTTGTGGCGCCTATCCTCTCTCGTAAGAGAAGTCGATCCTTTTGTCCCAAAGATCCAAAGCAAGCACCCGTGATCCCCCACACCCACGATGGTGAAGCTCGTCTCGGGCCACCGTTCAGCCCGCAATTGATGGGATGAACGGCTACCATCCTCCTTGCCGCCCAGCTCTCCACACTTGGTAGCTCCCATTCAGGACCAGAAAAAATAGTAGAGTACGCTTGGTAGCTCCCATTATGCCCTTTTAATAGTGGACGTGGTACAACCCAATTGGGCTATAAGCAATTGTAGAAACTGATCGGGTAGCAAAATTACTCCCAGAGAGAGGAGTGTGATTCACACAACAGACACCAAATTGACGTGGCACCCAATCATAGAGATGCAGGCCCACGGAGAATATTTTTGTTACCGGAAAATACTAGTTGTCCCGAACCATCTATCACGAATGGTCAACTAGAATGGCATGTCCGGATCAAAACCGTCTTGCACCAAGCACCGATCGATGAATCACACTCAATCCCGACCGTGCAGGCAAAGGGTCCCTATGATTGGATGCCACATCATTCAGGCTTAAGATTTGGGACAAATGCTTGGGGTTTAATAGCACCGTAAAAGAAAAAAAAATCGCATTGCTCTTTTGCTACCAGATTGATTTGTTGCCCTTGCTTATTACCCAACTACAGTCGTCTGTTGCACCAAGCACCGACCGATGAATAGCACTCAGTCCTGGCAAGCATGGGGACTCTACGATGCCACGTCATTCTCGTTGAGCATTCACGACAAATGATTGGGGCTGAATAACATTGCTCTTTTGCTACGGCAATGTCTTTTGCTACCAGATTGATTTGCTGTACCTGCTTCGGCCCAATCACGGTATGCCATGTCCTTTGTGCTATTTTTAATGAACAACATGGACGGTCGCGATACATCCGAAGCAAATGCAGCAAATCAATGTTGTAGGCTGCACTGTATAAGAGTTTCGGTAAATATGAAAGAGGGGGACCACGCATGTAAGGAGGGATGGGACACAGGGCAGCCATAATGAATTAACCCTTGGCCGGAAAATATATGAACAATGGAATTAATACCAAACGTGTCCTTATTTTTTTACATCAAAACTCTTCAATCAATTATTAAATTTATTTTTTTACAATCAGATCATTCACTGATTTATTCCTTCATCCACTTAATTTCATCACTCCATTTCAATTTTATTCGTTCCCCTTTCCTAGATGATTGTCACTCACCCTAATGTCAACTTATCTCATCTCCTATTTTTTATCCCTCTCCCAACTACAGACCACGACCGTTCTTTGTGCCCCCCATTAAACCTTCCGTTGGATTATAGATTGCATCTTTTATTTTCCCAGTCTGATGGGTGGTGTTGTAGTTGTAGGGTAGGTAGTAGGGCTACAACATGGGCCGGGCAAGCCCGCACACGACCCGGCCCAACCCAAGTTTTAGCTATGCTGGGTTGGGTTGTTCAATGTCTCGGGTTGGGTTAGGGCTAAGATTTTCCAACCCAACCCTGGGTTGGATTGGGTTATGGTTGACACCTAGGGTTTGGTCAGATCCAACCCGAACCCAAATAGGTTAAGTATAAGGCAGGGAGGTTGTTGGTTTCCATTAGGTTAAGTATATGGATTTCACTATGGTACCGAATTGAAAAAAAAAATATCATACCGAACCAATTTCCACCATCCATCTCATTTTTCATGCATGGTAGTGGTGGGAGCATTAGTCCGAAGGCCATGAGATGAACCCTAGGTGGATACCTGAGATCCACCATAGGGCCATCAGATGGTCCCTATGAATTTTGGCATGGTACCGAAGTGGGTACCATAGAATTTCCCTAAGTATATATGTGTTTATATTTTTTATTTTTCTTTGAAATAGGGCTCACAACCCACCACTTAGCAATATGCAGTGAGTCACAGAGTAATAACTCTTTAAGTATGTTAAATGTTAAAAGAGGAAATCGAAAATGAGCCATCAATCTATTTTTTGCCAAAATTGGCTTGCACCTTATTTCCCACCTAGAGGTTTTTTTTTTGGAGGACTTAGTGAACTGTCCTTGACAAGACATCGGTTTAGCCTAAAGGACATACAAATGTTGTGGACAAAAATGCACTCCACATAATTTTAAATTCACTTGAATGCCATCGGTTTTGTTAACCCAACCAAACCTCCACCGCTAGAGCTTCCCGCCTCTATTGCTCGCCGCCACCAAACCGAACTTAAACATAACCCCAACCTTAAGATCTATAGGCCATGGGATGAACCCTACACCAATGAATCCTAAACCTAACCGAACTCCTCTGTTCCCCGTTCTTTCTCGTCTCCGCTACTCACAGCCGCGGCGACGGCGAGGAGCAGCTGCAACTCAAGGTCTCACTCACTGCTGTCACCACCATCACCTTTGCTCGTGCTTGAGAGAAACGGAAGGAGAGCAATGAGGGTATTCTTGGATTTTCTGAAGAGAATTGAGGACCTTAGGTTAACCGGATCTTACCCTTGTCATGTTCACCAAAATGATACGTTGTCAGGGACCGCTCACATATTACCCCCTTTTTTTTGTGTGTGTAGATCATCTATATGTGGTTAGATAATCATCCTCACAAAAAATCATCAAATTTGAAAATCTTAAGGGGTCAAATATGTAGACAATTTATAATCGTCTATTTCACCCTTTAATATAAAATGCTTATTTGACCCTTCTAGAGGTTTTCATATTTAATGATTTTGGGGGAAGGTGGTGAAAACTCCTTTTAAAGAGATGCTTTTAAGCTCCCATCCAAACAAATGTTGTGGACCAAATTGCCCTCCATAGTTTTTCAAAAAAAAATTATATGCCACCGAACCTTTGAACTGAACCACTGAATTACTGCTGCTCGCCACCGCTGCTGAGCTGAACCGAACATGTCGTTGCTCGCTGCAACTGTTGAACCAAACCGAACCTAAACCAAATTCTAAGATCTATAGGCCATGGGATGAACTCTAGACCTAGGATCTCAACCAAACCGAACCACCAAACTGTTGGAATTGGATCAGCTAATCAGAGTCGCAGCGGAAGCAAAAGAAAGATCCGAAGATCATACGGTGTATGTTTCATTACAATTTCGCTATAAAAACAATCTACATGCAAATCTACGATCTTAGCATATGTACGGACACCCTAGACGCATACTACGATCTACGGAAGACATGAATGCATCTACTTAGGTGTTTAGATTCATCATACCTTTTGGATCTATGATCCGGAGATAACGGAACGATGAAGAACCGCACTTGAATCGCAAGGGAAACTGTTGGATAGCACCTTGTCCTTTGCGAATTGAAGAATCCTTGAAATCCCGTCTCTGAGTGCAAGGATTTCGAGCCGACGGAGGAATCCGTTGCGAAGACGATGGCGAGCCGCGAGATCTCCTCCTCTCTCTCTCTCTTCTTCCTTCTCCTTCCTTCCTCTTCCTTCTCCCTTCTTCTTCCTCTCTTTTCCTTGGCCGAAACCACAAAGATGAGGAGAGGGGAGAGGGTTCGGATTTTCTGGAGGAGAGGAGCCTTATGGCCGGCCGCTCCCTCTCCCTATTCCTATATAGGGTCGGTCTCCCATGGCTCCAAGGAGGCTTGGGCCGGCCCCTAGGTGGATAGGGATATGGGGGGGGGGTTTAGGGATTCCGGGTGTCTATCGTGAAGCCTGGACGAAAACGCCCTTCACGAAAAGCGGAAAACTGAAAGAAAGACTGAGTGAGGTGCGCTACTCGGAATCGAGTTCCGTCAGCGCTTATGAGCTCCTGGAATTATTCCGCTCAATCTAAGATCCATATTCAATGTGTTCTGAGCTATATTTTAGTATTTATCAAAATACCCCTACGGCCCGTAACACATGTGAATTAGGTTCTTTGGCTCCGGGCTTGCGCTCCATCGCGCTACTTCGCATCCAACGTATCCAACTAGGTCAGGGAACAATTTCTATACGCAACGACAGGGTGGAACCTTCAGGGTTCGGGATCTCTAGCTCCAACCGGATCCCTGATTAACTGTTCCGGTGACACACCGAAAGTTTCGTTAATCAGCCCTAATCCGATTAACCCGCGTAGCCACCCAGAGTGCGACGCGAGTTGAACTCTAGTGATCATAAACTTATGTTACTCCCTCGTAACCCTGTTCTCTACTATACTCCGATAATCCTTAGTCCCTCCTATTACTGGTGCCATGATACGACTCGGGCGGTGGGGAGCACCGTCAGATCCCGATCGATCAACTGACTAGGGTTTGATGACTTGTCATCTATAACACCACACACCTTCTGGTGCTATGCCTAGCATCCGGAACATCGTCAGTCATACTGACAACCACCATGTCTGGGTTAACTGTGTGGACAGATTGGCTCATCAAAACTCACACATCCAATACTGGACGTCGGATAACCTGTAGGGATTACATGTCACTCAAGCGCCAGCCGGGTAACCCAACGTACCGTGGTATTGGACTATGGAAGGTCCGCACACGTTGGCACATCAAAGCACCGCACAACTGGTTGGCCCAGTGTACATGGTCCCTCAGGGTTAATGATAAATTATCTATAGTAGTAAGACGGTTTATGCACCAGTGTCTGAATCACTAAACTGTGCACCATCTTGGTTCCTGTTCAACACAATCATCGTGCTTGGTCAGGTGAATGGGAATCCCACGTTCCCGTGGTGGAGACTTCACCACATCCTCTACCTGCCAACAGCTTGTTCTCGGTGAAGCGACCGGTATCACCTAAGCTGTGAACTAGTTCTAGGTCTACACAGAACTGGTCCACTGGATCTCCCAAGCATGGATCCTCCATGCGCCTCAGTGGCTTACTGTGTTCCCTATGGTCATTTTATTATATGAGTATTATCATATACCAGAGTAGTATTATAATTAAAGCAATAACCAAAGTCATCTTTATTAATGTTAATACAGAAATTCCACGCTAAGGACACACGAGCTACAACACAAACACCATTGTTGTCGCCGCAGTCGCCTAGACTAAACTAAACGTAAGTCTGTCATTTAGCTTTCAACGATCTTTTTACTGGGAACATTAGCCACATTATCCCATGATTTTTTTGTGAGGATGATCATCTAACCATAGATAGATGATTCATAAAATTAAAAAAAAATATAGGTGGGAAATGAACTGCAAGCCAATTTCAATCGAAAATAGACCGGTATCCTGTATCCTCATGTTAATATTCCTCATACATAACTGATGAAAACCATCGCCTCTAGATTTATTTTATAGATAATCATATCCACGGTAAAAATACTAAGATAATCACTACTTCTGAAAATGGTATCGCATTTCGATTAAGGTGACCTTCAAAAAACTGACAAAATAAATTGTGATACCCCAACCCAATTAGAGTTGATCAATCCGACCCCAGATTAGGTTGGATTAAGGTAGACCACAACCTGACCCGAGTTTTGCAGCCCTACTAAGTAGAGGTATCTCTTGTCAACAAAAAAAATCCTTTTAAAAAAAAGAAGGTAGTATCAAAGAATAAAGGGCAAATTACAATAACCTTCCCCGAACTATACACCCTCATTTTGTATTGGTCCCTCGATTTTTTTTAAACAATTCGTTCCATGAACTATGTTATGTCTTCAATTAGCCCCTTCTGTCAACTACTATTCTGAAAATATCCTTGTCCTATTAAGCACAAGTTAAATATTCTAAAATAATTTTGAGTCTTATTGGAAATTAGTAAGGGTATTTTCGGGATAAAAAGTTGAGGGAGGAGCTACATGCAGATATAGCATAGTACAGGGATCAAATTGTTTAAAACAAATATTGAGAGACCAATATGAAATGCGGGGTATAGTTCAGGGGTGGTTTTTATAATTTGGCCAAGTATAAACAAGTTATGGTCAAAAAAATAAAAAAAAGGGAAATTTTATTCATACCCCAAAAATCTGTAATTAGCCCCCGCTCTCTATCGTTTCTCAATAACTTACTCAACAATTCTTTAATACCAACAATGCCCTTTTTTTTTGTACCCCAAAGCCCTTAGCGTCGTTTGTACCCCCAACCCAACCCAAGGTTTGTTTAAACTTAGCCCAAGCCCAACCCGTTAGGTTGACCGGGTTGTGCAGGGTGGGTTCGGGTTAACCCGCCCAAAGTCGGGTTGGGTTCGGGTTGGCCCGCCCAAGTTGCAGCTAGGGGTGGCAATGGGTCGGGTCGTGTCGGGTTCATGTCATGTCTAGTTTCGTGTCGTGTCCAAAACCCCTTAGACCCGGACCTGACCCGTTTAACTAATCGTGTGTAGATCCTAAACCCGTACCCGACTCGCTAATAAACGGGTAGACACGATAAGACCCGGTAAGACCCGTTTACCACCCGGATCTATTCAGTTGACCCGATCCGACCCAATCCGACTCGACCCGACCTGACCCGAAAGACCCGTTGGTATTATATATTATAGTATCGGATTGCTGGTAGACCCGACCCGACACGACCCGTTGAATACTAAACGGGTCTTCCCGGGTCTACCGTGTCCAGACCCTAAACCCAAACCCGACCCGTTTATTAAACGAGTCTATCGTGTCGACCCGTTTACGACCCGAACCCGTTTAGCCCTGACCCAGACCCGCTAACTTTGTGTCGGGTCCTGTCGGGTCCGAAATTGCCAGCCCTAGTTGCAGCCCTACCTGTGCCTTCAAGTACCAGCCAACAGCATGGGGTTTATTTAAAAGTAAGGTGTATTCAAGAGCACATATAATTGGGGTATAGTTAAGGGGGTATGTGTTTGATTGGGGTATATTCAAGTTGGGGCGGCCATTTAACTGGGGTGTATTGATGGTGGGGTGTAAGGGGTAAGGGTATTTTTGGGACAGGAATGGGGTATGAAAAAAAAAAATGGGGTGTGTTCAAGTTTGTTGGAAATGGGGGTTAATTACAGATTTTTGGGGTATGAATAAAATTTCCCTAAAAAAAATTAGGGAGGCTTAGCCTTAAGTCCTTCGAGCGGATGATATATTAGTCAAAGGACAGGCTATGTTTCAATATTGCACCAAGTCCCTCCCGAACATTGCATACTACAGCAAGTCTCTCATCCTTATTTACCCCCTCACGTGCTACAAAAAGAGTAGCCATTCGTCTCCAAAAAGAGTATCCATTCGTTGGTTGACACTGTGCATACAACGGTTGCTACAGTGATTTTCGCTATAGCTGCTATAGTGAAGCTACTGTAGCAAGAGTATCGATTAGATTTGGTAAGGTATCAATTTAGTGAATTGTAGCTGCTACAACAATTTCACTATAGCAATAATATCAATTAGCCGAATGGATACTCTTTCTGAAGACGAATGGATACCCTTGCTACATTGAAATCACTATAGCGACCAAAACGTGCACAGTGTCACCCGGTGAATAGATACTCTTGTTGATGACAAATCGATACTCTTTATGGAGACGAATGTATACTCTTGCTATAGTGTTTTCACTATAGCAATCGCTACATTATAGTGTTAATCGGCGAATGGATACTCATGCCAAAGACGAATGGATACTCTTACTGGAAACGAATGGATACTCTCGCTGGAGGGGTAGTTTTGTAATTTAAAAGATAAAAACAAGTCAATATTTATTGTTAAGGACTTGTTGTACAAACGTGTCCTTAGGGAAGGGACTTTAGCTAATCTATATAACAAGGGACGGTGGTCTACATGCTGACTAGACAAAACGGAACACCAAGCTGACTAGGACAAAATGAACGCTGACTAGACAAAACCCCTCTCTCTCCGTCTCTCTCTCTTCCCACGATCTCTTTCTCTCTCCTCCCCCGATCTCTCTCTTTATATCTCTCTCTTCCCCCGATCTCTCTTTCTCTCTCTATCTCTTCCCCACGATCTCTCTTTCTCTCTCTCTGTCTCTCTCTATCTCTCTCTCTCTCTCTCTCTCTCTCTCCGTATCGCTCTCCCCAATCTGTCTCTCTCCGTCTCTTTCTCTCTTCCCCTAATCTCTCTCTCTCTCTCTCCATATCTCTCTCTTACCCGATCTCTCTCTCTTCCCCCGATCTCTCTCTCTCTATCTTCCCACAATCTCTCTCTCTCGGTCTCTTTCTCTCTTCCACGCGATCTTGGGGTGGTGCCAAGTAAGGAAAGAAAGATTGAGATAGAAAGTGAAGAGATAAATAAAAGAGAGACAAGGGAAGAGGAGAAGATCAGGGTAGGAGAGAATCTTGAGGGGGGTCTGCATGCATGTAAGGGACGGCTGGGATCGCAAGGGGGGCGCTGGTGTAGTCCGAGAGAGAGAGAGAGGGGGAGGATCGGATAAGAGAGAATCAAAGTATAGCTGAAGTCAGTTAGAGAGAGAGAAGTTTGCGAGAGAGGGATGATCAGATGAGAGAGAGAGAGAGAGAGAGCTTAGGGACGGTTGCGATCACTTGGGATAGAGAGAGGGAGGTCGCGAGGGATAGAGAGAGAGTTGTGATGTGAGCAGGTTTTCTGAGATGGGGGATGAGATAGAATAGGTAAGAGAGAGAATTGTGGGAGGTTAGAGAGAGAGGGTTTCGAATGGGTCTATTAGGAAATAGAGAAAGAAAGATGGAGAGAAAGAAGGGATCATGAGGGGAGGTGTCGTGCTGGACTTAGAGAGAGACGCTCGGTGGATTAGGGTTTCCAACGTGGAGCTCTCGACTAGACAAAAACCCTCTCTCTCCGTCTCTCTATTCCCCCGATCAATCTCACTCTTGGTCTCTCTCTTCCCCCGATCTCTCTCTCTCTCTCTCTGTCTCTCTCTTTCTCTCCATATCTCTCTTCCCCAATCACTCTCTATGTCCATCTCTCTTCCCCCGATCTCTCTCTCTCTCTCTCTTCCCCACGATCTCTCTCTTCCTCTCTCTCTCTCTTCCCCACAATCTCTCTCTCTCTCTTCCCCCGATCTCTCTATCTCTCTCTCTTTATCGCGCGCCATCATAGCCATCTAGATCCAATTGCTCCCAATCTGTTGCACCCGGCCACCCAACATGCAATCAAAATCCCCTAAAAGATCTCGTTGCCCATAGCCGCTCCACTCTCTCTCTCTCTCTCGCATGCTATCACAGTCGTCCAAATTGCCCCCCAATCCAGTCGCTCCTTTCTCATTTCCCTCAAAATCACGTTGTCCATATCGAGCCCCCTTTCACGACCCAGCTGCAGTGTCGAGGGGTGTTTTGACGCCGAAGGTGGCTCGTTGCAGTGCCGATAGGTGTGTTGCTGCCGAAGACAACTCGTTGCAATGTCAACAGGCACGGGTAGGCTCTAGCCGCTCTACTATCCTAACAACTTGTATCCTTTAGCTTAAATAACAACTTGTGGAGGGATTTAGGACTAATTAACCCAAAAAATTATAAAATTCATCGTGCCTGTTCGCTTGTACGATCCAAGAGGAAGAGGAAGAGGAAGAGGAAAGGAAGAGCGGGGAAAGGACGAGAGAACAGAGACCCCCCCCCGGCGGCTATTTCATGTTTTTGGAACCCTAATCTACTCCCTCTCGGACAAGTCGCATCGCGCCATGGCTGAATCTCGTCGTCATCCTATCTCCAGTGCTCTCCATCCGATACTGTGGATCCCCATCGTCCTCTGTTTTCCCGCCAAAATCTCTGGAATTCGGTGAGTGTCCCTTGCATTTCTTGTTGTCTGATCTCTTTATCGTTATTATTTAACTTGGAAACTGTGGCATCTGTTATTCAAACCCTCTTCGTTGTTTGCCTTTGAAATATGGTGGACAAATTAGATTTGAGAAAGAAACCTAATCATGTGGGCATATTAGGGCTAAAGTTTCTAAATCCGATCTCTCTGAGTATTGGGATGGTAACTAAATACTAATCATTTGGTAAATTGAAATAATTAGTATTTTACTCTGCAATGGAACTCCAAATCGGTAAAGATCTTGAGAGGACTTATGACAATGAGAAATGCTACTCGGACATTCTAAAAAAACAATCTAAAAAACAAACCTGACCCAAGAAGTGGTAGCGGGGACTAGGGGTGGGTCGGTTCTTGCATTGACCCCTGGGCCCCACCACCACTTCTTGGGTATGGTTTTTTTTTAGATTGTACGCGTAGCATTACTATATGATAATATCCGATACAAATTGGAGGTGATTTAGGGCCCAAATGTGAAATTAATTGTTGTTCCCTAATGTGGCAAGGAACATGCAATATCAAGTAGTAGAGTTCTTGCATCTAAATCATGTGCCGGCCGATCTATAAGGCTAAGCATTTAATGCTAGACTTGATACCGGATTGAGTGCTAGACCATGGTCTAATATTCCATGCCGATGAAGCCCCGTGTCTGTGCTATAACGATCCAAACACCCCCAAGCTGAATTAAAGATTTAAATTGTGAATACGGGGGCTCTCAAGATGCAAACTTTAGTTTAAACTATTGTTTAACAAAGGGGCCTTTTACAACTAAATTTTAGTAAGTATTCTAATTGCTAAATATCATGAACAACAAATACATCCATGAAACGTATAAAAAGAAACAGATCAACTAAAGAAGCAACCACAGATCAAACCCAGAAGACCAAGGAAGTGAAAGACCCAAGAAAGTATATGGCCAACATGTGGGACGATTACTACTAGGATGACACTATGCTCTTCTAAATAGTACCTCGGCCAATGCGATGGCTTCTAATGTTCTCGAATGATGCAGTGATGTGTCCGGGATGAAGTAGCAAAGGGTAGAAAGGTGGGTTAGAAGATTGGGATACGAAGCCGGGGTGAATCTCTCGAAAGAGGGGTAGAACAAGTGCAAATTTTGCACTTGTTGGAAGAGGAGGAATCAGGGAGATCAAAAGGTGGATTTGGGAAGAAGCAAAGTCAAAAGCTGGAGGAAAATTGTGGAGAAGGATTCGAAGGAAAAGAGGGCAATAAGCCTCTTCTTTGTGGTCTCTTGCAATTAATATTTGATCCCTTCATTAGGGTTTAGAGTTTTCTATTTATAACAGAGAGGATTTCAATGGGAGAGTGCGATAGTCATTGAATCGATGAAGAGGGGTCACTAGATGCGAGGAGAAATAGAAGGGGTGAAAGAAGAAAAATAAAAGGAGAGGAAGACATGTCTTTTCACGTCACAAGGGGGCCGTGACCAAGGAGAAAGTTGTACGATTCTTTTCTCGAGAGAGTACCTGCCTCGGGAAGCGTGTTCGGGCCGGTGTCTCCTTTGATGTGTGGGAAACCCATTGGATCATCTCAAGAGTCCATCTCGATCGTAGATTCTCACTTATGGCCTCTTATGATCCGATCCATTGATTGCTTCTACTAGTGGTAGTGGACCCTATGGCTTATAATAAAAACACACTTATGACTTAATGAATTGGGCTAGCGTAAATTATTAACCGGAGACGACGTCCCCACACCTAGGTTAAACCCAGATAATAAAGATCCATAACTTTGGATCCATGTTTCTGATCGACGCAAAACTGGATCCTAAATAAAGATAATCGAAAATAAATTCTTTCTAAATAAAAAACTTGATGATCTATCGCATCGGTTTCCGTGCACAGCTATGACAAGGCTCATCTGTGATGAATTTGGTGTTGGTGCGTGAAGCCGTCTGCATCAAGTCTCCCGGTCTTCAGAAAACTTGACTCCACTCAATGGTACGTCTCCAGGAGGTAATTCATCACGCCAATGCCATGTGTACAAGTATTCCTTGCCCGTATTAGACACCTACACCACTGAAAGCTCTTTCCATATGGGCAGTGTCCTAGTGTTCAGCTCCTCATCTTTGAAACTTAAAGCTAAACACTTGCATCCTCCTCAGTGTTATTAGTAGCAATGAAACATAGTTGTCCTGGCAGTGCATAATTATAGGATCAAAAAGAATAAGAAGAATCAAATGGTCATATATGAAAACGAGGGAAAAATGCCCCACAAATTCTATCACTCGACTAAGATATATAAATTCAACATAGAAAAGTGCATGACATAATTCAATGAATTTAGCAATTAGAGAATAGCAGAATAAACATAGTAGGCTATAATTGGCTATCAAATTGTAATCATCGTTTAAATAAAGACATGCAATGTTAATAACCACACCGGTTCTTAATTTCAAACATGAATTCATCCAGAGGGTATTCAAATGTTGTGCAGTGTTGTGTGGATGCATAACAGTCTAAATATTTAAAAATGGAAATATTGTTTTATCAAAAGTAAAATTTAATCATATGAAGTTGTTAATCTGCAAATACAATATTGATAGTGTATTGTGCATGATATTTGTTGCAATAGGTAGAATTAGTACGATATAGTCACATTAGGTTATTGCTTCCAGAAAGGATCATCCAATTTGGTGTATTATTCAAATGGTTTCTTTCATTTAAGTGATGAGTAAATTATAACAAATATATGTCTTCCATCTTTCCTTTCACCTTGTCCAACCCTCATGGCCACTGCTATGCAACACCCGGTATCACTTCATATTGGTCTTGTTTTCAAAAGAGGACTTTTGCTTTACCCCGAGTTTTTGTCAAAAAGCTGAAAAACCGCGATTCTAAATTTTGCTATGTCTGGAGGAAAAAAGAGTTATTTTGGAAGAACTTTTTTATAGAGTCAAAATATTATACTGGTCTTTAGCTTTTTAAGTTGATCATATACTTCTATATATTCTGAGATTTTTTCCGGTCTAAAATATTGTACCTCGAATGGCATATGAAGGCAGAAGACCATCCCTCACACACCACAGCAAAACGATGTGGTTGAGCCGATGAACATGACCATTATGGAGCGCGCAAGGAGCTTGTAGATCCATTATGGCCTTCTGAAGCAGTTTTGGGCTAATGCAGTGAATGCGACCGCATATCTGATCAACCGAGGTTTGTCGGTTTCATTAGGTGGCATGATTCCATAGGAGTGGACATGCAAGATAGTGAGTTTGGCACATCTGTTTGTCTTCGGCAGCACCACCTATGTCCACATCGATGCCAAAAATCGAAGCAAATTTGATGCCAAATTAAGGAAGTGCTACTTCATCAGCTATGCGTTGAACGAGTTTGGATACAGACTGTGGGATTACAAGGTCAAGACGGTCTTGAGGTGCAAGAATGTCATCTTCAACGAGAAGGTGACGTACAAAGACAAAGATGAAGATAATGCTATGAAAAGGGAGTTTGTGGAGTTGGACGAGGTCAACTATAAGAACGTGCTGAAGGAAAGGGATGCTAATTAGCAAAATCAGCAGCTTGATCACGTGCCTTCTACACCTCCTATCACCCATAGAAGATCGGTTCAGATGCACCAAGCACCACAGAGATACTTACCATCCATCTACTATTTGTTGTTGACAAATAACGTTGAATCGAAGAGCTATGATGAAGCTGTTCAGGTGGATACAAATGGCGAGTGGGAGCATCCCATGGAGGAGATGTTATTTCTTCATGTCAACCAGACATGTGATCTAGTGAACTTACTGAAGGGAAAGAAGACTCTACTAAACAAGTGGGTCTAAAACTGAAGGAGGGATACGACGGTTCGAAAAGTTGCAAGGCGAGGCTCGTGGTCAAAGGCTTCCAATAGAAGCAAGGCATTGACTACACGGAGATCTTCTTACCGGTGGTTAAACTGACGACCATCAGGACGGTGTTGAGCTTGGTAGCAGCATAGGACCTACACCTGGAGCAGCTGGACGTTTGATGAAGATATTTATATGGTGCAGCCACGGGGGTTCCAAGAAAATGGCAATGAAGGTAAGGTTTGCAAGTTGAAGAAAAGCCTAGATGAACTGAAACAAGCTCCACAACAGTGGTATCAGTATCACAAGTTTGATGGCTTCATACAAGAGTGTCATTCGGATCATTGTTGGTACTTCAAGAGTTTTGGTGATCGTTTCATCATTCTCTTGTTGTATGTCGGTTATATGCTGGTCGTTGGAGCAAACATGGAGGAGATCGAGAAGCTGAATTAGATGCTCACTCCGATTGCGAGTCACTTCAGGTTGTCGAAGAGGGAGTGTGCAAAGATGCAGGAAGAGAAGGACTACATAACGAATGTTCCCTATTGTTGAACAGTTGGGAGTCTTATGTATGCGATGGTCTATACGAGACCAGACATAACACAAGCAGTGGGAGTTGTCAGCCGTTACATGAACAACCCCGGTAAAGTGGATATTCTGATATATGCGAGGAACCTCCAAGTTGGCATTACATTATAACGGATTAGAGATCAAACTGCGGGGCTATATGGATTCAGATCTGATCTGGATAGAAGAAATAACGCGACGGACTACGTGTTTACGTTGGGAAGAGGAGCCATCAACTTGGTTTCACAATTACAGAAATTGTTGCTCTTTCTACTACTAAAGCCGAGTACGTTGCTACTAAGGAGGCCGGCAAGAAGATGCTATGACTGCAGAACGTATTGGGAGAGCTTGGGATGGAGCAAGAGGACAACATGTTGTATAGTGATAGCCAGTGTGCCATATATCTCGTGAAGAATTTTGTCTTCCATAAGAGGATCAAACACATCGATATAAAGTTTCTCTTTGTTCGATCTCTGTTAGAAGATGATGTGCTCAAGCTAGAGAAGATTCATGTGAGCAAGAATCCGGATGATTTGTTGATCAAAGTGGTCATGGTGAGGAAGCTGAACAATTGTTCAACTTCTGTCGGTCGAAGATGATAGACAGGAGTTCGAGACCTATTGTTATTGCTGAGGATTTATCGTCGCCATCAAACTGTTGATCGAAGAACTATAAGGGTCAGTCTCCAAGTGTGAGATTGATGACATACGTAGCCTATCTTTACTGTGCTTATTGACCATCGGGCGCTCGGTCGAATTTGATTTTGAAGGGGTGTTCTGGGAGTCGGGCAGGCAGGTCGGGCTCCCGAGCGAACTTGGCAACGCCTGGGCGAACCCAACCTGGAGCAGGAGAGCTAGGGCTACAGGATCAGTGCCCAGGTGAACCCTGACGGGTGCCCGGGCGAATTGGCCTGGTCACAGTACCCCTGGCACCGGGGGTCGGCGCTCGGACGAAATTATGTTGGCGCCCGGGTGCCCCCGTTATAGGAAACATAGAAGTGTTGCAGTTAGGGTTTGGTACATATATGCTTTGAGCCGCCATTGCTGTGTGACGAACTTAGAAGAGAAATGAGAGAGTTTTCGATTAGCAAGGAGAGGCGGAAATGTGAAGAATATCTATGAGATCGTTGGTGTGGGTGATTCCCCTGTAAGATTGAGGAGGAGGCTTGTTCCTTCCAATCATGGGTCTCAAGATAATGAAGCACATGTTCTCATGGCTGGATGTATGCAAGTTTTGTCGAACCATGGAAAATTTGTATGGTCTCGTTTACTTTTTCGTACGTATACCCTTTGTGGTTAGTTCTTCCGTCGATTACTAGATCCTAGACTGCGTCATATCTACAAGACTACAACATCGGTTGTGGTGTAGATAGATAGATAGATAGATAGATAGAGAGAGAGAGAGAGAGAGAGAGAGAGAGAGAGAGAGAGAGAGAGAGAGAGAGAGAGCAAACAAGATTCACGATAAAAGGCTGAAGTAGGTGTTACATGAGTCATGGAATACGATGGGACCACCCACCTTGATGGCGTGCAAACATGATTTGAGCCATAATTGGCTGAAGTGGGTATAACGCGGGTCAAGGAATATGAAGGGACCATCTACTATTGTGTATATTTTATAAAATAGAAAATATTTAAAAAGACAAATTTGATAGAAAATGTAAAAGGCTGCTACAAATATATAATTTCTCAACTTCTTTGAAGTTTGTTAGCAATCTTCATCTTCATGACAGGGTGCTGAAACTGGGTAAATTTTCTTGCTGGAATTTCAAAACCTGCTTTTAATTTATTTCATTATTGTTTACTGCACGTTTTTTCTACCCATTCTTTTCTTGTTGATGTTATTACAAAGATTGAGGGTATATATGGAAGGGAAATTGTAATTCAAGAAGGGGCTTCCATACTCGCCCTTTAGTGTCTAACAACTAAGAATAGTTCTTTTACACAAGGAAATGATTCCTTCACCAAACAAGATCAGAGACTATTGTTTTCTACATAGCATTTTTGGACGCATGACCTGGGCTTTGGCCTTGAACTTTCATCATTTATGATTATAGCGCTGAATTAAGTTATGTTTTTTTAATTTTGCAAATATTAACTCTGATGTAGTAGTTGATTTACACTTTGTATTATGCAATCCTTGTCCCATATGTTTCGCTTGGATTTATTGATTCTATATAGCCATCTTTCCTAATCAAAGACCATTAAGACTTAATAAATGAACAAATAGACAAATATTTTGATCCCACTCAAATTAGGAGACAAATGTGATTTTGATGTTGAATCCTTATCATTTTATTTATAACTTGACATGCATTATTAGCTTATCGTGCAGAAAATATTTCTGTTGAATATTCTATTTTTTATTTTTTCTGTAGGATGGATATTGGTCTTCCAGAGAAAGTTATGTGCAGAAATACTGCTCAGGGGCGGTATTTGTCATCCGATGACAATGGTATAAATCCGATGAGGCTTTCATACCTTTCTTATGCTTTATATCATGTGAATGCAAAGAGGGGAAAATATATTCTGACCTTTGTCGGACAGGGTTTTATTGAACAATGGGTTTAATCATTGGGCTACTCTTGCGGTGGGGTATTGATTTGAGTTGTCTAAGCTTGTTTATGGGGATTATTTCTGATCTGGGATAGAAAAATGTAATTTGTAGCCTGTTCACCTCGATGATTCAACCCATTGTTCAAGTAGTTGGTTGTAAGTTGCTGGCTATTGTCTCTATTTCATTAAAAAATCTATTAGAATTTTTTTTACATCCTGACTTACCTATATCCTTACTGGCCACATTCATCTAATAATCTTGCAGGTTATGTATGTAGTGCCCTCACAATTAATTTGTTGTCCCGTTGCTGTCCAGAAAGTGGGAACAGATTCTCTTGTCAGTGAGTCTTTTTTCCTTAATGCTCATTTTGATATATGATTGTTTGGACTGAAATAAATTAACTTATGGAATTGGGTGTTTCACATTATTTCTCAGGGGTTGCAACCTTGTTTCTCAGTGCTGCAATTCATACGAATATTGTGTATCTTGCTGCTTAAGTCCATCTAGGGTATTCTCTTCCATTCATGTTTTTCATTGGGACTTTTTTAAGTTTTCGAAATTCATTCTATAAAGTGAAGTCATTTCATAGACGCACAAAGATCTTGCGCTGAAGACAAAGATAGCCAAACCCATAACTGCAGGTAACATAACTATTGAACTTATTTGTCCAAGTAGATGCTGTTTAGTAGTAATTCTGTTTTTTCCCATTGTCTTTGTCAGGCACTTATGCTAGTGTTTTTGATTTCTGTGCCGGAAGATGTCGTCATAATTCAGCAAGTGTGGTACTTCGTTACTCCATTTATTTCCTTGCTTTTGTTTGCCATCACTGTGGCTTTTGTCCTCCATGTGGTATTATTTTTTTACGTTTTATAGCAGTTGAGTGTTATTTTGAATGCGGGGTACTGATTTTTTAATGGTGTGGAATTAAATCCATGCATCATAAATATATTTTGTAAGCAAATCTGATATTGAACTTGGCTATTTTGAAGTATCCTTTAAACCGTTCAATTATTTCAGGTTCATGAAAATGCTTATGCAAGCGACTTCCATCACTGCTTTTCGCTGCAGTCAAATTCGTCTGGTAAGTCACTGTATTCTATATTCACTTTTCCAGGTTACTTGTGTTTTTGGTAGGATAAAATTACAATACTACACCATTCAACTTGTACACAGGCAACCGGACCTATCAGATTTAACTAACACACCTTGCAGGGAAGTTGCTTGAGCGAAACACCGAAGTCCCACCGACAATCCCTCTGAAGCTAACCAATTGACCGGTATATTGCTTTCCCTATAAACATCCAAAACACAAACAGAAGCAAAGGATCGCAGAAGATTGATTGTCTGTTATCTATAGATCCTATGAATACTGGTGCTTTGATGAGGTTTATGACGTTAGCGGAATCATTTCAAATCCAGAGGTTATGAACCTAGTCTAGGTATAGTTATTTCAGACCGTCCAGACCCTGGTGCTGTCCCCTCGCAAAACTGATTTAGTACAAAGCCTCATGCTCCTAGAGCCGACTATGAAGCCTCCATTGTCCCTTAGGTGTTCTTTTGAGCAGAAGCGAACCGTGAAATTCCATAAGTGAGTTAGATCGATATTTCCACGGTCGATTTCTCTTGTTCTTTCACCAATTTATCCGGTGGAAATCATGTCCTGGGTACTTTTGTTTCTGTGTCAAGCATGGAAACAATGTCCGAGCAAAAACAGAGGATATAAGTTTTCTCTCCCACCGAAGAAACCCTAGGGGCGATTGGTGTGATTTTCCCACGAGCTCCACCACCCAATCCATCCGGCAGACGACGCCTCTCCTTCACAATCTCCAATCGATATCTCTATTGTGCCTCCTCTCTCTAGTTTGTATGGTTGCCATCGATATAGATGGATAGAAATAGTTGCCTACCCCTCTCCTGTGACGTTAAAGTCGAAGCCAAGGCTCTAGGGTTTGTGCTCTTTCCCTTTGTTCACTTTACTCTTCTTCTCGTCTTTCCCCCCTTTCTCATCCATTGGTGTCTGACCTTCATTTTCTTTTTGAAAGAACAATGAAAATCTAATATATTTTCTCTATTTGCTTTCCTGATCTTCATTCTCTGCTCAACAAAATAGTGGAAACTGTCCTTGGAAATCAAAATGAATATTAAAGTTGAATCAAAGGTTCGGTCCGCACATTAAGGCTATTTGGGTGAGCTGTCACAAGACGGAGGTATTGACAACAATCAAATGTTCGGTCCTCACATAAGGCTATTTGGGTGAGCCGTCACAAGACAGAGGTATTGGCAATAATGTCCTTCATTTTTTTTTTGCAAACAAGGATTAGACCAAAGGCTCTTCCCATCCAGCCCATCCGCTTTAAAGGTTCCTCACCAAGTGAATGTGGGACAACCCTTTGAGATAGAACGAGCTAGGTGATTTGTTTAGGGGAATGGACCGCTACCAAGGTGTATGTCATATATTACCCTGAGAATCACCCATGATCGCTTTGCAAATATGATTTTTAAACTATAGGCACACTGTTCGCAATGGCTCACTAAGCCTAAGAGCAAGATTTTGGTTTTAGTCAGTGCTACAGATCATGCAACACTTAATATTTGCCTTGGAAACCTTACCCCACGCACTTGAAGCGCAAGGGACAATCTCGAGCCCTATTTTTACCCAGGAAGTCTTCCTTGATTTGGGCAAGCTTCCCTTATACCAAGGCCTCTATCGTTGAAGGGTTTGGACACCACCTCCCAATTGACTAAGTGCAAACTCTTATTGGATTTTGAGCTACTCCATAAGAAACCCCACAGAACCATCTTAATTCTTGCTTGATATACTAGATGAAACTCAAGAAATTACTAAGAGGAAGGTAAGGTGGGAGGAAAGGCTTAATGAGAATTAGTCTTGCAGGAAACGATAGATAATTGGCTTTCCACCTAGCTAACTAATTAAGAACGTTAAAATTCATATTCAAAAAATCCTTAGAAAGGATGCATTTATCTCAAATGGTCACGACAAGATAACAAAAAGGGTCAGTACATTCAGTGACCCCCTGTGTAGTCGAGAGTAGTTCCCTAGAGGAACAAGTTTACAAAATACAACAAAAAATTTAACTTTGTTGATCCTTTGGCCACCCGCTTTACAATAATAACTAAGGATATCCATAGCAATATTGCATAAATTACTGTTAGCTTTTGCAAAAATCATCCAGTTATCCACAAAAGACAAAAGCTAGATTGGCTGCCCTTGCGCGATGGCATCTTGCTCGTACGTGGTTTTAAACTTTGATTTTGTGTCTGGTTTCAGTCCAGACCGAAACCAAAATTTCAAAATTTCGACCGAAATGGTGGAAAAAATTCCAAATGGTAAAAAAAGTTTTTTATTTTTTTTTGAAATTTAAATCTTTTATTGTTTTGCATACATATTTACATGAATTGTTTGAAGAAAACACATACCAACCACATAGTAAGGTTGCATGAACCATGATAACCAAGGTGGAATACCAGTAAACTGAAAAATCAAGTGGATTCTAGCGAACTCCAACGAAATTAGGAGATTTCGGATGAAGTCTAGGCGAAATGGGGAAGCTTCGGTCGAAAAGGGAATGCCGCAGTCGAAATCAACCAGCATTTGTTGGCCCCATCCCCATTGAAACCAGCCCATTGGTTTCATGAAATCTGTGGGCTGGTTTCAGTCGAAATCATCGAAATGCCACGAAACAATGAAACTTCAGCGAAGTGGATAACCAAAACCCGGGTGGACAACACGTGGTTTCAGTAAGCCCCCACTATTTCGAGCGAAATCTTGATGAAATGATCGAAATGCCACCGAAATCCCAAAATTTTGCCGAAATTGGAAGGTGTTCATGTTTCAAACCCCCTTTCATTTCGCCCGCGGCCAAAATCGAAATATTTTGACGAAATTTCGGTATTTCTACCAAAATTTTAAAACCATGTGCCCTTTTATTGGCCTATGTTTAGACCTACTACCTACTCAAGGCTTTAACCCTAAGATAAACTTATAAGGGGGGATAGGTTCAACTTGCCGTAGACCCTTAGTAGACTAGAACCAAGAAGTTGGGGAGCAATTTAAAAGAATAGAAGAGGGGGAGATTCAATGCATCCCAAAACCTATCTGAACCATTTGGAGTAGAAGCCAAATTTGAAGAGATATTTATGGATGAAACCCAAAATTATCCCATTGTAAGCTTGCTTCATTTCAAGCTTGATCGTCATTGTCTTCCTACCAAAACCACTATACTCCATAGTATATAAAGCTTCTTTGGCTAGCAGAATATTATCATAAACATTGTTTCAAAATTAGGCCGATTCTGAGTCGTTTCATCATGATTTTCTTATAGTCGGTACTGAGTTACCTAGGAAGCACCGATACGGATATGGGGATACGAATACGAGGATACGGATACGGCGATGCGTGGATTTTTGAAAAACCAGGATACACGATACGGCAGGGATACACTTGTAATATATATATATATATATATCTATATATATATATATACATATATATAATATTAATAATTAATATAATATTTTTTGTGCTAGAATATGAATATTGAATAGTTTGAAAATTAAATATGACCATGCTTAATCATTCATTACTTGATTTACATTGAATACAACCAAAAAATACAAAGCTAGTGTCACATTCATTAATTACAAAAAAGTAATGCTAACAACATTACGCAAGTGTCACATTCATCGTCCATTACAAAACACTAGCAAAAAACCTAACATTCATCATCCATTACAAAATACAAAGTTAGTGTCACATGCATTATTCAAAAAACAAAACATATAAATGATATCATTAAGTAAGAGGTCGCGTATGGAATTTAGAATTATATCCGAAGTTTTGGTCGAGTTTAGGGTCGGAGTTTTGGATTTTGGACAACATTACCATCCATACGTATTCTGGCATATTGGTCCCGTATTCTCGGCGTATCGACCCCGTATCCCCGGCGTATCGATCCCGTCTCTCCGATATATCTGATCCTTTTTTTTTAAAACCCCGATACTTCCTAGCGGTATCGGATACGTATCCCGCTGTATCGGAGTATCATGAAGTATCCGATACAAGTACGACACTTGTTTCGAAGTATCTGTGTATCGCAGCGAGTTACTAATCGATACTGATACTTGGTCTGTGTCGATGATCCGTATCTGCCAAGTCAGCCCAGTTTGAGCTGATACAGCCAAGTCGTATTGGCTGGGACATACAATTTTTTTCTTTTGGATTTTGTTTGAAAAAAGACCGAAACTTGGTTTCTGCGCGTGGCGTTAATACTTTGTCAACTCGGTTGAGTTGACTCCAGGGGTAAATAGATACAAGTTGAGGCCTAAGGCAAAAAATCTAAATATGAATTTTATTAATTTGTATATTAATATGGACAATATCGATTAGTTTACTATATAGTAGAAGGTTTTAATTTTATATGAGGGCTTGCAATATCGATTAGTTTTCTATATAGTTGAAGGTTTTAATTTTATATGGGGTCTTAGTTGTTTAAGTGGATTGGCCTTCTCTTCATAAGAGGCTTTAAGCTATCTAGGTTGGTTTAGACATTGGGGACCTTCTTTTAACAAGGACTATCAGGCTATTGCCTTAATGGCCTTATGGTTGAGCCGGCCTGGGTTGACTCGGTTTGGTTCTGGCCGATCCAACGGCTGATACAATTTGGTTCGTGCTGATATCGCAACTGATACTCGGTTTCAAGACTTTGATTAGAAATTTATCTATCTTTGAGAAAGGCTCCTTGATTAGGAGAGATCAACCGGGCAATCAAGGGTTTGAGTTGACTGACCATGATTTTCGCAACGAATTTGTATATGACATTACACAAACTATTGGTCGGTAATGGTTCGTCTAAGAAGGCTTAGTTTTCTTAGGAATAATGTAACAAAAGTATCGGTCCAGTTTTGAGGAAGCCTCGTACGAAAAAACAAACAATGGTCTTGCAGACATCAATATTTATGGTTGCAAACAAATGGTCTTGCAGACATCAATATTTATGGTTTCCCAATTTAAGTTCAACTGAAAATTCGTCTGTCCCAAGATTATTCTTGGGCATTTGGAACAAGTCTTCTTTATCTCCCTCACCGAAATATTTATAGTCAACCAGGCATTGTCTCTCATAAAGTAGACAAGGGAATGGATATTATGAAGAATGGGAGAACCATCGACTTCAATCAGGGTCCACTAGTGGGAGAATCTGATTCATATTTCTACAGATGAGGGCAGCCTGATGAAAGAACTTCGTATTCGAATCGCAGCCTTCCATCCAATTAATTGTAGGCTTTTGCCTTCGTTTTGCTTCGCATAGAAGTAAGAGAATGATACTTAGAGCTTCCTTTAGGCAATCTTTGCTCACTACTAGACAACCCCATCCATCCTCTACCATCTGTCATTCTTGCAAGAATTGCAACACATCTCATATCTAATCTATATTAACTCGGATGAAAAGACATATGCTAATATGCAATTATACAGTCCTATGTAGTTATTCTTGCATTTTTTTTCTTCTCATGGATGGCTGTGAACATTTCTGGTTGCTCATGCTTGGTACTTTCTGTCACTATGGATGTTGGTATTAGTTGCTTAGCAATTAGTTTTGACCATTACATCAGGGGTTGTGGGACCAAAATATGAAGCAAGACTAGCTGGCGTTGATGTTGTTGTTGGAAGGTAAGGATCTCATTATATAATTCTTATTATGTGACATTTATTAATGAGAACATTGGGCATTTCTTTGCTGACAATCTGACATGGGAGCTAGGCAGGGAGAATCTTGTAACTCAGCGTGCAGGTCGGAGGGTCAATCATGTGTACCAAACAGGCTTTTTGTGCTGAATAAATGTGAATTGTAAGCTATAGTCCCATGAAACCTTCTTATAGTTAACTTGCTTTATTTACTTTTTTTCATATACACGTGCTTCTGCACAGATATAATATCAATAATTCAGAGGAATGTACGGTTGGGAGGTTGAAGTTTACAAATAAAAAATATATAACCAAAGTTTAGTGAATTGTGATAATCGCACCCACATTCATGATTCATATGATCATCATTATATTGGCTTTAGCATGTGGATATATTATCATAATCGAGATTCTACCTTATGTGAAAACTGTGAGTTGTTACTAATGAAGTAATTGATAATTCGGGTTTGTTGCATACGGAGAAATTGGCAAATTACCATTCATCAAACTACGTTATCGTTAATTTTCAAAGATCTTTTCATTTTTTTTCTTCCCATTTATCTGTTTTTTTCCCCTCTGCAATTGTATTCTCTCATGCTTGCATTATCATAATTATTACTTGTTAAAACTTCAAGATTTTCACTGGTGTAAATGTGAGCAAACCTTGGTATCAAAGATAACCAACCAAAGGAAATCTGAATTATATGAACCTATCCCTACAAACCCAATTCAATACACAGAACGGGTCGCAAAAGAATGGTGTAAATTTCCTGGCATGATGACATCTATTGGGCCAAAGTATGACAGACAACCATACACTAGGTTTAAAATATCAGCAAGGAAAAGGGCCTACTATCAAGATTTGGCTATTGTGATGGATGCACTATGCGTTGAAATGATGGTCACCCATTTTTTACACAGCAATTGCATAAAATTAGGTTTGATCTTATGATGATTCCAGAAAGTGAGAGTTGTTGCCAAGAGGTTCTTATTATCTGTTCTGTATGTTTACACATTTTTCCACCTCTTCATTTCTATAAACCCTTGTTACACTACTCTGTCACTTTATGTATTTGTCATGGAGCCTTGTATGATCGACTCTATGACATGAACATGAGAAAATAATGTTTTATCATTTCTAATTAGTTTGCAGAAATATATGGCCTGCAAGGGATCATGTTTTGCTAGCATTGGAGCAGATCAACCTGCTGAAGTTGTTGAAGATGCACCTAAGCATATGGTATGCTTCATTTCCCAACTTTATCTGCAAGTCGCTATTAGTTTAGGTAACATCGCTTCTTTATCTCAGAAGGACCACATCTATAGAAACATAATTGATAATCGGAGACTTCTCAATATTAATTATTGTGCTCGAGAGATATTTAGACACTGGTAGAGAACTGATAAATCATTGTCTTTAAAATGATATATTACTGTAAACTGTAAAGAGTATGGCAGGACTAACACATCATAACTTGCTTGAGTCATGATGATTTCAGTACAAAACTCCTATTTTTGAAAAAGGAAATAGAACTCAGATGCATTATGAAAATTCCATGACAAACTGGTACTGTCTTGTTTCATCTTGTAAGAGATGAGGTGATGCGGAACAAACTCAAGTGTCCAAGTGTTGTGACGAGATCGACAAAAGTAATTAGCTACTCACAAAGCAAATGCAGGATTCAGCGATGCAAGTTTGATTATTACAAGTTTAATATTGCGGACTAACTAGGCAGAGGCCTAAGTGCAAGCGAGCAGTGCTAAATTGAAGTGTGCGCATGGGGTTTGCAGAGGGCCCTTGTTGCGGGCGGGCTCTGAACAAGGAGTGCGGCTGCATGGAGATGGTTGAGTTTACAGAGGGAGGCTACGGTTTGGATGCTGGGGGCTTTATGGGGTTGGGGAGGTAGCGGTTAGGGTTTGTGGCTGCAACTTAGTGGAAGCTAGAGATCTTTAGCTCTCACCCCATGTCATGCGGCGCTGGTGGGGGAACAACACTGCAAGAAACCCTACCAGGCAGGCGTCTCCTTATATAAATGATTCTAGGCTAAATTACAAAAGTGCCATATACTAATAGCTACTATTAGTGTAGTAGCATTTAATGGATATATTAATAGCAGCATTTAGTGGATATTTAAATCGAATTTGTTTGTTTAGACCATAAACCCAAATCAAATATAGATTTAGGAGTAATTTTAGTAAATTCATTGAAAGCCTAGTTGACCAGTCACTTGGAACAAGTTCATACTAAGTTCAAAACAAGGCCCCAAATGTCATGGGAAATCATTTAAATGAAGCCCGACAGTATTATAAGAACATTGAAGCAGAATAGTTACTGTCATTATCCTGCTATTCTTTAGTAATAGCAGGACCCAATTAGTTATTGTCTTAACAGTAGTATAGGAACATTGAGAAAAGTGTTGGCAGGACCAAAGCTGTTAAAAATGATCATCTAGACGTTTATACGTGTTTAATCATCAAGATGTTTCGCAGTTAGCAACTCAGATTTTAGTTGCAGCTATGATTCGCATGCTAAAAACTTTGTTACTTGGATATTAGTTCATCAATATCGGCTATTGATGCAAAGTTTCAGATTCTTCAAGTTTGGAAAAATAGGATTCACCGGCATGGCATTATAATACTAAGAGACAAATACATGTTAATATATAGAACATTTATCATCTATCATCTTGGATAATGACATTGCTAGCGGCTAAAGAAGCATCTGTTCGCAGAACCGATCCATCAAATACGAACTCATATATGAACCCCAATTCAAGAACCAAATATCTCAATAACTACTTTCATAGACCCCTGCTGCTTTGGGCAGTTGGTAGTGGTATTGCTCTTCGTGGGCACTAACCTGGGTTCGATACACACCCCCCACTCATTGTGGCTCTTCCGCTCGATGGTGTGGCAAATTCCTGTGGGCCAAGTGGGCCCTTCCCCGCTCTGTGTGACACTCTTGCTTGCTTGTGTGGTGGCTTCCTATGGGCCCTTCCTCGTTTTGTGGCACTCCCGCTCGCTGGTGTGGCGACTTCCTATAGGCCAGGTGGGCCGTTCCTCTCGGCCGGTTCAGATCCGGTGGCTGTGTGCTTGTGTTGTTCGCCCTGTTGACTTATGGGTCTAGCTAGGACCCCACTATGTACACAAAAAAAAACCCCCCTACTTTCATAGTATTTCTTATAGAAGTTTCGACTTTCTTAAAATGCTTTAGTGATCTAATGAATTAGAGGTCGGAAAAATTCAAAAAAGTTAAATCGCCTCTAGTTCTTTCATATTAGTTATGAAGTTTTAGCTTTTTTCCTATCAAATATGGAGGATTCATTAGAAGAATTTAGAATAATCCTATGAATCGGTACCTACACAGGCGTTATACATGTGAAACATCAGGATGTCAGCTAAGTAGCTCCCCATAAATCAATAGCATCGAGCCATGTCCTATCTATTTGGGATCGCCTTTATGAATCATCCTTCACCGTTAATTTCTACTAAGGGCTATGATGTTGGTAAAATAGATTTCATTATTATTGACTCCAACACGCGGGAAGCCTTGTGCATAGGAAAAAGGAAGAGAGAGGTGGTATTGAGAATCCGAAGGAATTCAAAGGACCTCCATGGTCTATGATTACAACAAGGAGACATAGACCATAAACAAGAATAATATTCAATAGGTGAAAAGTAGCTCTTGAACTACTATACAAATGTTCCATTAGCTTTTTAAGACTCATATTGCGGTTTGGTGCTTGGTATCCAGTAGCCACCTCGCCGCCTTGACAAGCCTGGGTAGGGTCCCTCAACACGAATCAATGCCCCACACTTGTCGGTTTAGACGAGTGCTGCTGTGTTAAATTACTCTTTTTGGCATTCGTGCTGACAAAGCCTGAGGTTTGTATGTGCTGTGACTAAAAGATTGGATAAGTTTGGGGTGTGAACATCCAAGGTAAACTCTTCATGCGCCTCTGATTGCTGAAAGTTTATTCTCAAATATTTAATCTCGTAATACTTGTAGTATATCATTTTGATTCTTCATTATCAAACAACACTGAACGATGATGAACACATTCTTAGCACAATAATAATAAGATGCATCTTGAGCTCTGTTCTCCTTTGGTTTTTCAGAATCCAGGAGCATGCTTATATACCCAGACAGAGGCCGTGCTCTCGTGCGAGGGTTCGCATCAGCATACCAGGAGGCTTTGCCCATGTGCATAGCTCGAGGAGTCCTTTCTGCTAGATCATTTGCTATCAAAGCCGAAACCATTGAAGTTATTCTGGTAGTAGAGCTTGAAGGCTTCTGCACACTTGGGCAGGCCTCAGTATCTTTTGTTAGTAGGGGATCATTCCTTCACACCGGAGAAGCGATGGATAGACCGTCAACAATGCTCGACACCCAAGAGTCCTACAACAATGAACTGTAAATTTTAATCAGCTGTCTTGGATGGTAGAAAAGCTTCGTCATCGTCACCATGAATCTTCAACCGACGAGATGGTTTCTCTTACCAATCTGGAGCCGAATGGAAGCGCTTGCGATGAGACTTGTAGGCAAAGTGGGTCACAACTGTTCTCTTTTCATCTTCACTTCAAAGAATATATTCTAGATTCATGTGCCCATAGTGTTAACAATTGATGTTGAGAGGTTACAATATATGAAATCTGTTAATGGATAGTCCCACATTAGTGAGGGAGGCACCCATCACCTGCTTCATATACCCTCTGTGGATCTTCCCTTACGACCCGGATTTTGGGGCATGAGGGTATCTAACATGGTATCAGAGCTAGCTCGTATTTTGGTCCTGTTCTTGCTTCGGGTGCTCTCCACTGATCGTGCATTATCATGTGTGCTCCGCATGGAAGGATCATTGCCACACGTGCTCCGTGTGAGGGGGAGTGTTAACGGATAGTTCCACATCGGTGAGGGAGGCATCCATCACCAGATGTATACCCTATGTGGATCTTCCCTAACAACTCGAGTTTTGGGATGTGAGGGTATCTAACAAAATCTATTAAAGGTTCCTTCCTTCGTGAGAATTGAAAGAAGTTGCTAAATTTTGCATCTATTTCACATTGATGTTCCTAGTTTACTGCATTGTGATGAAGGCACTTCAAGATAAAATATGGATGGAGTAATCTTCTCCTTTTTGAACGAACTGAGGCACAACACGGCAGGAGAACTCCATGTGAAGTGGAGCCTTGGCATCTCCTAATTGGTGGGATTATGGGCCATGGGGTGAATCCTAGGGGGATGCCGTGTGCGTGGGTGGTGGCTAATGGCGGTGGGTAGTGGCAGGTGTTGGGTGGCAGAGGCTGGCGGCTGGCAATTGGTGGTGGGTCACCAGTGGCGGGTGGTAGATCAAACCCTCTACCCTTAAAGCTCTGCCCAACAACCAAAGTGTAAGTGTCTACTTAAGGCTCTTTTGCTGGACCGGACAGACGATCAGAGGACTAGGCACTAGAGCAATGGTTCAATGAGGTCCGAAGATCGAAACAAGGAGAGGCAGTCAATCGCTACTATTTATTATTTTCATAATCCTGTGAACATGACATCAACGGCTTGGATTCGCACGTGCAAACAAGACACAACGGCCTTGAGGGAAAGTTCGCTCCACAGTGCCCATACCGAGAGTCGAGCAAGGAACCACTCCAACATGGGAGAGAGAAAGTGCCACCAGGCACATTAATTATGACTTGGCACATTAATTTGTTTGGTTTCACATAATTAAATATATTTTTTACCAGAAAAAAAAAATCATATCACGATCAATGAGCAAAAATACTATTTTAACAAATAGTTACTCTTTTTTATCAAATTTTTAATGCAAGATAGAATTGACTTTGTTCTATAGACTAAATCTATTTTTTTGTCACAAAAAAGACCATATTATGATCAGAGACATATAAATATCATTTACAATCAATCTATAATTAATGAACTTATTATATCAAACTGTTCCTCTTTGCTGCCAAAGTGTTACTCTTTACCAATTGTTTCTGCTACATGATTTTATCTTTATATGCAGCGATAAATCGTAACTTAAAAAATTTTATTATTACCTACACGTGGCAGAAGGGTCTTGCGCTTACCAAAGTCCTACCCCGGAAACTTACCGTTAACTATAAACTTTATCCGTCCTTAACGTTAAACAAAATATATTTTAAGGACCTAACACCAATTACCCGATTTTTTTTCCCCCAATGGTCGTCTGCAGGGAGCCGTGAATTTAAGATAAAAGCCCTATTTTGTTTATCAGTTTGGAAACAATTGCCGCCCTACTTATAAAGAATTGCGCTAATAGGGTGTCAATAAGTGACATTTGTTTATCAAGATTGGAAACATTTTGCAAGCTCCTCTCATTGTCTTGTAACTCCACTGGTGGAGCAGCAGCAATAGGATCATCATCGTCGTCGTCGTCGTTGTCATCGCCCAAATCTATCCCATCAGATGGAGTAGACATAGAGAAAGATCGATTAGGAATTTTCTGTCCACATGACGTCAAACTTCTATATTCATCGCCGAAAATCTTGATCCAAACAACTTGGCATGAGTGGGGCATGCCAAGAAACCTAAAAGGCTAGTCGGCGGAGGATAGGCAGACTAAAGCATATAGTGTTGTCGTTTCATCGGGTTTTAAGCTTTCACAAGGGCCAAATCCCGACGTCTATTTTGAGTAGGGGCGCAACTTGGGTCGAACCAATCTAGAGCTGATCTGAATTTTGGTCGGGCCCACCTTAATGGGCTCGGGCCGGTCCTGATTTGGGCTCAGTTTGGGCAGAGTTAGTGTGGGCTTTGGGCCGGCCTGGGCTTGAACATTCAAGCCTGATTGTGTTATGGGCCAGGTATGGACAACCATTAACCCGACCCGAAACCCGAAGTATTTCATTTTTATTTTTTTTATATACAATGAATACTTAATTTTTAAAGTGCCCACTTTACAAATATCAATGCCTCGGACTACACGTTAATGTATATCATAATCAATGTTGTTTTTTATTTTTTAATATTTGATCAAGAGAGAGAAAAAAAAAAAGAAAGCATATACCGCATTAGAAATACGGGCTTAATTTGGTCCGGTTTGGGCTTGGGCTTCATAAAAAAGTTTTGGGCTGAGTTTGGGCCAAGTTTGAAAATTTTAATTTGGGCCCAAGCCGGGTATGGTCACACTCATAAGTTTGGGCTGGGCCTAGGCATGGGGTAGCCTGACCCGAACCCAGCCCATTAACAGCCCCTCCCACGGAACATAGACCCGACCCGACCCATTCAGTCAAAAGATGCAAACCAACCCGGCCCATTTAGATCAGGTTGGGTCGGTTCTCGGTTTTACCTAACCCAAGTTTCAACCCTAATTTTGGGTCGATCCCTGCAACTCCAATCAGCTCGTCCAGCATAAAAAAATACAAAAGAAAAGTCAGAAATTTGATTACACTTAAATCATAAAAAATACAAAGAAAGTCACCCTGGCTTTGAAGATCCAGCTTCTCATTTGTCAATTCCAGCTATTACCATTCCTTCAGGATAATGCAACCAAAATTGTATTTCACATCTCTGACAAGCTGAGATCCCATACCTGACCCCTGGCTCAAACAAATTCGGGCCCGGTCATGGCTCGGATTGGTTCGGTTTTTTTAGAAAGTTGCACACGAACGATAGTTGATTGGCTCTCTTAGAAATGGAACCCAACCAAACCATTCCTTCATAAAAACCGAACCAAACCAAAAAAATTTGGTTTGGTTCGTTTCGTTTCTATGGGTAAGGTGATCATCTTCTATATAGGTGAAACTTTATTAGTAATATAACGGTAACATCAGCAGTTAGGCTCGGGTTGGTTTGGATCACAAAACTCGGAATACTGAACCGAACTGGCTGATATTTTCTATTTTGGGAACTAAACCCAATCAGGCATTAAAAAATCGATCCAAAGCATACCAATTAGTTCGGTTTGGTTCGGTTTACCAGGTCAAACCAAACTGAACCAATGAACACCTATTCGGGCCTATGTAGCTCGAAATTGAAACCTACATCGAATATTCAGAATGGAGGAAACAAAAGGTGTCTGATGCACACAGATTTCACCAGGTAAGCTTTCGTTTCCGATCATTAAGAAGGGAGGAAAACCGACACCCGGTAAGATTGTACACCTGAGAGTTTGACATGTAGCCATTCATTTATTCATGATGAAACATGCTGCACTGAAAGTTTTGAATGATTAACTGGGACCGGAGAACTTGCGGCCCGTCATCTTCTCGGATTCGTAAAGAATATGATTGATGAGACCTCTTGCAGCACTGTAGACAGGAATAGAAGAGGTCGTAATTTGCAAATTAATAGGGAAGTTAAAGGAAATATCAACTGAGGGCTACAACTTACTCATCCTTGAGTTTCTGAATCTTGTCAGGGTCAGTCTCTTGCATATGTTTCTTGAACTGCTGCCTCACCATCTCAACAACAAGCTCCGTGTTGTGTTGCTGCGCATAACACCATCATTTTTATTTGCGACCACAGTTGGGAGATTATAAAATAATTTCAAACAACCTCGACGATGAAGAAATGCAAATCTAGTTGACAGACTTCTGAAAAAGAACTTCAGTACGCCCTTGTTTGATAACGCTGATCTACAAATAAGAGCGGATGGCAGTTTTTGCGGAAACATGCACCGCTGCAGTGGGTTTCGCTGAAAAGTGCATCCGAGCCTCGGGCTGCAATGGAAATTTTCATGATCCTGATGAAAAGCGGGTCCGAGCAAAACCACTTCATTGTTATCAAACATTCGAATTATGATAAAACGTTGAAACGTGGGTCCGCAGATCCCATTTCAGCGTTATCAAACAAGGGCGTGATTTTCCATCAAGTTGAGTTAACTAGAGCTTGCTTCATTAATTTTGGATTTTCACCATGGAAGAAAAAATAGAGTCACTTCTTCATGGTGACTTATGAAGTATGATTCAGAATTTGAATATTGCAAGTGGTTTGCTTCTGAACAAAATTGTTTAATTACATAGTCATAAAACCTCATACCATGTAGGGCTAAGTAACCTCTTCAAAAGATCCGAGTTCTGTAGGAAATAAACGTCCGAATCCAGATGAGCCAAAAATAGAGCTAGGTGCCTGGCGAGCAGGCATGTAGTTAGGGATGGCAATAGAGGCTGATCACCCGGGGACCTGAACCTTAGAGGGTTGCTCGTTGCTAAACAATATAACCAACAAGGTATGTTATGCTAAACCCCAGATAGCCTTCAAGGTTTTTCGAAAGGTTCCTCTCGTGCCAAATTACGTTGGTTTAAGTTTTTTTCACCAATCTTAAAAGATTGACGTCAGGTGATAAATAGTCAGAAAAATCTTGTAAGGGATGTAAATGGACCTGGGTCTCCACGTAGCATTGGGTCGTGCCCAGTTCGGGTGGAGTCAGGCTCTGGTACAGGGTGGGCTTCAACTTTCAGGCCCGTAAGTATTTGAGACCGGACACGAGCAAAACCCCAAACCCCGACCCAAAGCCCAAATCAAAAGCTGAAGTAATTTTGGTTTTTGGTTTTTATACAAAACGTATCTGAAATGTTAACACACATATGTAGCTACAATCAGAAAGCACTAAACAAATTTCTCTCATATTGTAGTGAAGCACTGATATTTTGAAAAAGGAAAAAAAAAACACAATATCAAGCAAATATTGTGGACTGAGAGGAGGAGAGCTGAGGAAGAGGAGGAGGAGGATTGAGAGGAGGATGGAGGACTCACCTGCGATAGCCGGAGGAGGATAGCGGGGTGGAGAAGGGTAGAAGGGCGGAGGCGGACAGCGGCTGATCACCCCGAACCCTAAGCAGGGATCGCTCAGCATCGAACCTGATCGTCGCCTCTCGAGTTATTTTAAAATTGTCAGGTCGGATCGGGTCGGGGGCGTGATCATAGTGTGCAGAACGTGTCCGACACCTTAACATTTAAAAAATGATTAATAATTAATTTTTCGCGTGTCCGACACATGTCCGGCATGTGTCCCGTGTCCAACACGTGTCGAACACGGACACGTGGCCTCCGGATGAGTGTCAGTGCGTCCTAGACCGCAGATTAGCTGGTCAGCTCAACCATGCCGCTTCACCAAAAACAAAAAAGGTAAAATCTATGGCTCACTTAAGTAAAAAGCAGCAGCAGCGATGTGCAACAACTATGCCAAATATAGCCGAAATGCCTTAGATTTAAGGAGCATTCATTTACATATATACCACCTAATAAATGCAATATGTTATTGGGTCCCGTATGGATCTCATAAACAAATATGAATCTTGATTGGATTAAATTTTTTATACCTAGGGATTCAATTGTTGAGTATTATGGGGTGGCTCGGAATCCTAGTTGGAGGAGAGCCGGTTAGCTCAGAGTCCTATTTGGAGGAGAGCCATATGTTCGCGACCTCAAGCGGGAGCAGATCAGGAAGAATTGCCCGCTGGCATAAGTCTATCGCAGAGGTGAAGCTTGTTGGACGTCATAGGAGACTTTGGACGTTTGTCCATTGGTGGTGGAGCGACATCAGTTGAGGTGGAGCTTGTTTGGACGTCGGAGGAGACTCCGGGCATCGCGGCCATTGGAAGAGCGATCATCGGGCACAATGACCAGTCATCGGGATTCAGTTGGGTGCATACTTCGGTTAGAGGTGTAGAGCACATGTTTGGATGCATGCACCAGTAAGGTGCTTTTGGTGCATCTTCAGGACGCGTGTTTGGAACATCGAGGAGGGATCGATTGGTACCGTCAGGGTACCGTTTGGAGTGCCATCAGGAAGCGGATTTGTGATACCGATATGGTACCGCTTGGCATTGTCAGAGTGCTTTGAAGATGACGAAGCGGGTTCGTGATACTGACATGGTACCGCCATCAAGAAGCGGGTTCGTGATACCGACATGGTACCGACATCAGGAAGCGAGTTCGTGATATCAACATGGTGGATATTGTTGATGATGGCTCGAGTCAAACCCATCTCTCGGTCAGATCATGTGCACTAGCTTTCTGGGTCATGCGCAGGGCATGTTCAGGTGTCATGTGCACGACCTGAAGAGGTGCGCACCGCTGCCCGAAATTGTCGACGTGTCCTTCCTCGCTCGATGAGGTCGAGCGTAGGAAAGTTGTGCGCATGACAGGGAAATTCATTCGCACGACTTTGTCTGGCAAACGCGGGTTAGCCCAGTCATATACGATTTAGACTTTCCTTTTGGGATTGTTTGATAGAAATTTCGTGATTGAGCTTATGTATACTTATTTCCTTCCTATATAAATGGGTTTAGGGTTTTGGGAACACATCTTTTGATCTTTGATCAATCCTTTGGAAGAGAGGATTGATTTTGGCGACGGCTTTGGTGAAGCTTCTCGTGGAGAAGATGAACCCGGGGGAGGAGCGTGTTTTGCTCTTTCCCCGTTAAAGGGCAGGCAAGCAGTGTCCATGATGCCATGTTGAAGCACCGCTTTGCGGGTGCTTGGTGACCAATCTCGAAGGAATTCTACTCGGAAGAATTCTACTTGGAGGAAAACCTAGAGAAGACCCACTTTCCGGGGAAGATGCCTTCGGGCATGGTGGCCGAGCCATGAAGGACGAGACCACGTTACGGAGACTGAGGCCATGATGGGGTGAATCCGAGAGGAGCGCAAAGCCATTGAGAGATCTGTGGTGCTACGATGATACTTGATTGGACAGATCGTGACTAGTGAGTATCTAGATCATGGCTTTTGTAGAACCTGTGAGGGTTATCTCTGCGGAGAATGCCATGTGCGATCCGTTCAGCCAGATGACTTAGATCTGTTATATTTGTGGGAGAAAGAGTGCAAAAAGATGTAAAGCTTTCTTCTCCATCTATCATGTAGTATGTTTTGATTGGATCTTTACTGGTGGTTTTTCGGAGGACCTTTGACGCATGTTGGAGACAGTTTGGTCTCCGTTGAAGCACATGATCATCTTTTGTGGTGGAGAGAATGGTGAGGATATGTTAGGGGGCATAGAGTGCCGTCTAAGAAGCACGGATACGGATACGGGATACAGGTACGATACGATACGGGTACGGCGATACGGCAAATCTTAAAAAAGTAGGATACGGGTACGGCTAAGGATACGGCAATAAATTATTATTTTTTAAATATTTATTTTAAATAAAATACTAAATTACTAATTTATAGAGGGGGGCATTTGTAGGGTTTTAAACATGAGGGGGTGTAAGTGATAATCGGTCAAACTATAGGGGTCTTTGTACAATTTACCCTTAAATCTTTTAGTGTGGGACAGTGGGTTTGGGTTTGGATTTGGGTTTGGGTTTGAGTTTAACTTTTAACCAAACCCAAACTCGATAACCCAAGCCCAAACCGGTCAGCCGTATCCCTCCCGTATCCGGCCCGTATCCCTCCCGTATCCGGACCGTATCCGAGCCGTATCCGGGCCGTATCCTGGCATTTTTAAATCCAGGATACGCCCGAAACGTATCGGACATGTATCCGGGCCGTATCCGTGTCCGATACGTATCCAGTACGGGTACGTCATGTATTTTGAAGTATCCGTGCTTCATAGAGTGCCGTCGAGTATAATCCTGTTTTATCTCTTCAGAGTGGATTACTGAAGGTGGTTGCTGGAGAGAGGACGTAACTCCATTTGGGGTGAACATCTGTAAAATCGTGTCCCTCTTTCTATGTTTTTTGTGTCTTATGCCGTGTCGAATCGGTATGTATGAGATGCACTGATGGGATTTGACGTTTCGGGGATCTATGGTGCTGGGCCACGTATCCGCATCCTCACGTCTTCTCTATACCGGGCTCCAACTCGTCCGTTGTGCAACACCAAGCCCAAAAATAAGTACAAACTACATGTAATGATATAACACATTTTATATTACATTATATATAATATAAGTTATGTAATCTATTTAACATGTATGATAAATGTTATTTGCAGTCTTTTATCATTAAATAGATTCTTTTTATTTGATAACGTTCTTGCCCCTATCTAGTTTTTCTTCATATCTCGCAATATACACATAATTTTTTCATTGACATACAATTGTGTTTTGTACAAATGGCGTTGTCATTATTCTTTCCATTTCAACGTTTCAATGGGCCTCATATAATGAGCCTTAAAGACCTGAAAGGAGAACTCAAAAAAAGATCAAAAAAATATCTAGGTATGCCTCTATTACAGCATACCTCCTTCAATACCCCCAACCATCTAGATACATCCCACCTATTGAGTGAATAACACAAATCTTTGAAGAGCAATGCTATTAGAATTGACGCACCAAACACTGACCGATGCACACCACATTGGCACTGTGTCCGATTGTGTCCTGATTTGTGTCCAAATATCTTTTCCCATCTTTGAATTTGTGCATTGAGGAGCGGATCTAATCGGCCACATCAGAAACATCGGGTATAATTTGGGGGGATAGCACTGTTAATAAGAAAAAACATCATGGACAGCCAGGCCTTGGCATGGCAATTGGTAATCCCATCATGAAGTTTGTAGGTCAAAACTTCAAATATCCACAGGTGTAATTTTTAAAAATTGCAGAATTCTATTGACGTTGGATTTGTAGAGTTCCGAGCAAAGTACCTGGCAAAGTGTTGAGGTTCTTGATCGCAGATGTGGAGTTAATGCTCATGTGATGCCAGGTGCTGATGTTGGCCAGTTGATTGTAGTTTGTGACGATTAATGAGTGAACTGGATTGTGATTGCCGAACGAATGCTCAAGAGTCTAGTAATGCAAGATTGTAATGAGCCTAGTGGATTGAGATGTTGGGTTTGCCCTTGGGGCGCGGCTTACCCTCCTTTTAATAAAAAAAAAGATGAATGCATCACATATTGCAGTCCAGACAACAAAACTAAGCCAAAAAATGTTCCTTGTACATCAATCAAATTCGTATTGGACATCAATGTGGTTTTTTGATCCCACAATTCATATTTCATATGGATACGAGTGTGGATCTTATAGAAGTAATTCAGATTTGACAATGGCTATGTGTAGGATTCAACTTGTTGCCACCCTACAAGGGGGCAAGAGTAGGTCAAAAGGGAGTCATGGGCTATAAGCAATGTCCTCAAGGCGACGTGGGGAAATTGGAAGGAAGGTGACGCAAGACCACCAAAGGGACCATAAAAGAAGGTGGTGGTGGTGGTGGTGGTGGTTTTTTTCCTTTTTGGTGGGATGGGGGTGTAGGGGGTGGTCTAGTCCATCTATAGGTTATCACGTTCAGATCTACATATATCTGAACATAAATTGGAGAAGTTTCCAAACCTTTTATGGTTTTTTAGAGTTTTAGTACAACATGATGACCCATCGTATTCCATTTACTGGGTAAAAATTAAAAAACTATGGTTCGACTCATCAAGTTATTGGTCTCCATTGTCATCCTTGACACACCCCCCAAAGCGTACACCAAAATACACAAGAAAAACCATGTTTTTCCTCTTTTCAACTCATATATAGAGGATCGTTGTTTTTATATTGCTAGTTAATTTGCTAAATAGTCTTTAATTTTGAAATTTTTTATAGCATCGAGGATTCAAGGAAGGAGTCCTAAGAAGGATGTCCAAAGGAAGCATCTGTGAATTGGCCCTGATAGGGTTGATATAAGACAGGTTTGGGTGTATATATAAAGGTTATTAGGATCCATACACGTGGTAAGGCTGGGCCTTGATTCAAATCTAAACTTGACTACTAATTGTATTAGAATTCACATTCTAAAATAAGTTACTGAAAACTCAACCCTTTAAACTATAAAATTAAGTACTAAAGACTCTTTATAAACACAAGCCTCTATTATCTAACTCCTAATTTTTTCGCTCTTGAATAAAATGAACAGAAAAGGAGTCATGAAGCCTCACCATCATGGGATAAGGTTTGGCCATTCTCATGGCCATAGACATTCATCTTTTCCTCTACTTCATGGCCTTGCGGTAACTATATCCATCAAGCATTGTCCAATCTACTTGGACTCGTCCTTATGAATCATTTTTTGCCACTTATTCGTATTAAGGGCTATCTTAGTTGTTGGTGCAAGATTTTCCAAATCATCAGTAATAACTTCCATCAATATTATTTTAGGTCATCCCCTTCTTTTTCTTGACCCCTTTAGAATAATCAACCTCCCTCTCGAGGTCACATCTACTCTATGTTGTACATGCTCATATCGTCTTAATCTATTCTTTGTCATCATGTCTTCAATAGGTTCAACTCTTACACTTCCTCTAAAATATTATGTCCTCACCCTATCCTCCTAGTATTACGACACGTCCACCTCAACATCCTCATCCATTCCATGCTCACAATTTTAAACGTCGATTTCTATATCGGTTTCGGTTAGTTAAAAAAAGGAAATTTGATGGATTTTGGTTAAATGTCCGTGGAAATTTTATATTTTTTAAGGAAAGATGTCGATGGAAATTTGTAGGATTTGGGCCAAATTTCGATCACTTCCAGGCAAGGTTTGAAATCTTGGCTGATACCGGTATGTACTGGTTTTGCTCGGTTCGAGACCGGTACAGCACCCGATCCCGATACCTAGCCCGTACCGGCTGATACCGGTCCGTATCGGCCGGTACCGAAAGGTTTAAAAAAAAAATTTTGGTTTTTTTTCCTCAACCGGTATCGGCCCGTATTGGCCGGTACCAGTACGTACCGACCAGTACAGTTCGGGATCGATCGATACCGCAACCGATACCGTGATTTTGAACCTTCCTTCTAGGGCAAATGTCAGTAAAATGTTATGAAAAAAAAATCGGAATTAAGGGAAAATGTAATTTCTCACTGATAAAGAAGATATTTTTTACTAAAAAGATAAAAAAAATTAGTTAAATTGTCCAGAAAGAAAGACAGTCGGATTTCGGTCAAATGTCGGTCATTTTAGCCAACACTTCGTTATGTCGGACATAAATTTGGTACTATTAAAAATTCGACCAATTTCTATATCGGACCCTCAAATAAAAGACAGATTTCATTGATTTCATTGGAAATTTGTTGACATTTGATTCCATGTCCATGCTCATCTTGTATGATTTGAGTTTATGGTCCAACATTCTGAACCATACAAAATTGTGGGCGTAAAGGTGTTCAGGATCAATTTCGATTTCTGTTTTTGTCCAAAAGGGGAAAGATGGTTTCGGGCGGTTTCGATTTCAAATTTTTTTAAATTCAAAAAATATATATAATAAATAGGAAAAATAGAAAATCAATTCAAGTCAAAAAGATTGGAATTAGGACATTAATATTAGAATCAAAGAGATTTTACATATTCACTTGCCAAATCAATGCAAATTGTAAACACAACTAATACTTAAATAGAAGCTAATATGAACTCACAAAGAAATAAAATAAGAAAATATTCAAGCACTGGAGATACATTGAATGGAATTGAAAATTTGTTCTTAACAATAGGTGCATGTGTTAGATAGAGATTAACGATATATACAAGTGCACGATGCACCTAGAAAATCCAAATGTTACTACTTCTGACTAATATATTGTAGACAATGTACTCTAATATACTATAAACTAGTTCTCTTCTTGTCATCCTCTAAAACGAAACTAACCTAATACTACCACAATAAAAAAAATGGAAGGTGTACTTGAAATGGATTCAATGTAGATTGCAGTCAACAAGTTAGGGTAAGACCATATTTTGTCATTCTTAGACCTAACTTGTTACGATAAGCTATGTTACAAACTCATCCTGGAATATGATGAGCTTTAATGTACGGCTCATTCAAGGACATATAGGCCTGGGTAAGCTCAGAAAAGAGTATTACATTAGATACACCATACATGTATTCAGAATGTACTCAACATATTAAGGTCTTTATATACAATAGGTACAATTAACATCACTAAAAGCACTCACATCAATGATAGTATGCTCATTACAAAAGTGAGTATAGTGAACTGACTCAACAAGTCATATAAGCAAAGGCAAAACACCAACTTATTTACTTATGGAGCTTAATCCATGTCCAGGACTGCCTTATAATTGTGCTAATAGTCCAATATATGAGAAAGAATCAAACATGATGGTTGTTACTAAATTATCACAAACTTTCACAAAGATGAGTTTCGATTCCCTAAACACATCAACCCTCACTACACTAAAGGTTTAACACACTAGTATTGTTTTCTCTTTATAAAAATAGTCCCTCCGGAGTTTTTTTTTTTTTTTTTGCAGGTAAGTCCCTTAGGTGTAATGTTATTGATTAGCACTTTGAGGTCTTAAATGGTAATATAAAGCGATGATAATCCCCAGGACCCACTCATATTGATCGGGATCGGCCAATTTCGATCGAAACCAGCTAAAATCGATCGAAACTGGCCAAAACTAGCTGATCCCACCCAAAAGCGGCAAAACCCACTTGTTTTAGGACCAGTTCCGGCCAAAACCGATCCAAAACAGCCAAAATGGATCGGTTTCGGCCAAAACTTAAAACCTTGTGTGGCCACTACTGTGGTCTTGTAAAATCTACCCTTAAACCAAAAAGGACAACATCGATCGATAACACCCTTACAGCTCCTAGTTTTGTTTCATGGGCATGCAATTGGTATAAATCGAGACGAAGGGGGTGCCAAATACCTTAAGATTTTAAGGCATTGTAGAAAAATTATATAAAACTATTGAACCTTGCCATATCTCTACATATGCCTACCTTATACTCAAATCTCAATGTAGCACACGTCTGGCCTTGTGATCCATCAACCAAATAATTGCATATTGAATGTTCTGAAGTGTCTCATAACAAGATGTATAAAATATGTTTAGCATATATACATGATGTATAATGATAAAGTCAAACGTTCAAAATTACAAAAGACAACGGCAAGGGTACATTAGCAGTCACCTTCTATCATTTCTATCATTGGGATTTTCAGGATCTTCAATACAAACAAACTAATACATACTAATTTCTCCTCTTTCCGTTATCCCAAGAAGTTGTCAACTTCAATTGAATATCTCTATCATACTTCTCATATAAATCTCAGTTCTATATTTCATATTAGGAGATTGATCTCGCCTGGATGTAGATTGGTGGACTTGATGAATTTAGGACTCAAAATTCCTCGAGACTAAGCTAATTTCACAATTTCTACAGTAATTTTCAGCATAACAAGCAAATCGGCTAAATCCTCGAGCGATTAGGGTCATATCCAAGCCCTAGTTACAAATTGAAAGAAGGAAGGAAAAGGTAAAGAAATGCCCAAAATTACTAAATGTAATTTTCGCATAATTTATCTTTTCAATTACTTCATCACATAAAAAAGAAAACAATCAACCACCACCCCCTATTTTCCTTCTTTGTTTCGTTGTTCGCATCAGCGTAAACAATAGAAGCTTCATGAGAGAGAATGAGTGTTCCCCCAGGGAAGAAAACTTAGCAAAGTGGGGGATTGTAGGGTTGTTCCTTTGTAATGCCGACCAAAGAGGCTTAGGGGCAATCCCCTGTTTATTCTTTTCCATGACGAAGTGATTTTTGTCCATCTCATCTAAGTGAGATCTAATCTTAATCATCAAATCGGAATTTTGCAATTAACTCCCTAACATCATGGAATTAAGATATGACACAATACATAAAATAAAGAAAGCTAGATCAAATCGGAATTCTAGTAGCTTATTAAAAAATTTAGAGCGAAGAGGAAAAAACCACATGGTTTTTATAGGTATGGAGGATGTTTACGTGAAGCGCAATGAAAAAGAGAAACACACACACACACACACACATATATATATATATATATATATATATATATATATATATATATATATATATATATATATATATATATATATATATATATATGATGTTAAAGGCATATATCATCATCATCTAAGTCTTTATCCTATCCTATAAGGAACATTGACATGAATTTTCTGATCGGTGGTCACCTGGCGTCAACCCTTTGAGATCGGTGCCAAAACTTAACTAAGGTAACTTGACATGAGAGGGGCATTCCAAAAAACTTAACAGGCCAGCTGGCGGGTAGGCAGTCCTACCTTGTTGGTTTTAAGCTCATGCAATCTGGGAGAAAAAAATATTAATAGATTCAATAAATAAGTATAATGTACAAAAAACGCATGCCAATAACAAATGGGTAACCGACAAATTAGCCTTGTATTCCATCTAGGCCATCATTAATTTAAACAAAAAGCAAACTACAATCATTAAACGGCTACAGGAGAAATCTGGCAAAATCCAATGGCTACGAGAGAAATCTAGCAAGATCCAACGAACCCGACAAGTTCCGACAAGTTCCGGCAAATCCAACGGCGAAATTTGGCAAAATCCAACGGCAACGGGAGAAATCAAATTGGTTTCAATCAAAATCAGACTGGTTTCCTCAAAACCACAGAAACCAGCCCACACGTTTTTTGAAATCCGTGGCTTGTTTTCGATCGAAATCCTCGAAATACCCTCAAAATCATGAAAATTGGATGAAATTGTCAACAAATTGGCCCACATATTTCAAACCCGCCCGGTTTCAGTGGGCCCCATGCTTATGACCAAATTTCGGAGAAATCTAGCAATATACACCCAAAATAGCGAAATTCCAACAAAATGGATAACGGTCCAGGTTTCAACCCTACCTTTCGTTTCGATCTTGGCCAAAACTGAATATTTCGGTGAAATTTTGCCATTTCGACCAAAGTTTGAAACCATGGTCAAAACAAGCTTTTTCATCTCTATCTTGGCAACTCTTATCAATGTCTCTTAACCCCTCTAGGCCTCTACAACAACAAGAGATCCTATTCCTATCGGGACTACCTCATCTTTTGTTATACGTGCTTATACCATTCTAATCTGTTTTTCATCATTTTTTTTACAGTTGGTGCAACTCCTACACTTCCTCTAATACTCCTAATTTTACTAAGCATCTATCTCAACATCCATATCTCTATTATAGTCATCTTGTGTAATAAAACTGATGGCCAAAGCAAGAAAGCAAAATATTGGATTGTATACATCCTTGTCAGTACCGCACGCTCCTTGGTAAGACATTAATATGGTATTTATTATGGGCTTACCAAATACCCTTCGAGGTAAAGATTCTATTTCGTTGTAGTCAATAGGTTTTCAAAGTTGGCTCATTTTGTTTCGTGCAATAAAACGGATGATACCTCTAGAATTGCCAAGATTTTCTTTAAAGAGATCGTCAGATTACATGGTCTACCCACGACAATCGTATCTGATCTGGACATGATATTTGTTAGATATAGTTGGATGGCTCTTTGGAAGATATTGAATACGCTTCAATTATCTAATACATACCATCCTCAAACCTATGGTCAGACAATAGTTGTCAATATAAACAGAGCAAAGGGAGAACGGGTGTAGAAGGGAGGAGCTGGGTTGGGGAGAGATGAGATCTAGACGAAGACGGGAGCGAAGAGAAAGGGAGGAGATCCAAAGGGAGATCCGCCGGAGCATCTCACCAATCATCAAGGACACGTCGGAGGAGGGGGCACACACAGCAAGATCGGGGAGGAGAGAGGGCAAGCATGCGGATGAGGGTGGAAGGGAGGAGTTATGATGTATGCATAGATAAGGGGGATAGATTGAGATCTAAATCGGAAAGATGAAAGGACATTTGTTATATTTGACGTGTCATGCGTCATTGACTCACACCTTAGACAGCAAAGTGGCGGACCGTTCAACTACGGGGGGGACCGAAAATACCCCTTAAATTTAAAAAAAATTAGCACGTCACCTCCAGGTTGCACAGTGGTTAAAGGAAAAGATATTGCCTCGTGTGAGCCAGAATCTAAATCAACTAGCTTGATTAGGCGTAATTGTAGTTATTTCATGTTAAATAAAGTCTTTTATTTGTTATTTAGTGCTTAAAAGATGTAAAATAGATAACCAAAAAATGGATGGAGTAGGTGAAGTAGTGAATAGTGAGTGATAATAGCCCAGATCTTATCTATAAAGGATCAAGATGTGTTTTTGGTTAAAATCCACATGTCAACAATTAACTCTAGTAGGGAGGTTGGACACCATTAGATTGGACTCTCAAATAATCCAAGGGCAGACCAAATCTTTCATTAGCATCTCTATCCATGTCTTTATCTCCTCCCACTAACCGCTTCCCCTCTTTTCTCTTTCTTACTTTTTTTTATGATAATGTGTCATGTAGGGGACTTAAAATACATTTTCTAAACATTGCAAAGATCAAGATTTAGATTGATAAAGATGTCATGCTTCATTGGGTATATATGTGCTTATTTCCCTTTAGCCACTCCTCTCTTCTTCTTTGTCCTCTTTTCCCCAAATAACTTCTTTGTGATATTATTTCTACACTTGGCACTTCATTATGCTGATGAAAATAAATTTCTGCTACCAACTATTGAAATCGGAACTAAAATCCATCTAAAATCAGCAACAAATCCTCTTAAGCATTATACTACCTTTCTCTTTGCTTACTTGTTGAACTTAAACTCAAAACCTACACTTACTACCCTCCAAACCCCAAAACTGAAATTAACCACGTGCAGATATTCAGGACAGTATTTTTTGCTTTGATAAACCCCTCCAGAGAAAACATGAAGATCCCTAAATCTAATTCCTTCCATTGTTACCATATAAACATAATATCCCCAACAAATCATTTTCCCTCGGTTAAATGAGACAAGAAGATGAAGTAAATGAAATGAATTTGTGCCGGTCGAGTTTTACGAACCACTAAATGACTTTGGAGCCCTGAGAAAAGATTTTTCTAAAGTTACTCATCAGACTAGATCCGTCCTGCAATGTTGGATAGTACGGAGGAGACTTGGACATTATAACGAATGTGTTGAGGTAGGGACCAATACTCGACGTAAATTATGAAGGACCAAAAAACGAAGAAGCAAGAGAGAACAAAGAGTACAAAGGATGCAAGCATCGAGATAGCCTTTAAAGACGCTTGCTATAGCCCATTGCAAAGTCCGAAAGCTAACCCTATCGTTATGACACTGATAAATAGGCTAAACTCTCAGTTCCATATCAAAACCTAGAAGTAAATCCAATAGCCGCGGTTTCATGTTTATATAACACCTTAAGAGTTCAAGCTTCTCAACCCCAAGAGTGAAAACTAGCTCATAAGATTCTATGCATGCAGTTTAGGTCCAAAGGCTTTAAGCATTTGTTATCTCGCTATCGTATGAAGTCCAACAAACACAATCAAAAGAGAAGGAAGACAGAAGGGGAGGGAGAAATGCGTACCTGATGACCGACGAAATGAGCTCTTCGTAGGCACTCGCGATACAACTACACACGCAAGCAATCATCGGTAACAAAGTATGCCTCGAAGAACAAGATGTACATGAAATGGAGAGAGAGAGAGAGAGAGAGAGAGAGAGAGAGAGAGAGAGAGAGAGAGAGAGAGAGAGAGAGAGAGAGAGAGTTCTGACTCTGATCACATTGTTGGCGAGTTCAGGGGGCAATGCTGTCTGAAGAGAAGGCATCTCCTTCTTTGTATGTTGGAATTTCTGACTGAAAAAAACAAAAACCCATCAATCCGTGGCCATGAACAAGATGTTTGCAAATCCTAATCTAATCAATGATTGCAGTCAAGAAGGTTAGAAATGCTTGAAGAACAGTTATGTACTTCGCCCGTGATCATGGAACCATAGCTTCACTTCCTTTCTTAGAGAGAGAGAGAGAGAGAGAGAGAGAGAGAGAGAGAGAGAGAGAGAGAGAGAATGTAGAGAGAGGTTTACTTTGATACGAGCGATGGCAGAGGCGGTGGCGACGGTCTCGGCGGCGGAGGGCGGAGGGCGGAGGCCTTGCGGGCGGTTAGGTAAGGTTGAATCGCCGGAGGGTCTAAAAGAAAAGACGGTGTGAACACGTGAGATGCACGTGATGATGTAGGATCGGAGTCGGACTAGTAAGGCTTAGGGCTAGAAATGGGCCTGGATCCGGTTCAGGCCGTATTATATCTGACCCATTTCGAACGGTTTTGGCCTATATCCCAAACATTATAATGGTTCATTCCTTTCGCGAATAAAAGGCATTAGAAAATATATTTCCCTGAAAAAAAAAAATTCACTATTTCTTTATGTTTTTTGGTGAGAAATATATTTCATAAGAAACTAAGTTACCCTATTTTACCAGAATTTTTTTCCCCAACCAAAAGGTTAATTTGAAGTGACACGAGGCTCGGGAAAATACAAAAAATCACGAGTGACCAAAATCGCGACCCTCATTCATTCGTTCATCTCTTCCCTAAAGGCCTGATTCTCTCGCTCCCCACTTCTCCCACGCCGCTGCTAGGGCTTAGATCAGAGGCATCAAGTAACCTCTCTCTCTCTCTCTCTCTCTCTCTCTGGGACCTTATGCGAAATCTTCAACATTTGATACCCCTAGAGGTTTTAGAATTTGATGAATTTTGGTGAGGATGATCAACTTGGCATAGGTAGCATACCTACCAAGTTTCATCAAATTCTGAAACCTCTAGTTTCGTTTCACACAAGGTTTCGCATATAAGAGCTTTCTCACCTGATCGGGGCCCTATATATATATATATATATATATATATATATATATATATATATATATATATATATATATATATATATATATATATATATATATATATATATATATATATATATATATATATATATATATATATATATAGAGAGAGAGAGAGAGAGAGAGAGAGAGGAAACGGGAAATGAGCTGCCAGCTTATTTCGAAAAAATGGGCAGCCACCCATTTGATGTTCTTAGGAGTCTTAGAATGTGCTGATTTTTTGTGGGCATAAGTATCTTATCTTGGATAGAACACCTACAAAAAATCAGCACATTCTAAAACTCCTAGGGGCATCAAATGTTAGAAGTTTTATCGAGCGTTCGTTGTCACCGTTAATCTGAAATATTACATTTGATGCCCTTAAAAGTTTTAGAATTTGTTGATTTTTTGTAGGTGTTCTATCTAAGATAAGAGGCTTATGCTCACAAAAAATCAGCACATTCTAAGACTCCTAGCGGCATCAAATGGGTGGCTGTCATTTCGTCGAAATAGGCCGCCAGCCTATACCCCGTATCCTCTCTCTCTCTCTCTCTCTCTCTCTCTCTCTCTCTCTCTCTCTCTATATATATATATATATATATATATATATATATATATATATATATATATATATATATATATATATATATATAGGGGTATGCTAGAATGCGGTAAACGGTAAATGCGGCAGCATACCGCAGCCGTCTGATGCATGCGCTGCGTGCATCGCATGCACGCAGTGCACGCGCGCTGTGCATCAGACGGCTGCGGTAAGCTGCCGCATTTACCGTTTACCGCATTCTAGCATTTCTCTCTCTCTCTCTCTCTCTCTCTATATATATATATATATATATATATATATATATATATATATATATATATATATATAGGGACATGCTATAATGCGGCATGCGGTAAGTGCGGCACCTTACCGTAGCCGTCAGATGCATCGCAGCGTGCATGCGATGCACGCAGCGGGTGCATCAGACGGCTATGGTAAGGTGCCACACTTACCGCATCCCGCATTATAGTATTATATATATATATATATATATATATATATATATATATATATATATATATATATATATATATATATATATATATATATATATATATATATATATATATATATAGATATATATAGATATAGTAGTGCTACATTGCGGCCGGGGTTATTGTGCGGCTTCCGTGCGGCGGGCCGGGAGATGTACGGGTCGTCCGATCAACCGATCCAACGATCGGGATTCACCCCCCCACCGACCGCAGCTGTTACTGTGGCGGGCACAGTAACAGCGATTTCGGTGGGGGGTTGATCCCCGGCCGTCCAATCGGCGTAAATCGAACGGTCCAAATTCTTTCCATCCCAGGTTTGGTGGTCCGGATGAACTCCGTCCGTCCGATCGGATTGAATCGAACGGTCCAAATCCTTTCCACCCGGTTAAAAAGTGTAGCCTTGCGATTGAATGCTCGAACGGATGAGATCCCATGGGAAACAATCGAATCGGAAAAAAAGTAATGATAACTATCATTACTTTTTGTCCTATTTGATTGTTTCCCAAGGGATCTTATCCGTTCGATCATACGATCGAACGGCTACACTTTTTAATCGGACGGAAAGGATTTGAACCATTCGATTCAAACCGATCGGACGGTCGGGGTTCAACCCCCCCACCGAAATCGTTGTTACTGTGCCCGCCACAGTAACAGCTGCGGTCGGTGGGGGGTGAATCCCGATCGTTGGATCGGTTGATCAGACGGCCTGTACACCTTCCGGCCCGCCGCATGGAAACCACACTCTAACCCCGGCCGTAATGTATCACTACTATATATATATATATATATATATATATATATATATATATATATATATATATATATATATATATATATATGTGTGTAGGGGGCGGGGAGCCTGCACCCAAAGTGCAGCGTTAACGCTGCACCGCCCCCTTGTTTTACCTACCTAGAAGTTTTGGAATTGGATGAAATTTGGTGAGGGTGTTGTCTAGGGTAAGGTGATCATCCTCACAAATTTTCATCAAATTCCAAAACTTCTAGGGGGGTCAAATGCTCGAAGCAAAATCAGTCGTTCGCAGTCACCGTTAAAATTTGAAGATTTTACTTCGACCATTTGACCCCCCTAGAAGTTTTGGAATTTGATGAAAATTTGTGAGGATGATCATCTTACCCTAGATAACACCCTCACCAAATTTCATCCAATTCCAAAACTTCTAGGTAGGTAAAACAAGGTTGAGGTGCAGCGTTGTTGCTGCACCCCGGGTGCAGGCTCTCCGACCCATATATATATATATATATATATATATATATATATATATATATATATATATATATATATATATATATATATATATATACACTATAATGCGGTATGCGGTACGTACGACTTCGCACCGCAGCCGTCTGATGCACACGCTGCGTGCATGTGATGCACATTCACGCAGCGATTCATCAGACGGCTGCGGTGCAGTGCCGCACTTACCTTATGCAGCATTATAGCATCTCTCTCTCTCTCTCTCTCTCTCTCTATATATATATATATATATATATATATATATATATATATATATATATATATATATATATATATATATATATATATATATATATATATATATATATATATATATATATATATATATATATATATATATATATATATATGGGAAATGAGTTCCTATGACATGTCATAGGGAGTACCCTATGACATATGGTGAGTTAGTAACCCTAGAATATTTAGAATGTTCTGAATTTTTATGAGGATGATCACCCTATCTTTGATAGGATCCCTGCAAAAAATCGGCTCATTCTAAAACTTCTAGAGGCATCAAATATGATTTTTATTTTAACGGTTAAAATGGATGACCGATAAAGCTTCTAGCATTTGATGCCCCAACAAGTTTTAGAATGATTTGATTTTTTGTGGACATTCTATCTAAGGTAAGGTGATCACCCTCAAAAAATTCAGCACATTCTAAACATTCTAGCATTACTAATTGACCATATGTCATAGGGTACTCCCTAAGACATGTCATAGGAACCCAGCCCTCATCAGTGGCGGATCCAGGATTTTTTCTCAGGGGGGGCATAATTATTAAACAATAACAACAATCGTTGCCTCACAGTTGGAGGATTCGGCCGACGGCGTGACAACGTCCCTACCCTTCCTTCGATCGCACATCAAAAGGCCTGTTAGGATTTTGCCTCGAGTGGAGTATTATTTCGGTCCTCGGAGTCCTTCGACA